>VZTZ01044192.1:593063-617053 GCA_013400955.1 Drymodes brunneopygia
GTTTGACAGCGGGGGACGACCGCGGGCCCGGTCCGGCCGCGGCTCACCGAGCACGGGAGGGGTATCGCGGCTACCCCGTGCTTGCGGGGGCCAGTGAGCTAGGGCCAGCCTGGGAGTAGGTGCGCCTCGGCCCCCACCTTCCCGGTGCCCGCCCTGGTGGGGAGACTCCCTGTAGTTGCCCACTTGCCTCCCGAGAGGTCCATGATTTTCCCTCCCGCGGCCCAGCTCTCATGGGCCTGGACCCTTTCCTTTTGCCCGCAGTCGTCGAGGATCTTTGTGCCTGGCCCCAGGCAATCTGCTCAGGCGTGCGGCTGCCCCGGCATTGCACATCCACAAGACAACCCACCACTGAACAGCTGGCAGTGCCCTATAAACAACTTGTGTGCGAAAGCCACAGCCGCTGCAGCATGTCACAGAGGAGCAGCAGGAGAGAGCAAAGTCGTGCCAAGGACAAGGGCTGGGAAGCAGGAGATGTGTTGGAAGTGGGTACAACCTGGCCAAGACATCTCTCTGGTGACACTGTTCCAGCTGCAGTCAGTGCTTCAGTCTATGGACATGCATCATTCTCTGCCTGCCCTACAGGTGCAGGAGCTGGCCCATGCCCGCAGAGACAATTAAGCTAGCTCAGAGCAAGCACCACAGCACAGTGACATTTGCACTGGCTCCTCCTGGGCCAGCTCGGGTCTGGAAGTAATCTAGTTTGGTTTATTAGCTTGGGCCTGGTTCCAAGCAAATGCAGGCTGAGCCACGATGAGCAGCTTTGCACCAGAGAGCTGTACCAGCCCACACTTCTCTGGCTCAGGGATGTCTGCACCCTCCTGCCCTACATGCTGCTGTCAGCACAGGTGCTGCTCAGCAGGTGTGTAACACACCAGGCCAGCTCAAAGACAGGGGAGACTCAGAGTCAGCCCTGATTTACATGGGTGTAATTCAGACAGACATCTGGCTGGAAATCCTGCTTGTTAACAGCAAACCTAAAGGCGTGGCTTGGGAGATTTAGCACAAAGAGGAGGGACAGCTACTGAACTGGCATCTTGCTACGCCCCTCCTGAGGAGCGTCCCGCAGTGAGACAAGAGATCTTCATCTTCTTGTAGCACAGATGCTGTGCAGAGTGCCTCACTCACAGTTTTATCCAACCCTTAATAATATCTGCCACGCTGCAGTGTACAGAGTACAGGAATGGCCAGGACAGCAGGGCATGACTTTTTCTTGGCAAATGTTATGAGTGTTGTGGGTTTAGAGGGAGGGAAGCAACTCTCAATAAAAGATACAAGATCTTGAGATAGAACAAGTAGTTCTGGGAGAAGCAGTACTAATGACTCTCATTTGCAATGCCTCTCCTCATTCCTGCCCAGTGTGGATGACCTGAGGTCTACCAAGGAAAGAGCTTGCCAACCTTTCCCCTCAATAATGGCAGTAATAGGGTCTTTTTCTTCTGTAAGGCCATGTCTTAAAGTGTCAGAAGTTAATAGCTGTCTGTCAATTTGTGATTGAAAACTGGTAAATGTCCTCTGAATATCTTAGTGGGAACAAGAAGCTACAAAAAGGGAGAAAACCCCCACCTTACCCCTATGGGAAACAAAACTGAATATCAACTAGCTGACACAAATACTGAATTGGAATGGTGATATCTGAGGGATTTATGAAAACAAAGTAAAAACTATCAGCGTATTTTATCACACCACCTCTTAGTGCTCTCCTAACCTATGCCCCCATCCCCCAGTCCTGTCCATCCATGGCGCCCTCAGGACCAAGCTGTTCTTTTTCTTTGATTTGGAAATGCTAAAGGCACCTGGCAGTACTACCACAAGCAGTAATTATTTAAGACACAAATACGCTGTGGCGACGGTCTAAACCTCAGCTGACATGAAGAGGCAGTAAAATTTACTGAGGGAAATATTAGTGCAGAACTCAGTGTAACCAGAGAAATCCTGCTGCTTCCAGTCCAGGAAATAAATAGCATTTAGGTGGATCCTGAACATGGGCTCATCTTGTGCAAATTATTACAAATATAGTGATACATGCTGCCCAAATATCTAGAGGGAGTTTCCTAGAAAACAGGGAGTTTTGGATATATTGTGTACCTTTCTGAAGGGATTTTCTTTTGTGGTTAGGGATTTTCCCACAGCAAGAAGAGAAGCTCGTCAACCGTCCTCACTGCATTCTGTACCTGAGGTCGTGTGTGTCCTGCTCTGAACTGCTGCTTCTTTCTTTTTATCGCCAATATCCAGAACGTTCTGTGATATACCGGCAGGTGCCGCCACTGGCTCAGCAATCGCCCAGGGCTGGGCTGTTCCATGGGCAGGAGCGGGCACGGAGCCTCCTCCATGTGCTGGACGCCCTCTGCAAGCCAGGAAAGGTTTAGACTGAAGCACATCACAGCTCCAAGCTCCAACAGCACAGAGGGTGAAGGCCTTTCACACCGAGATGAATTTCTCCGTGGCAGATCATGTCACAGAAGTACAGAGCTCATAGCTCAAGCTGCAGGTCCCCATATTCCTCCTGCAGGAAATGAGGCTCCATGGACTCAAACCTGTGCTCACAGCACTGTTTCCTCAGGTTCGAGTGAGGCTTTTGGCAGCTGCCCTGTCTTTGCTGGGACCACGCAGCTGGGGATGCCCAGCCCTGCGCCTGAGCAAGAGTAACAATGGTGGATGGACATTCTCCTCCAGACCTGGATGTGTCTGATAGGGGCTTGACTCCTAGAGCTGTTCCAAAGCAATTACTTGGCTCCTCTGGCGAGCCCACAGATGTGGAAGGAACAAGTGCTGGGAGAAACAAGTGCTCCTTGAATAAGTATACTAATGTGAGAGTTAAGTAGTCCCTTTTCTCTCCCTACTTAATCAGAAGACACTTCATATGTTTTGGTTCTGGAACAAAGGCCAAGCGAGTGCAATCGTGGCTCCTAGGACTATTCCGTGCCCTGGGTCACCATGACTTTGCTGCATGCACAAGCTGTACAGCACAAACTGATTCACCCAATGTTGTCACTACATCCATGAGGTAGATGGGTGTCTCCCTCCTTGTGTCCTTGTGAAAACCAGTCATTGGCCTCTCTCCCCCATGACAGCAATAGTCTGCCCTTAGGAGAATGTGGGAAGATTTCTCTGTATTAGCCTTCTTGTTCAACATTCCTGGTTGCCAAGGGCTGTGGTCATGGGCCATGGGTCATGGCATGGCCCTCAGTTAGGCCAGTTTGCTCTTCTCTCTCTTAATGATGTCACCATCACCAAAGCAAACCTTTCAGATGAGGCAGACAGGCCATCTTCAGCCCCTGAAGCTAGTCCCTGCTTCATTTTGAGTCACATAGGAAAAGTGGAATTGCAATTTGGTATAAGAAACATGCAGAGGAATGAAGCTGCTTGCCTGAATATCCTCTCACTAGATCAAGTGGGTAGGACACAGGTGCTAAGTAATTAGAGACTTGCCCATCTGCCCATTCATTCCTATCTGGTGACCAAAGAAAAACAGGTAGTAGCCTAAGGCTAGCTTGGGCCCGAGTGAAAATGTACCATTAAGGAGAACAAGTGTTAAAAAGTTTGATACATTTTCCCTACTGACACGAGCCATGATCAGATCATTGTCATGGCAGTGTTTTCAGGGCCTACGGGTGCTTTTGCAGACACACAACAACCTCTCTGCTCTGGACAGCCCCTGTGCTCACAGCTGCACAGGCAGANAGCCCTCTGCCCCCCGTCCCGCCGCCTCCCGCCTCAGCCCCGCGCCGCCAACGGCCGATAACCGCCGCGCGTGAGGCGGCGCAGCCCGCAAACCTCAGCCCGCTGCCCTCAGCCCTCACCCGCTGTCTCACACACACCGGCCGGACGGGGGAAGACCCGGGGCGCTCGGACCCCGGCGGCAGCTCGTCCGTGAGGGACGGGGCGGCCGGTGCCGCGCGTCGGCTTCGCNGGCAGAGTTTCCTGCCTCGAGAGCTGCATATACAGGAGGACAGTGGGAGATCACTGTGACAGCACAGAGGAAAGGACACTGCATGAAGGAGACTCCAGTTCACCAAACGCGGCCTTTAAAGCTCTTTACCTTTGCCAGGAAGCAATGGCTGTAAGCGGCTGCCATCACAAACCGGATCTTCGGGACACTCGGAGCAGCTGAAACCTCCCGTTCCCCAGGCAGCTCTGTGGGAGGAGAGGAATGAAGCAGAACGGATACAGGTAAGGTGAGCTGAGCAGAGCAAACAAGCGGAGGTGAAGTATTTATCTCTAGTTCACATATTGAAATCATCTATTCCAGCAGGCAACAAAACAAGATTTTAAAAGGGCACAATTGAAAATGTGAGAACTTTGTGTAACTGCGGCAGTGCAGACAGAGGTGGGAGGGTGTTACCATAAGCATTCTGTTAATACTGGGCAAAGCAAGCTCTCTGGTGGGAGAATAACAAACTTTTATAATAAATAACCTGGTTGCAAAGGAGCTGTCAATTCACACACAGCAGTTTATTTACAAAGGCATGCCAAGTCCAGATTTGTTTTTGTTTTAATTTACTGCACCACAGATAGCAAAAGAGAAACAACCAAAAAAAAAAACTGAGCCAAAGGAATTGTCTCTGTAAGTATACCCATTTCTTAGAGATTGCCCATATCCCTTTAAGGCAGCAAAAAGCCCTTCTTTATAATGGTTTGAAAATGACCTCCTAAATTAAGTCAGCAGGGTCAAACTGACCACACATTATCTAGTGATGGACTCAACTATTGCCTCATAACTTACAGATTTGTTTATAGTTCTTGTAGTTAGAAAAAAGAAATTCCTCAGATCACGCTGACTTATCTTTTAAAAGCAAACCTCTTTACAATGCCATATTTTGGGAAAACCACATGGTAATCTTAAATCCACCTTTGTCTTGCAGCGACCATCATCTCCAAAAGCCACTGTAACACTACAGATCTCTCCTGCCTCCCCAGTTAATTGGCAGATCACTTCTGTGAACTTTGAGGAAAACACCTCTAAAGAAGGGTCCAGCCAGCCTCCAGGATGTGGTTGTTTACACCCACTGTTAGTTTCCTTAAGCATTCATCTGTAGTATTTCTCTACATCGGTCCATAAATAGATCCATCTCTCACACCATGTATACAGAACACAGGTAGTAAAATAAACTTCAGTCATAAACAAAGAAACAAAAAAAAAAAAACAAACCCACAGAACAGCACAACTTAACAATGTCCAGCTTGTAAAATCCAGTCCTTGGCACTGGGACATGCCAGAACTAGAATTGCTGGTACAAACTTGACTCATGCCTACTCTAAATGAGTTACAGAACTGAAGTTATAACATGACCCCCCGTTATTTTGCCTGGGGCTCCATATATTCAATGCACTGAAGACAGTGATTGCTGAATGAGCAGCTAGTCACTCTTCTGTTTTCTCTTCATTGGCACAGTGTCTGGGCCACACAGTGAATGTATTTACTGAACACCAGCCAAGCCCTGTGGAGAATACAGAATTATTAATTTACTCTAGGACATTTCTTTGGTGTCTGTCACTGCAGCAAATGACTGATTTGGACACAAATGTTTCCTTATCACTGGAGGTGAGGGAGCATGGGATTAGGCTAAACCCCATTTTACAACAGGGGCCCTGAAGCCAAAATCTTCAGTTTGAGTGCTAAACTTGTGACAAAGATCAACTGCTTCCCTCACCCTTCACTGCAGGTTATTTAGCATTTCCCATTATCGTCTATGGTAAAATTAATTTGCAGTTCCATCCGTTAAATTCAACCCTTGGTGTCCCAAACAGAGAATGCAGAATCTGGAAGACTTGCAAAGTGACCACCTGTGAAGAGCTGAAGTGCTGCACAGGATCTCTGTGCAAAGCACAAAAAGGATAAACCCATTTTTCCCTGGCAGTTTTCATGTTGCACTAATTACAAGAGTGGATTTTCTCTTCCTAAAAAAGTTGGTTGTTGGTTGTTGATAAAGCTGTCCCAGAACTGATTGCCAGTGTCAGCAAACACAAAAGCCCCTCAGTACTCAACTTTGAGATGCAGCCGTGCTCAAGCCAAAACTTTTACCACCCCTGCCAAGATCCCCAGCCTGGACCTGCTCTGAGCAGTGAACTCTGCCAGTGAACAGAGAGGAACCCCGTGCTTTACAGAGCTGCTGCCCCATCTCCCTGCTCCTCAAAGCTTGCCCTGGAGGTAGGCACATAGTCTGTTTCTTGGGCTGAAACTTCAAACACCAGCAAGCCCACAACTGGAAATTGCTGAGCAAGAGCAGAGAATGATGCTTACACATAACCATCAACAATCTTTGGCTCACAGGCAATTATATATTCCCATTCCCAATTCCTGCAAAACTCCCTCCAGGGCTCTTGTCATACCTTTTCAGACAAGCTGCAGTTATATACAACAGCCCACCCCAGCCCTGTGTTGTAGGAGTCAGATTCAAAAGTGGAGTTATTCAAGAAGTGAAAGGCAAAGCCTATAATTTTTTGTGTGTTTTGGGCAGGGGTAGGAGAGGAACTCACAGTACACTCAGCACTGGTTCCTTTGATGATTGCATGATACATGTAGCTTAGGCCACAGTTTTCTCGGAAATTCTTCTTAATGTAGAAACTCACTCTTTAGGGAGATAGAAAACGAAAACTAAAAAAAGGGGAAATTCCTGTGTCATCACCATTTATTTGGAGAATCAGCTTGCATATCCAACAGGGAACTATTCCCACTTGAATTTGTGTTTTGTTCTTATTGCAGGCTCCAGAGACCCCCCCCCCATTCATCTGTCTCCTGACTGACTAGCTCTACTGTAGTCCCAAGATTTTTTTAAGGACAGAAAGGTGAGATCTTCCCTAGGTTATTTTTTTGTCTTCTGATATCAGAGCATGGTGCAGGTTTTGCTCTCTGACACGAGGGAGCCATGCTGTTTGTTTATTCTTCGCCATTTGTGCAAAGCCAATCTGCCAGATGCAAATCTCTGCCATAAGGCTGCAGCAAGGGAAAGCAACATTCTACAGCCCCTTATAACACAAGAGCTTGGCAAACCACATTCCAGGCATGGCCACAGCACCCAAATGCATTTAATCCACACAGCAAATACATTAACACAGTACTGGTGATGGAAAATATTAAAGACCACAGAGGATGGAGAGTGGGTGGGTAGCGAGGAGGATTCTCCACTTGCAGTGTAGTGTCTGATGATTCCACCCAAACCTTCACTGTTTTATTGCATCTTTGTGGAGAGGTGGTGCTGGGAGTGGTGGAAGCGTGGCTGCCATCAGTGTGTGAAGCCCTGCAGCCACAACACACCTGCAGGAACAGGGGAAGCACTGCAAGCTGCCACCATTCATCCCACAGGGAAAGGGGACAGCACTGTGTCAGGCAAGCACCTCCACAGCCAAGGGTGCTCCTGAGGCCACCTCCTATGGATTCCATACACCCCCCCAGTGCATCAGGCCCTCCCCCAGGCAGAGCCCCCACCCTGCAGGTGGCCACGTGCAGGAGCTGGGGGAGGCCTGGCAAGCCCAGAGCCCACAGACTGCACCACTTGCCTGTGACTGAACAGGTACCAGAACATTGATCAGCGAGAGCCTGGCACTTCCCTGGCTGCCCGGGGAGCTGGAGGAATGTGCTGGGAGGTGGGAAGATGGCTGCTGCAGGCCTCAGGACACCGAGCACAGCACACACAATGCAGCCTCTGTTCAAAGCATGCAGCAACAGAATCGAAACCACTTCATTTCAAGGGGCATTCAGGCCTGAAGCCACAACTGGCACTGGGACAATTCTCCAAAGTGGCTGAGCTCCTGTTGAGGGAGCGAGTCCTGCCTGGCTCCCGTGGGTACAGCAGTGTGCAAGAGCTTCAAGTACCAGTGCCTCCGCATTTGTCCACCCACAGTCTGAATTTTCAAAGCTGTATCTCAGAAAATGAACCAGGATAGGTTTCTTTCAGATTTGTAACTGATTGCTTAAGAGCTTAAGGCTCTATTTCATTACTCCACTGTAACAGGAACACGGATCTGAACCATCAGCCACGTACCTCTCCACAGCTGCAGTGGGTATTATTTCAGGTACTCTTGACTCAGCTCACCTGTGGGAGAGGCAGGTTGTTCACAAGGTTACCAGAATGCTGTTTCACCTGTGCATGCAGCAGGTAATCCAGCAACAAGATGCAGCTCAACTTTTGAGGGATTAAACAGATGAAAAATATTACCAGGCTTGAGGGATCCAGTTTAGCTGCAGCTATACAGAAACCAACTGTAAAAAGGCTTTCTTTTTTTCCTCGTTACCCAGAAGGCAGAATTGAACTCAGGAGACTCTTCCCCTACCTTACAGAGGCTTCACAGACTGATTCTTTTTATGTTAAGACAAAAGTATACAAAAGGACTTGAAACACCAGCACAGTTTGCCAGGGGAATAGAATTATTCCCAAAGCCAAAACCAGAGTAAGATGTTATCCCTGTTTGTGTTGTGTGAGACAGTTACTGCAGCTTCAAAGGGCACCCAACATACACTTGATATTCATGTACACTGAGATTCATAAGCATGAGATACTGTTGAAGATGCACTTTCAAGTAAGCGCTTAAAAAAAATACTTCAGCTCTTTAAATATTGTAGCTGTTAAAGAAACCACAAAGCAATCAGCTTTTGAAAGCTCTTCTGTCATAGGGAGAATGCCACAAATCAAACACACATTAGCAGCTTTGTGCAAATCTCTGCTGCAACACAAGCACAGATCTCAACCACTTTGCCATCAAAAAGTCATCTACTTTTTAAGCTTGTTGTTCACAACTGTAACACTTAATTACAACTTGCAGTTTATAGCTGTGGGAGTGTTGCAGAAAATACAGCAGTAAAAAAAAAATGCTGCACCTGTTCAGAAGTGTGAAAAATTTATTTGAAACTTTCATCTGTAGTATTTGGGTCACCAGTTACACCTGAGGTACCAGCTAAAGCACCATTTAACTCCAGGTGCACATTGCAATGCCAAAAAATATGCAAATTAAATTATTTAATGAGTCAGGCAGGCAAGAGGCTTCTACCTGTGGTAGAGGTCAAACTTGGGGAAGCTTTAGCTTAAGCTTTAAACATTGTGAAAGGTTTATCTGTCAGCTTACTGTCTTTGCTATGGGCCATTTCAATGCAAAAAGAACAGTATAATTCTCATTTCCACTACCAAATCCCACATTTGCAGTGTCTGCATTACAAAAAAATTACCTCTCTCTATACTGAGGAAAGCAATATGCAGGTCTCACTGCAGAGGCAGGGTTTTCTCTTTTACCCAAACCTTATAGACACCCTGTGACTACACAGCCACATCACACCAAAATAACTAACACCATGGCCATCCTCAAATCCTGGGTGCCCTGTTAAAAAAAAAAAAACCAACAACACAACAAAAACATTAGGATTAACAGCACTGAAGGAAAATGATAGTTTTGTTTCTCCTTATCAAATGGAATTCATTTGCAAGACCATTTAGCTTACTGTTCTCATCTTCATACTCCACACATTTTCCAGCATAGGTATCACAGTAACTGGAGTCTGTTTAAAAAATGAGTAGTTAATTTTCAAATTATTTAGACAGGTTTTCATATAAAAAGCTTTTAAAAAGTAGCATTTTTCACCAGAATCTGCCAATAATGTATACCATTTTGAAGAATTTGGATATTCTGCAAACATCCTTCCTACCCCCTGAACAGAAAGCTGTTGATCTAAACTTTGATTCCCAGCATCATTACTTGGGAGTTTTACTAAATGCAGTAATGTTTCCTGTATGTTTCTGTATAGATCAGAACTTGGTTTGGGGAGTCACCTTAAAGATAAAATCTGAGTGCTCATTTCCCAGGCAGTATTTGTGTGCTAATAATGCCTTTCTGCATACCCATTTTACTCTGAAGGAGTATTTCCAGCTTACAGAGGAGCAGCATGTTTTATTCCTGGGCACATCTGTTTCCTACACTTAAACTACACTCTTGATCTAGAAGTGTTATCAACTAAATTTATGAAGCACTTAAGCACTAAGTATCTACATGAAATCTCTCCTCAGCCCTTTAACAGAAGAGAGTAGGAGAAGAACACAGTGTGAAAAATAATGAAAGCTCTGAGTGTCAGAATAACTCTGGCAATCTTAAATGTCACAGTCTTACCTAGAAGAAGAACTGGCACTTTCTCATCTGGAAGTGACATTAAAAGAAGGCAAGATGAATTTTACAAGTTTTATTATACAAAAGACGATCCAAACCCAAAAGAACTCTTCCACAGTTCTAAAAGTTTTGTTCTGCAACTTATATTTCCATATGCTTTTCCAAAAAGCCAAGGTAAAAAGCCTCATTAGTCCCACTTTCTTCTTAGCAAGAGTCTTGAAAAAACCAACCGTAGCTGCATCAAAATTCATTCTTTGTACTCCAGAAATTGCTGAAGTCTTTTCTTGTGTTCTGTAGACACTTGTACAGCACTAGAAACAAATGCAGAACATTTTACATTAAAAATAATAGAGCACAAAACTAAACTCTCATGCCAAAATTGAGTGTACATTGAAATCAATTACACAGAAGCTAAATTTTATGAAAAATCATCTATGTTCCAAGACAAAGAAGTATATTAACCCTGAAAACTGTCAATTCTTCTCCTCAACAGCTTCTAAAAAAATACCTGTACCAGGAAACCTTGCCCATTTCCTTACCTCTAAACAGCATCTGATTAACTTACAAGGATGATTTAGGTAAGAAAGAACCTCTTAAAATGATCCCTCATAAAATGTATAATGAGCACTTGCAAACTGAGGGACATTTCATCCCCAGAGGGAGAGATGGGCAGATACCACAGTTTCTTTCAGTCCCACATATTCTGAGGCCAACTATGGAAGTTTGCCTGCTGGGAGAGTGGCAGAGGAAGAGCTATTGGACAGCCAGGCAGCAACGGAATTTCATTATTTGGACCCTTCATAGGATTCTCTCTCTGCAGAACAATTGTTTCTGGTTGATTTATTTTCTTTTCAGCAGCTCAGATTTACTAAACAAGTGGTATTCATGAACTGCTTCTAAAGAGTTCATGAAAAGTCACTAAGAAAAATTGCCCAGAAATCTATGAATAATAAATTTCTAAGGGGGACCATATATCTACACAGGAACTTTTTAAGGTTCCACAAATCAAAAAATACTAAAATACAACATTATAATAATGACCAGAAGGGATTTTTTTTTCCCCCTAAACTTCCCTTTTCACAGGTCCTACAATAACATTAATTAAACTAAATTTAACAAGCAAGCAATCATGAGGAAGTTCTTACTTCAAGTGTTCTCCAAAGACAGTAGTTATCCGGTATAGGGCTGTTTTCAGAGATGCTCTAAGTGCAAATCGTAGTGTTTTGTAGGATGTGTCCACCAGACTCCCTGAAATCCGGGGAGGTTTGCTAGAAACATGTGGCAGTTTGAAATGTCTGTCTACGACCTGATTGAGAAAAGCAAACAGATTCCTGTCATCTGCTCAATTATTTCATAATGTAACCAATGACACATTTGTGTCAAATACAGCAAAAACAAAGTGCAAGTTCAGAAATTCCACCAAGACACACAAAAATGTTTTGGAAACTGAGCATTTTCCAGCCATCAACAGAACCAAGTTCGGTGAAAAAAGATTCTCTGTTCCTGAGTCTTAAGCTAAGCACATCACATGCTGCAGGAGAAACACAATTCTGTCCTGTATTATGACTTGTTTCTTTCACAAACAAGGGTATTGGCTTTTTTCCCCCCTGGTGCCTGTTCTTGGAATAGATGACTTACACTGAAGGACTTTAATAACCTCTAAATTCCTTCCAAGAATCTCCATTAGGGCAGTGTCAAATGGTTTTGTTAATAGAACATGCACAGCCTTGGAAATAAATCTGGATTTTTTAAAACACACACATTACACAAACATCAGTAATTTGAGAGTAGTGTCTTAGTATTAGCAGAGACACAGATTTTATCTCCTGAGATTTGCAATGTCTCCAAGTGCTCCATGTTGCACCAGGACTTGTGTGCAACCAAATAAAGATTAAGTTCTAACTCTGCAAAAGATACTGTATTAGAATTTCTGCATCCCTAAAATAAACTCTTCAACTGAGCACACAGTAGCATTTCTTTAAAATTAAACATTCCATGTTTTCTCCTTCTACACTTTAAAAAACCAACAGGGTTTTTATTCAGCTGTTTCATAGTGTACATAGTGGCAACCAGCTGTTTTGGTTAGATGAACTGCAGAAGAGCTGTTTTAGTGGCAGTAACTTCAGTGTTATGACTAGTCAGCAAGGTCATTATATAAAATCAACAAGACTCCTCCTCTTCTCCTAAACTTGCCCTGCAGCAAGGAAAAGTTAAGTTTTACCTCCTGAAGAGTCAGTAACGTGTTCAGGATAGCTGGCAGTGTAGTTTGGACAACTCCAAACTGGTCTTCAGAAAAGGAAGCTGCTACCAAGTGAGACAGACCTTGAAAAAAAATTCGTTGTAATTAATGCTTCAAAAGGTGAAAACTGAGTAACAAAGGTCATGGTGCTGCCTGAAGATTCCCACTAGTGTGGTGGAATTCCTCAGGACTTGCTGCCTCCAGCTGACAGTCACCTCAGCTCTGGCTCAAGGACTAAACCGCTCACTGGTTTGACAGGTGTATAATAGCTTAAGGTTGGTAAAGCAAGAGAGATTGTATAAAAATTATGTGTGATTCCCATCTCCAGACTCTATACATCATCCCAAGCCATCACCTTCAATCTGACACAGCCTGGCACATCTGCCCATAAAACACATCACTAAAGAAACTGATCAACTTTGCATGGTCAAATATAATGAAAGATTCTATCAATACCAGTATTTACTCATGACTTTGAAAGAAACAAGAAAAATCCTAAATGTAGCTTCATACTGTCATTGTTGTTCTAATTCTCTGCAGACCATCTTTTTATTTATTTGCTAAGTTACTACCAGAGTGCCTCCCTCAGCTCTCTGATAAACAGAGAAAGACCCAGAGCCTTTAGTCAGAAAAGCTGTTGTAAAAAGGCATCATAAATCTGTCACTAGAAAAAAATGTAAAAGTGATACATGGGTACACATAAAGCACCAGAAATCAAGTTTAGGAATCTGTATAGAACATAAAGTAAGAGATCTCGCATGGGATCTCAAAACTAACAAGTGAATTAGACTTTAGCCATGTTGGTGTCTGAAATGCAGTTGTGTTGTCAAAAACATTTCAAAGATTTTTATTGTTACATTTATAAAGCAGAGAGCCGCCCAGAGAGTTTTCCGTGAACCAACAGAGTGGATCACCTGGAAAGCACTTACCTTCCAAAGCCCAGATGTGCATTTGGGCATCAGAGAAGACAGCCTGGATTGAGGCTTCTGGGTGCTGAGAAAAAACCAAAGTGTTGTGAGTGCACATTATAAATCATATCACCAAACTAGCAGGTTTCAGAACAGACCTGCAACGCCAACGGATCTTGGGAAATAGCCAGAAAAATCTGATCTAAAGAAGTAAAATTCTTTTTGGACAGGAGCTGCCCACAATGCTACAGCTGTAATTGGGGAGGAAAAAAAAGGGGGAAAGAAAAGGATATACACTGAAGGGCTAAGAATGCTTTAAGCAAAATGCAGTTTCTAATCAGATGAGTTTAAACAAGCATTGTTATTCTTACTTTATGCAGGTATGGGACAATCCTGCTGTGAAACTCACAGCAAGCACAAAGTTGTACTTATGGAAAGCTTTAGATGAAAATACAGGTTTTAGAACCCCTACCTTGCTGAAGAAATACATTATCAGCGCCCGTTTGGACAAGAAGATTTTTATCTAAAAAGAAACAGAAGATCAAACATATAATCTGCATTTATTTAAGGCATGCACAGTTGGCCCTCCTCAACCCTACCATCTTCACACAGTATGGGGATAGGACTGGAGGGAAGGATTTGTGTTATATAAGCTAAGTGGAGAAGGAAGTATTCATTCCATAAAGTGGAAAATTCTTCCAGAGAGGGATCACCTAAGCTGCACCCCCTATGCACTGCAATTTTACTCCACCTGTTCTTGCTTGTTCTGAAGCCACGTGTAAAGAAATCTTGGCTGCACTGCCTCACTGCCAGTTTTTGCAGCAGAGAGCACTGGGAAGGATTCGTGGTGGGAACCATTCATTTGCTGATCTGCAAGAAAAAAAAAATACAGCATCTTCAGGAAAACTGGTTGCTGTCACTTTAATCCTCACAATGCAGCTCTCCATTGACAAGGCCACTACACTTATGGCTGTGAGGTTCAAGTACTCTGGAAGAATCTCTACCTGAAACCGACGTCCACAGCTTTGGTCCCCTTCTCATGACATGGGGACTTGGGACCGATCCATGCCAAGGGGACTTTATGTCCACAACTCCCTTTTTGTAACTTAAAGCAGGGGAGCTGAAAGGTGAACCAACATCAGAGCCAGGAGACGTCTTCACAGGCATCAGGGATGGCTTAACCAGTGGAGACATGGAGGCTCTGAGAACAATGTTGGACCTCTGTGACTGGAATGACATGTCTTCTATCCCAACAGCTCCTAGTGACAGAGAACACACTGCATGGAGACAACAGGCTGGCACAATGGGTTTGTTATTTGATTGATATTTCAACAACTTCTCAATCAGAGCTTTTATGAAAGGACATGGTTAGCTCTCTGGTCTGGCAAAGAAGTACACATCAACATAAGCATGAAATGTTTTCAAAGCTCATCAGCTTAAAAAAAGCAAGTGATGAGAAGAATCCTTGTGGATTTCTTTATTTTACTCCTGCTAGCCAATATTACAACACCCTGCTATATATGTACATAAAGTGGGCTCTCAGGATTAAGTACTAGAAAAAAAGCTGCCTATAGAAGAATGAAAAGTCATTCTGATTGGAGTGTAAGAAAAGGCATATCTGTCAAAGGCCAAGGATCAGCAGCACTAGCAGAAATTCACCTGTGACACACCAACAGTGCCTGCTGTTGCCAGGGCACTGCCTGCTAAGGGATTCCATTACCTGGCAGCCTTGTGCTAACACAGCTGTACTGCCAGGAATGATGCCCAAGCTTGGCATGTAAAACATTTTGAATGCCTGGAGGCTGCTCACAGCTCAAGAGTCAGACTGGGCTTTCCTCACTCTACAGTGATATTAGTGAATCACACAAACATAAACAAAACCTAATTTTACCATCTTAAACTAATCATAAGAGCAGTTATGCAAATTGCAGAGCATCTCTTGGCAAGACTTAAATTCTCCCTGTGCTATGTTGAACCACTTACTGAAACTGTGATAATCACTTTTTTTATTCATGCAAGTATGGAAAAAATACTGTATTGAACATAATATCATGCAAGTAAACAAACTGAGTAAATATGACAATTGTGAGTTTTCTAGCTATTTTGGGATTAGTTAAACACAAGTACCTAAGATTATTTGGGGGAGGATCTTTTTTGTTTGCATTTATCTGTAGAAATCCCTCATTTTCCTCATAAAATTTAATTGAGACTAAGGTATCTATTGCTACTTTCATACTTTACAAACCTTTATGAGCATTTCCTCACATACCTGGAGCCTGTGGAGGTACTTTTAGCTCTCCCACTGGTGGCTTTGCTCTCCCATTTGCTGCTGCTGCTTCCTGCTGTGCAATCAGCCTCTGGGTCAGGTCACTGAGGAGGCTCAAACACTCCCGGGATATTGCAGTCCAGTTGTGGGGGTGCCCACCTGGCAGGGCACACAAAGAGCAGGGTTTAAAGGGTTTAACCAGCTGCTCCTCCCTGCATCTGTTCTGACAGTGCCCATGTGCTCTCAGCAGGAGCTTCACTGTCACAGGGCCACTCAGCTTCTGAAACGCCACAGGGCATTTCCACTGTGACAGCTTGTTTGTACTGAGAGGAAGATGAAAACATGCACAGATTCTATGGATAACTCTAAAAATACTTCAGTGAAACCCACCAGGCAAGCAGCAAACACAGGCAATTCAGCCCATCAGATCTGAAACCACTGAACAGCTGAAATGAACAAATATCAGCAGTGATGGCAACACAGTTTTGAAGCAGTACAAACACTAGAATTCCTGATAAGGTACTACAAAAAGTTCCTGAAGGCTTCTAAGCAGTTTTAATTGACTTCCCCTGCCACATCTGAATACAACAAAAGGGCTGTGCACTAACTGAAGTTACAGCCAGTGTTTGCTCTCATAGCTGCAGTGGTGACTCAGTATTTGTGCCTGAGTTCCCCTCACTCACACCTCAACATTCAGCTTCCATACACATCTGTCAGGTTTTCCAGTCTGGACTGGCTGACTGGTGATATGAAGTGGGCCCTGCTTTCAAAATCCTAAACCTGTGGTTCCTCGTGGCTCTCATTTAAATCCAACAGACACCAGAACTGGTTGAGTTTAGCAGATGAAACAATGTGAATATAGATAATTAAGCATCCTTTTGGAAAAGGCACCACAGGGAAGAGGCTCCTGGCTTCTGTAGCATGCCTCACAGCATGATATAATTTCTAAGAGCATTTGACTAATGATTTTAAAAAAGGAATCAACACAAGTAATTTTTATAATTACCTGGCTGACTAAGGCTAAAGACTTCCTGTCGTCGAACAGGAGAATACTGGGAAAGTAACATCAAGTCTTGTAAGGCTAAAAACTACAAAGAAAGGAAAATGTTTTAGTGCATGCAAAGTCCAACATATTTGCTTAAAAAAAGCAGTTATCCATAAAAAATTAATTCCTAACAAAAGAATGAGTTCATATAGGCTAAAACCAGCCATGTGACAGAAAGAGAATGAAGGCAAATCCCTAAAACCACTCTGGATGGGGCTGCTGAGCTATCAAGAGCTCATGTCAGTTCTCTGGAGTTCAAGAAGATTTAACACTTGTTTTTTATTCTAACAGTTCAGATAGAAAGATATTAAGACACTAAAAAGTCTAAGAAAATAACTGTTTTTGCAAACTAGAGCTCAACTACAGCTTTAGGGTGGGGACCAACCTACCACTGCTTTTTCATGTGCCAAACTAAAAATAACCAGATTTCTCACAACATCCAAAAACCTATTAAAAATTGGACATTTTAATGACATCTAAGATCACAAATTAGATTTTCTGTTCCTTTAACTGTTTGTGCTCAACTCTTCCCCACTTATCCTCACACAATACAGCAAGGCATAAAAAGGTATTGCAGCTTATTATTCCTACAGCCTTATCAGAAATCTGTAAAATCAGTAAAGGTAGATTTTGCATGTGCAAGAGAATATTCTTATCTTTATTTACGTAACACCTCTTAAATGACGTCTCAAATTTCTAAGTATTATAATCATTAAGTTCTATTAATGATTACCAAAGACCAAAATTCCTCTTCTTTACTCACAGGCTTTAAGTAGCTTTTTACTATTGCCTTTTATAAAAAAGAAACCAAACTTCCCACGTAAATATGAATATATTTTTAATTTCAAGAGAGAACACACATTAAGAGTTCAAATCTATGTAGCAGGGACAAGATGTTGAGAGTACAAAGGTTTGAGAAAACACCTGATTATGTGACAAGACTCAAAGCTGAGTTACAAAAACCTGAATACCACTCAGCTACTGTTTTTGCATCAATACACACTATCACACTTCTGCTGCACACAGATCTAACTAAATGAACCTTCAGCCTAGAGTAACAGCATGGTGGGCACCAGCAGGTGTCACTACTAAACAAATTTTCATCATTAAATGCAACAAACAGCCTGTGAGTGCTCTGAGGCAGCTTTTCAAGGAACTCACACCTCAGTGAATACAACTGGTACCTGGAAGATGTGGCTGGATGCTCTGAAAAACACCTTTTTAGCACACACCTGTCAGGGAAGAGGCAGGAGTTCAATTACCTTTATCAGGAGGGGAGGGTTGCTGTTTAAGATTTTTGGCAGGCACTGGTCTGTCTCCTGAGCAAATGTTGGTTGAATGGGAAAATGATGACTCTAAATATAAATATCAAAAGTTGTGTTACACAGAGGAAAGCACAAGAAAATCTTATGAAAGACCTGTAATCTGGCCTGGAATTTCTAGCATAGAAACAAGAAGAATTTACTCCTTTCGTTTAAAATTAAGAAATCTTAGACAATCCAGGTATCTTTATCTTCAAATAAATGTGCTCATGTGGGCTAATCTTACAGTTTATTTCCTGACTTTTCAGTTAAGATTATGCAAATATTAGAAAGCAACTTGGGAAGTTTTTTAGTTAATTAACAAAAGCAAAATGATGTGGATAAACAAATCTTTTTTCATCAGCCAAAAGGGCAAAGTCCATTTTATACTTTCACAGATGATGTTTCTTTTGTCTTCCAGTTTTATGAGCAATACAGTAATTACAGATGTTGACAGGGTGTTCACTGGTGCTTGTTATTATCCTTTGAGACAGGTTGCTCACACCTCAGAGCTGTTGTCATGCTTGACTCATTGTTGATTTTTCTCCATGTCGTCACAACAACTACACCTTTCTAATTAAAGCTAATTAAAACCCCCAACAGCACTGTATTTGCCATTTCATTCCATGAGTACTCTGCACCAATACACTGATGCAGGATTTAAACTGCACTTTTTTTTTCCTCTTTTATCGAGAGTCTTGTGGTGTTTTAATTAAAAAAAAAATCCTCTCTATTCTTACAAGGAAGTATCTGGAAACAGAAGCAGAGGAGTAAGAGGAGGAGGTGGCAGTAACAAAACATTAATTTTGTAAGGAGCACAGGTCTTGCTGTGAGAAGAAAGGGAAAGTCAGTTAATGCCAGGCCTCTCTTGACTATTCAGTTGTCAGTTACTATCTGTAGTGCATCCTGTGAAAATCCAAGAACTCACTGTGAGTTATTTCCTGGTAGAACTGCTTTTGAAATGAGAGAATTATCTGTGCCACCAGGATGATGTAACTTGAGCACTGTCACAAGTACTGACCTCTGTGGCATAGATTTTGAAGAGCAGCCAAGCAATGTACCAGGTCATCAGGAGAAACACCCCACTCAGCCAGGTATGGTAGAACAAGGAGAGATCCAATAAGCCACTCAGAGTGTCGAGAGGATGTAATTTACTGCAGATAAAATAACCAAGAGGATATAAGTATTTTAGTATTCTTATTAAGGAAGGTGTCTGCAGTAAGCTGTTACAGTAGCAACAATTGTAGGAATAAAGGTGCTTTTTTTTTTTGCAAAAACAGTTTCTTAAATATTTTTGAGATACCAGTTCTTAGATTTTTCAGTAACTGATGAAATACAATTAAGGAAAATTAACGAAATTAAGGAAAAGAAATATGAAATAAGTAATAGTGACTGCAGTTTTAGTCAATTAAGATACTAAGACTCCAGCTTCCCTATTTTAAAGCAAACACCAGCCATATAAAGATTCCTCCCCCCCATAAAAGCCACCACAGAAAATCAGATAAAACTCATAGACGCAATTTGACGTGTTTACTTTTTCTAATACTTCAGAGACTTACAGGAAAAAAAAAAAGGTGATTTCCTAATTACTCTCTTAATGACAAGATGGCTCCTACAAGGGAATGCTGCTTCCTTTAGGATTAATTTCAGAAACAGCCAGAGCTCCCCACATTCTGTGTTGGGAGGCAAAGAACTGAGTCCTGCTGTCAAGCTGCACTTGCTCAGCAAAGGAACCTCTCAGCAATATTCCAAGTTTCCAGCATCATGTCCCACCTACCTGTCTGTATGAAGATCCATTGTGGTGCATATCCACACCTTTGGGATATAACCTATGGGGTCAAAAAGAAACTCTGAAACAAATACAACATTCAAAACACACACAGAGTAGGCTAAAAAAAGAAGATGAAAACAGAATTCACGCAGTGACAAGAGACTGGTCTTGTAACTCACATGGACAAGGAAACAATCTGCCTTTGGGGTTATTTTGTTTAAAGAAATAGAAAAAAGAGAATGAAAAAAGGCTTCAGGCTAGCAGCTATACACTGAGAGATGCAGACCTTCTTTTTTATTGCTGCTTCTCAGCAGCGAGTTATTTGTGTTTCCTCACTAACAAAAGAGGGTTAATAGTAATTTAATATTAATTTTCACTACAGCCCAGGCATCAGCAAAGTGCTTTTAAAGACTTAATGGAATCTGATATAGAACCACCATACTTCTAATTTATCCCCTGATGTAAATAAAAGGATAATAACTCTTGCATATTTTGACATCATTTGGGAGGATAATTACAACCCTAATAACAAATTCCTAATTTTTAGAAAGTCCAATGCAATCATCTTCATCAGCACAGATTTTTTTTTACCACAGACCAAACTCCATTTTCATATGGGAGAGCCACCCTGCCTTTGTTTCCCAAGCTCCCTCCAAATAATATATAGGGCACTTGAGAATAAAGCCAAAATGCTCATCTTTGCCTAAAAAATAGGGAGATACAGCAACATTACCCACAGTGAAGCCCTGCCCACTGCTGGTGTGTCAGGTTCAGCTCTGGGACACCACATTTCCACTACCAGGCAATGGAAGGAACAGTCCAAAGCCTGTCTGATCAAAGTTTTCAAATACAAGAATTAAAAATTTTAAAAAACAGAGAATTTCAGAAACCCTTACCAAAAAAGTAATATGTGACACAGAAGTTTCTAACAAAATACAGTGATTCCACACAACTGTGTTTTATCAGGAGAGGCAAAGATCTTCTGAAACGTAAATACTTGTATTGCTAAAACCAAACAAAATAAAGAGTTTAGTATTCCACATTCACAACAAATCAATGAAACACTTAGTAAAAACAATACAACAAAATAAGGACAAGGTACTTGAAAGCCTGAGATCTAGATTAAAAACTTAATTTAAGATAGTTCCAGGTGTTACATTTATTATTAATGCTCCCAATGTTTCCTGACATTTTATAATAATTTCTAGTTCTTATCCTTTTTCCTACTCATAGCAGTGAAAATGAAGAATGGGGTAGATTGACTCAATACACAAGGGAACAAACTAGAATAATCCTGAAAAAAAAATAAATGTTTCCAAATGACTGAAGCAACCCAGCTGAAACCATGAAAATGAAACTATGCAAATGCAACCAAAGTGATTTAATTTTTTATTTTACTAGGCTGCATTAGAAAAAAAACAAACAAAACCAGAAAACCCCCAAAACCAAAACAAAGAAATGAAACAAAACAAAACAGGAATATTAACAATACTGAAATAGATTTTTTAAAAATAACTACAGCACTGCCAAAATGCTGCTTGTTTTGCTGAGGAACTGAATGGTCAGCATAATGCAGCACACCTGTTTTTCACTAATACAACCACCCTTGCCAAATTGGTTGGACTGTGTCAATCTGGGAATCAGGCAGAGTTACTGACTCCTGTGAGGCTGCAGCAACAGAAGTATTTTTAAGATGATGTTTCACACTGGTGCAGATTTCTGCAGGACTCCTCCAGAGGAATTAAAGGAATTTCAGTTTCCATAGTGCTACACACACAAAAAGGCTTTGGGTGTTGAGCTCTAAGCAGGATTTAATGTGCTATTTAGACTTGAACTGAGCTGGTGCAATTGGAACCCAGTTATAACTGATAATATGCTGCTTTTTTTTTTTAAACTGTCAAGATTTTCAGATTTTAGGTGACCCTTGTACTCAGTTCCAGGAACTGATACCCAGTTTGTGCCCATTGTCTCTTTCCTGTAGTTTACCTGCCACCTCAGTCAGCTTTTAATATGCATCAGAGGGGTGTAGTATAACTATTAAGTCACAGCATTCCAATTTCTGTGTTCATTTAAAAGGAGCTGAGCAGGAAGGAGGAGGATGAATGCTGCTGGCATTTAAAGCTGGATGCACACCTCATCTGTCAGTGACAGCAGCTACCCACAGGCAGCTCCTTCTGCCATACTCATAAATTATCCAGGCTTTTTTGATCACTGTTTCACTTACACGTCTTTCTACAAAGATGCCTAAACCTCTTACCTGTATGATTGGAAATGGCAAATAATTCATGTTGTTAATAAGATAGAAAAGGCTGTAACTGTATCCCAAGAAAGCTCCAGAAAGTAGAAAGAAGAGGTGATACTCGTTTAGGCACATCTGAGGAAGAGCATCTTCTAGGCTAAAAGAGAAAACTGGGATCAATTCTGAGTTTAAAACAAAAAGCTGCTCAAGCCTTAGGAAACTCAGGTGAGAAGTTTGATTTTACTTTCCTGATCAGTACATCTGATGAGCTCTCAGTAAGTTTTTGGTAAAGTAGGAAACCTACCATCTGTTTTGTAATTTATGCATGAACTATGTCCCTTTAACCACAAGCCAAGACCCAGTTCAAGTGACAACCAACTTGTCAACAACTTTCCATTAAGAATCCTGGCAATTTAGTTTTTCTGATCCAGTTATTTCTCTGTGCATTGTAACATTTACAAAGGGGAGTATTTTTTGTCCTTTAATAAAGAAAACCAATATATAATTGCTGATTTTTGAGAATAACCAAATCCTTGCGGTTCTTTTTGAAAGAAACGATCAGTAAATATTTTTTACAATAGAAGTTCTTTATCTTTGACACACACAATTACCTTTCTGAAGGCGTGCAGGACACAGCAATAAACTGGAACCTGCCTTTTGTCATGACTGTAGCACACCAAGCGACCAGCATTCCCATCATGGCATGAACAAAGGAATGGATGACTTGCTGAGGGTGAATAATTTTTCCTATCAGTGCTAATCGAGAGCATGGTATTGACGGCACAACTTTAAAAAAAAAAGCAGAAAATTAATTTCCACTTCTTACAAATAAAATCTTTCATTAAAAAAAAATTAAAAACCCCACAATTGTCACCAAAGAACTTTTCACAGTCAGGATCAGTCACTAAATTATAAATTATCATCTTATTTAATACAAGTATCAAAGACAGTTCAAGAATTTACACAACTCACCTGCATAAAATTCAACGTTGAAGATGCTTATTACTATTATCACCACAGACATCAGGAAGATACAAAAGATGACATAGGAAGTATACAAATCATTGAAAGAATCTAAAAAAATAAAAATATTATTGTTCAGAAAATCGAAATAACACAGCAGCAACACATTAAGGAACAGAAAAGAGCACTTAAGAAATGGACAGTAATCTACTAAACATCTCTAAATTTTCACTGTAGGGACTCAGGGGAAAGTTATTCTCACCATGCAGAATGGCTGCTTCAGGAATTTCTCTTAGGATTCAGTGCACCACAGAGAAAACTGTTTATGGAAAGAACAGCTGCACAGGGTGGAAGGGGAAGGGTGTCCAAGGACTCAGAACAGACAACTAAAGCACTTAACCTGTTTTTTTTCTTCTGTGAAGGATATACTCACATGAACTTGCAACACTTACTCCTACCTAGGGTGGCTGCAGCAGTTTTAACACAAACATTTCGAAGGCCAAAGACCATTCAAAACACGAGTGTAACACGATGCCGCAGTCAGTTCCCGTTATCTGGGACTGAGCCCAAAACAACAGTGTAAGAAAAAACCCCAGAAACATCAACACGTGAGAACGCGGCCGGGCACCTACTGGAGATCCAGCGCACCGGGTGGAACGGGTCGAAGCCGCTGAGCACGATGAAGGCCGCGGTGCAGATGGGCAGCAGCAGCACGGACCAGGTGACAGCGGCGGCCACTCGCCAGCCCAGGACCTGCGGGGACACAGCGTGAGGGGACCGGGACCCGCCAACCCAAAACCTGCGAGGACACAGCGTGAGGGGACCGGGACCCGCCAACCCAAAACCTGCGAGGACACAGCGTGAGGGGACCGGGACCCGCCAACCCAAAACCTGCGAGGACACAGCGTGAGGGGATCGGGACTCGCAAGCCCAGAACCTGCAGGAACAAAGCGTGAGGGGACCGAGACCTGCCAGCCCAGTGCCTGCACGGTGACAATGGGAGGGGACCGGGAGGGCGGACCGGGACCCGCCAGCCCAACGCCTGAGGGGTGCGCAGGGTGAGGGGATCGGGCCTCACCACCCCAGAACCTGAGGGCAGACAGCGTGAGGGGCCGGGGACCGACATCATCCGCCAGCCCAGCACCTGTGGGGAGGCAGCGTGATGGAAC
>VZTZ01044192.1:617114-632680 GCA_013400955.1 Drymodes brunneopygia
CCCGGCGGCCGCCGCGCCCCCCCCCCCCCCGCCGCTGCCGCCTCCATGGCCGCGGCCCGGCCGCCCGTTCAAAGCCGCCGCCCAACGGCCCCACGTGCCGGCCCCGCGACACTTCCGTCGCGCGCCCAGGCGGCAGCCAATGAGAGGGCGCGCACGCCCGCTCTCCCCGCCCCTCCCGGGATGCGCAAGTGACGTCACGCGCAGTGGGAACTACAAGTCCCGGCGTGCTCCGCGCGGCCATGGCGGCCTGAGGGGCTGGGGGGCCTCCTCCGTCTAAAGGTTCAGAACGCGGCCCAGGGCGGCGAGGAAATAAATTGTCACGTTAGTCTACATTAAGTCCGTTTATTAACACTTTGGAAGCCTCGCTGGTGGCACGGCCCCAGCTCAACCGGGTTCAGTCCTGTCACAACTCCACCAGGCCTCGGACCAAACGCTCCCCACACCTTCAGAGCGTTAGGATGCTTTGTGCACAAAATACAGATCTCACATCGCCTTTAGAATGCTTTATTCAGAGGCAAAAGAATGTGGCGAGCATAGCCTGAATTAAAGAAGAAACAAAACAAATCTGCCCCCCAAAAAAACAAAACAAAACATTAAAAAACCCCCAAACAAACAAAACAACCCCTCTCTGTTCTGGACTGGGATCAATGGTTCAACTCTCCTCATGGAACCAGTCAGAGTCCAAGAAGCACGGAGATGTCCATATGTCCATGGGACATCACTGTCTGTCCTGCTGCAAAAAAACGTCCCTTGTCCTTGAGTTTTCCACGGTCTTCGGTGAAAAAATGATCTAAAATAAAACTACTGTATAGATGGAGAAACTGGTGCTGTCATCTGAAAGAGACAACTCCAGTGAATATTTCAGCTCTTCACAAGAGGACACAATAGGGCACATATTTAGGTCTCAATACTACAATCCATTACTGTCATATTGATTCTTTATTTAGGCATCTGGAATGAAAAACTGATTTTGCAGGAGGAAAAGCCACTAAAATTGACTTGTGTAACTTTAATGTGCACATTTGGCTATTTTTTATTTATTTTAAATCTAATACAGCTTCTATTCAATAAATACCCTGATTTTCACAAACACACTTGTGGCTGGTGTACTTGGAGTGGCCTGGCCTTTACATGTCTATTAGCCTGTTCCTCGACCTTCCCCATAGAATCCCCATAGAATTATCCAACAAGCAAACTTACAACTGAAATAAAGTTAATAGATGTTATTTACATATAGACCCCATTTAGCAAAATTAGTCTGTTAAACCCCTTTCCATTCAACCATAGTGATGGTGAAAATTTCCAAAATGTCTGTGATGACTGCAGAAAAAAAAGTTTAGGTTGGGTTCTTACCTTATTTAGTGACTCTTTGTTACTATTGTTGTTCCATTGTGAGCGGGGATAATAGGTTCAGGGAGAACAGGTGCAGGAAGATCCAGTTCAGGGGCATCAAAAAAGTATGCCTATATTACCAGAGGAGAAAAAAGTATTTAGAGAGAAACATACAGTGCTGCCTCATCCCAGCTCTTTCTTTCCACACCACCAAACACAGGTACAAACACACACAGCAGTGAAATGGCAAATTTGAATATTTTTCTGTTTTTATCTGATTAGTTAAAATGGTGCTCTGAACTGTATTTTAAAATTTAACTGTTTTCAGCCAAGGCCTTTGAGAAAGACCTGTACTGGTAAGGGTTGGATGGCAGATCCAGGGAGAGTTGTGTTTTGCTGTCACTACCCTGCACTGTGGGGAACCAGATCTGTCTACTCAGGAAGCTGTGGAAACTGAGGCCTGGCTGATACCCTTCTACCCACTGCAATAAGGAAAGAAATAATTTAAGTGTTCATTGTGTATTTCAGTGGCATCAGGGTCTTCCGTTTTGTAACACTTACTGTGTATGAAAACATAAATCTGCCAAAAATCATAAGCACATGCTTTATACTGAACATTTAATCCCTTTAAAAGACTAAGCATAGTACTCATTGGAATAAAGTGCAACTGGGTACTCTAAAGATTAATGCTTTGCTGATATTATGATGAATTCCAGGTAAATTCAAGAGTGTTCTGTGGAAGTTGGACTCAGTGATCCTGATGTGTCCCCTCCAACCTGGAGATATTCCATGATTCCATAACTGATTATTGAATTTATTACCAGCACTATCAGAGTCACACTGGCACCAATTTTTGCCACATTTAAAATAATTGGAATTTTCACACTGGACGTTTTCCAGTGAGCAGCCAATCCTTCCTTCCCTGTCCCATAACATTCCCTGTCCTAGGAAATAAGAGACTGGGGAAAAGGAATGTCAGGGTCCCACCAAGCAGCCAACAGCCAGCAGGGCGTGCAGCAGCAGGATGGTGGCCACGGTGGCCACGGCGATCCTGCGGTTGTCGTCGCGGACCGCGGGCCAGAAGGTCATCACCAGCACAGACCCCGAGAGGCACAGTGAGAACACCATCAGCACCCAGCGCACCACCTTCTGGGGAATGATCCACAGAATCTGCAAAAGGCAGGAAAAGGCTTGTCAAAGGGGCTGTGAAATGGGGAATTGTTCATTGAACGCGTTGTTCTGTGACATGTCACTGCTTCCAGCCCATTTGGGCACAAATTAACTCACAGCTTTATCTGACACATCTCTGTTACTGGAGCAAAGAGTGAGGGCAGTGATGAGCTTTACTCCCAGACACAGTAAGAGTGAACCTCAAGTTGTGCCGCTCCCTCCAAGGCCTGAGGAGGATCCCTGCCAGGGAAACTTGTCCTTGTCCTGCACAGAAATCTGTTCCCTCAGGACACAAACATCCTGATTCCTGAGGCTGCCTCGGGCTGCCTGCCAGGCTCACCAGCAGCACCGCGCTTGGGTTTGCTGCCTTGGGGGAAATGAGCTGTCCTGGGCTTTTCCAGCACTCACAAGACACCTTTACACTAGACAAGCTTCAAGAAAAAGAGCAAAAGATTCTCCCAGTCTCCAAAATGTCAACAAATATTAACAATTTTATAAGAAACAGCAAGTCTTCCCAACCAGGACACGTGAGGGGCACTCTTTAGCCATACGTACCGCTGTGGGAATGTAAATGAAGAGGGAGTAGCCATACACACACACTATCTCCAGGAACGAGTAGGAGACGATGTTCATGACTTTGCTGTTCCTCCACATCAGGAATCCCCAGAGAGCAAGGGGAACAAGCCAAGCGTATGCATAAATTGTTGTAGCTGCTATGGACACTGGAAACACAACAAAAGTTTTAATGTTCTACTTTGAATCAGAATCAAAGGTGTAAGAGCATTCAGCATGAACACTAGAAAGCTACCTCTGAAGATACTTCCAAAACATGAAGTTTGAATTATTAATAAACGGAGAACTTTGCATTTATATCTAGTTTACACCCAGTACTCTGCCAGAACTTTGCGTTAGTTTCAAAGTAAAGACTTCTGAAAAAATTCTCTAGGTAATTTCAATTTGTTTATTACACCTGTGTACAAAATGCTGTCAGTTTCAGTTGGAAAAGGAAAACCACAGAGGCAGGAAAAACTTAGTTAAAAATAGAAATTCAGCCACTAACAACTAGAGTCAAATCCGAAATTATTCAAGTGACTGCATTCCCAAGTGGCAACGTTCTTTCCAGTACACTGAGGATTCTGGAAACAAAGAGAAGCTGTGTTCCTTTGCAGGGACAGCAGCCTCCCTTATAATACAGATGGAGACAAACTGGCTCCTCACTCTGAGTTCTTTGGGGAACAAATCAGTTGAGCATCTTTTGCTTATTTTTGAGCTTGCCAGAAGGTAACAACTTCTAGCCCTTGGTAGGTGATAAGAGTGATAATCTGATCTGATCATTTTCTGCCTGAGGCCTGCACGTTCCTGCCATGGATCCAGGAAGGCCCCCACAAAAGCACCATGGTGGCCAGTGCTGGGCTTTTACTCTGTACAAGGAGACATTCACTAAGGCTAAAAAATAACTAATTACTCCTGCTTGCTCTTCTAAAACCCTGTAATTACTTTAAGCTCTAGACAAACAGTGTTCTGCCAGTCACAGCCCACTTTAAGGGCTTGTTTCACATCTCTAAAAATTTAAAGACAGCAATCAATCAAAAGACTCTGCTAAATCAAAGCCATGACCTGGTTTTATATTATTTCATTTGCACATTAAAATAAAATGACATGACAAAAAAACCAACCAAAAACCCCCCACAAATGACTATCTACAAACCTTTTCTGAACTCAGGCACGTAGTGGTACGTTGGTTTGCCCAGATGGATGAAGAAATTCGAGAGATTGCCACTAACAGCAATGGTGAACACAAGTGTGGCACATATCCAAAAGGGTCCTGAAAAAGAAACAAAATCAATAGCACCTCCTCTGCTCTCTTGCTTTCTCAGGCTAGCAAGTAAAATGAAATACAAACTCAAAATACTTAGCTCAGAAAGTAACTTCTCCCACTTCATACGTACCGTAAAGGTCGGGATTGCTGCGGATGTACAGCCTCACAAAGTTCTTCCCAGGGACTGGGAACACCGACCCTTTGATTCTGTCCAGGACCTACGAAACATATGGATTTGTCTGACTGACAATGCAAGAGGGAAAAAAGCCTCAGTGGATAAGGCATAATTCAGACAATTCTCTTCTGGAGCAGAGTATTAACCTGGTATGTGTCCACATCGAAGAAGGTCTGGTAATACTCAAAAGTCCAGAAAGGGGCACTTTTCTTCTGTCCTGCAAGCAGCTGGATGGTGAGAAAGACAACATGGGAAATGTTACAAGCACACAATTTATGCATTACTAGCTCACTTACACAGTAGTCACACAATTTTAGTACCCAAACAGAAAATAAACTTAACAGGGTGGTGCTTCCTATGGATTATGTAATGGTTTTCTTTCTCCCTTCAATATCTGTTGGCAGCCAGTCTCTTATCTCCCTGCAGGCAGAATCGTGGCCCAGGGTTCTAAAGAACAGCCTGTTGCCACCTGCTGCCACATCATCTGTAACACACGCCCTCATCACTGTGACAAGTTCCTTTTGCTGTCAGAACCACAGAATGGCCTGTGATTGAAGGGACCTTAAAGATCACCCCATTCCAACCCCCTGCCATGGGCAGGGACACTGCCCACTATTTCAGGTTGCTCCAAGCCCTGTCCAGCCTGGCCTTGGACACTTCCAGGAATCCGGTGGCAGCCACAGCTTCTCTGGGCACCCTGTGCCAGGGCCTCACCACCTTCACAGGGAAGAATTTCTTCCTAATATCTAATCCAAACCTCTTCTCTGTTGGTTTGAATCCATTCCCCCTTGTCCTGTTCTCCACATGCTCTTGTAAGAAGTCCCTGTCCATCTTTCTCACAGGCCTCCACCAGCCAGTGTGAGAGCATTACCTCTGTTTTATCGGAGTCATCAGTGCCCAGTAACTCATCATCCTCCTCCCTCCCAGGCTCTGGCAGGCGGCTGTGCTGATTCTTGGGGGTTTCCACTGGCTCATCGATGCTTATGGTGGTGGCATCAGGATTTGCTGCAAGCAAATTAGCTGCATCGTCAAATTCTGCAAAGAAGTACATTACAAGACAGGCGATGATGAAGACACTGAAATTTTTGTTCTCATGGCCTAAAAAAACCACATTAAGACCCTGAGACAGTATAATCACCAGCTTAGGCATGTTGAGTACAATCTGTTTCCTAAAGCCCAAACTGACGTAGATCAAGCTGAACATTCAGTCAGTCAATAAAGTGTGAGTCTGCTTTTCGTGCCAGGCTGCCTGCAGGATGTTACACTGGCAGCACCGGAGCCTGCCCTCCTTCCCTGCACACAGCCCCGACCCGAGCAACAGCAGCTGCCCCTCTGAAGAAATGGGTAATTTTAATATTCTCCAAAAATTGACGTGACATTTTTAAGGAAAAACTAAGTCTGAAACAGGGGGGTTTCCAGGTTACAGAGCGCTCTACCCCTTTCCAGCTGTCACTTGCTCCCACACAAGATTTCAGTTCACGATTTCAGGGTAACACCGGTGACATTTTTTAGCTCGCCAGCAGCACAATTCCATCGCAGAAAATTCAGGATACCTGACTCCGCAAGCAAAACTCCCAGGACGTTTCTATTCTGCGAACGCTCAGAATCGCTCCCAAAGCCTCCAGCGCCTGACNGCAACAGCCCCGCGGGTGACGCGCCTGGCACCGGCCAATCAGAGCCCGCGCGGCGCTTCCGCGTGCGCGCCCGCCCGCCCCCTTAAAGGGCCCGAGCGCGGTGGGTCCGGTGTGACCGTGGGTGCACGAATACACACACAGGGGCTGTGGATAATCAGCGCTTATACAGCTGTTATAGACGTACATTGCGTGTTCTGGTAACTGAGAGTTTTATCAGAATCACAGCATGGTTTGGGGTGGAAGGGGCATTAAAGCTCATCTCATTCCAACCCCCTGACATGGACAGGGACACTTCCCACTGTCCCAGGGTGCTCCAAGCCCTGTCCAGCCTGGCCTTGGACACTGCCAGGGATGGGGCAGCCACAGCTTCTCTGGGCACCGTGTGCCAGGGCCTCACACCCTCACAGGAGAGAATTTCTTCTTCATACCCACTCTAAACCTGCCCTCTGTTGGTTTGAAGCCATTCCCCCTTGTCCTGTCACTTGTCAATAGCCTCTCTCCATCTGTCTCGTCTCCCTTCAGGAGCTGGAAGGCCACAGCTGGGTCACCACAAAGCCTTCTCTTCCCCAGGCTGAACAATCCAATTCTCCCAGCCTTTCCTCACAGCAGAGCTGCCCCATNTCTCTGTTGGTTTGAATCCATTCCCCCTTGTCCTGTTCTCCACATGCTCTTGTAAGAAGTCCCTGTCCATCTTTCTCACAGGCCTCCACCAGCCAGTGTGAGAGCATTACCTCTGTTTTATCGGAGTCATCAGTGCCCAGTAACTCATCATCCTCCTCCCTCCCAGGCTCTGGCAGGCGGCTGTGCTGATTCTTGGGGGTTTCCACTGGCTCATCGATGCTTATGGTGGTGGCATCAGGATTTGCTGCAAGCAAATTAGCTGCATCGTCAAATTCTGCAAAGAAGTACATTACAAGACAGGCGATGATGAAGACACTGAAATTTTTGTTCTCATGGCCTAAAAAAACCACATTAAGACCCTGAGACAGTATAATCACCAGCTTAGGCATGTTGAGTACAATCTGTTTCCTAAAGCCCAAACTGACGTAGATCAAGCTGAACATTCAGTCAGTCAATAAAGTGTGAGTCTGCTTTTCGTGCCAGGCTGCCTGCAGGATGTTACACTGGCAGCACCGGAGCCTGCCCTCCTTCCCTGCACACAGCCCCGACCCGAGCAACAGCAGCTGCCCCTCTGAAGAAATGGGTAATTTTAATATTCTCCAAAAATTGACGTGACATTTTTAAGGAAAAACTAAGTCTGAAACAGGGGGGTTTCCAGGTTACAGAGCGCTCTACCCCTTTCCAGCTGTCACTTGCTCCCACACAAGATTTCAGTTCACGATTTCAGGGTAACACCGGTGACATTTTTTAGCTCGCCAGCAGCACAATTCCATCGCAGAAAATTCAGGATACCTGACTCCGCAAGCAAAACTCCCAGGACGTTTCTATTCTGCGAACGCTCAGAATCGCTCCCAAAGCCTCCAGCGCCTGACGGCTCCCCCAGCTGGGCCCCAGCCCCGCGTCCGCACCTGCGACATCGCCTTTACCTTGGAATTTGAGGTCGTCCGCCGTCGCCATTCATCCGCCTGGGCGAGGATCAGCTCCCCGGGGCTCTACTCTCCTGCAAGAGGACAGGAGCAACGCTGGGACGGGTCCGGTTCCGTCCCCCGCGCTGTGCCAGCGCTGCTGTCCCCGCTGCTGTGCCCCCCTCAGCCCGGCCGTGCCCCGTGCCCTGTCCCCCGTCCCCGCCGCGCCCGGGCCGGGCCAGCCCCGCACCTCAGCACCGCCACGGCCCCGCACCNACTCTAAACCTGCCCTCTGTTGGTTTGAAGCCATTCCCCCTTGTCCTGTCACTTGTCAATAGCCTCTCTCCATCTGTCTCGTCTCCCTTCAGGAGCTGGAAGGCCACAGCTGGGTCACCACAAAGCCTTCTCTTCCCCAGGCTGAACAATCCAATTCTCCCAGCCTTTCCTCACAGCAGAGCTGCCCCATCCCTCTGATCTTGGTGGCCTCTTGAGGCCTCGCTCCAAACAGATCAATGTCCTTCCTGTGCTGGGGATCAGCTGGATATCATATATACTGGAGTTTTGTTGGTTTTTTTTAGTCTTTCAGCCCCAAAATGCCAAACCCCGGAGCGCAGCAGAGCCCCAGAGCAGGAGGAACAGGGCACTGCAGTTGATACCTTTGGTGCAGCTAGAGGGAGCAGGGCTGGCAGAATCCTTTCTCACACAGGGGCTGAAGCACAGGGAGGGGACAGTGCAAGGCAAGGCAGAAACTCAATCAAACACGTGAACATTTTCCCTCCCCCTCACCCTCTACCTTTGCCCCTGCCTTCCCATCGCGAGCAGCCAGACCACTCCACCACAATGTTGGGCATCAGGGTATTTCTACAGAAAACCCTGATTCTCCTGCAGGTGACTCTGTCTGTTGTTGTTGGCAAAACACTGATGGTACTGTTCCCCAACGCCATGAAAAGGTACATCCTAAAGATGGGTGAAAAGAGCAGAATGAACCAGAACCCAAAGTTCAGCTACGAGAACTGGGGCCCGACTTTTTTCAGTTTCAAGTATTTGCAGTTTGTGCTGAAGGTGAAGTGGAAGAGGCTGGAGGATGAAGCCTACGAGGGACACCCTGCTCCCAACACGCCGGTGGTGACCCTCGCCGGGGAACTTCGTCACCTCCTGGATTTCATGGAAGGTCAGTGATTGAGCCATGGAGCTGGGATTGGTTTGCTGAGAGGATAAACGAGGAGATGCTGCTGAGGGGACAGGGACAGGCAGCTGGCACCTGAGTGCACCACGTGCAGACCACCAGCACTCACCTGCTGGAGAAGATGCAGCACATTTACTCCAGCTGCCTCTTGATTTTCAAAAATAACCTGCATTTATCACCCTGGCTATGGTATCCCTTCACACCACTGAGCTTTTGCAAGAGCTGGCTCTGCCTGGAAACACTTTTTGCTGAAAGCCAAGGTAATAATTTGTTTTAGGGAGAGAAGACCCAGGATTGAACCGTGTGCAGTGATTCACGAGTGTTGGCTGTCATTCTCTGTCCATACAGAAAATTCCACACCAGCTCCCTTTGCCAGCCTAAAGCCTAGAAAGCACACGGTGGGTTTTTCCAGATCCAAAGTGCCTGGGAATAAAGCAGAAGTAGCTGCTTTGTACTTTGTCCGCTGCCTCCCACTGAGATCTCAGTAGAACGTGGAATTAATCATTAAGCTGCAGCCTCCGTCCCCACAGGAGGGATTATATCCTTCTCTCACTCTGCTTTCCTAATTATATATAGATATTTATGTACAAAATGGGATGCAAATTTGGAAAAGAGATACACAGTGTCTACAGGAATAGTTATTATTAACAGTTAAATAACAAACCACTGTTATTTAATTCTTTAGGATGTGGATCTATGTTAGCAGCAGCTTTTAAGTTCAGCCACACAAGACAGATCTTGAACAAATTTCATGGAATTCAGCACAACCAGACTAAAAGAGGTGTTTAAAAATCCTGCAAGCTCTCTTAAATCAAGGTCTTGCAACCAGTGCCAACAACAACAAAATACTGTGTTAATTTGTAAGCAACTGCAGACACTTTTGCCAGTGTAAGGTTAGTTTAATAATAATATATAACCAGAGTTCTGTTTGGACAAGAAATTGCAGAAATACATTGAAAGCATGAAAGCCTGTGATGCATGACTGAAAAGTCTGCAGCTTCCCCTCAGCTCAGCTTGAACTGACACATCTAAAAAAATCTGGACATGGAAAGGCACTGGGACTCTGTCCTTAATGCCCACCCCTGAACCAGTGTCCCTGGATAACCTTGCAGAAGGCCATGTTTAGTATTTTTGAAGTTGCTCCATACCAAGAGTCTCGGGGAGGCTGAAATGCCCCTTTTTGGATCAGTTCCTTACCCCAAAAACGTTGATGACTTGCAGATTGGCTCTTATGATGAGGAAAAGAGAAGCTGTGTGAATGCAGGATGCCTCCTGCCTGCACTGGGCAGGATTCCCTCCGTTGAACTCTCTGCTGGATGCAGCACAGACCAGAGCCAGGCTAGGAAAAGCACCTTTATGCCTGCTTTGCAGAGATGCACAGGTTCTGCTGCTGATTTTAATGACCTAGAAGTTTATGGAGTAAGTGACTTAGTGTTGCCCAGGAATCTCTGCACCAGAGGTTCAGTTCAGTGTATTTCATTTTGTTCTTCCTCCCTTCTCTTAACCACAAAATTTCTTTTTTTTTTCCCCAGATAACCGACCTTTAATCCTGAATTTTGGAAGTTGCACCTGACCTTCATTTATGCTGAAATTTGATGAGTTCAACAAGCTCATCAAAGATTTCAGCTCAATAGCAGATTTCCTTATCATCTACATTGAGGAAGCTCACGCAGTAGGTACAGTACAAACACCACAGTGATGCCAACCACAGCTTCAGATGTGTCACTTCCTTTAGGAAAAAAAACTGTGTTAGCAAAGGAGGGGGCTGCAAACAGGAGAGAAACCTTCAAATCAAGTGACAACACCACATCTAGGCACCAGTTTCTGTCCCTAATTCTCCTAAGATGTTACACACACTTCTGACTTTACACTGAGTTACTCCTGCTGAAGACACTCAGCTCTGTGAAGGACACAGTTATTTCTTTAAAAAACTCCCTCTCAATGTTAGTACAGCTCCTTTTGGAAAGAGGAAGAAAAGACATTTCATAGAACAAAAGTTAAATGTACAGTGCCAGCATGTTATGTGTTAACAGAAAAAAAAATAGTTTTTAACATTTTCCAAGAATAGGAGGCAGACTCCAATTTGAAAAAATTAGCAAGCAAACAATACACACTTGTTTATCTACACTGGATTCTAACTAATACATTGGCATTGGTTTTATCCCAGGATTAAGATGGTTTTCTAAAGTGTAACATTTACAGGTTTTGAGTTTTAGTGCAATACATCACTTTCAGCAGCTGAGAATCAGATAATGACTAAGTCAGTCATCAAACCCTTTTACCAGTTTCTACTTTACTAGGAAGAGTTATGTGCAAATGTTTGTTTGCATAGTTCTGAAAAACAAAAGGTGTGTCCTGGCTTACATTTTGCTTCTTCCAGGCCTGTAATCTCGGTTTGTAGGCTAAACGAGTACAATCAAGTAGAATGAACAACACTGCCAAACCTTACCCAAATAGAATACACATTCCCCACCTGGTTGATTTATGTGGGAAAATTTCAGCAAAAATCCATCAAATATTTCTGAATGCAGGGCAAGAGGAAAATACAGTTTGATTAAGTTAAAAGGAAAAAAAAATAGATATTGGGACCACTTACTTGGAAAGCTCTGGTGCTCCCATAGTCTGAGGGGGGCTTTAATTTCATGGCAGGTTTTCGTGCTAGGAATAAACTGCAATTCTTTTAACCTACTTTTGGGATATGACACACAGCACATGTCCCTTGCACCTATTCAAAACCTTCATTGCTAAATCCCTTCCTCATTTATTTTAGATGGATGGGCTTTTAAAAACAATGTTATTATTAAAAATCACAGAAGCCTTGAAGATCGAAAAATTGCAGCACAATTTCTTCAGAAAAACAACCCTCTGTGCCCAGTGGTTTTAGACACTATGGAAAACCTGAGCAGTTCCAAATATGCTGCACTGCCAGAACGCCTCTACCTGCTTCAAGGAGGGAAGGTCATCTACAAGGTAAAAAATATCAGTAGCAATGTACAGAGGTTTTTAAATTTCAAGGTAACTTGAGACTGTTTTACATTTAACAGTCAGTATTTCATTCTGTTTGAGAGCTAAACATTTCACAATGCACTGTTAACTGTGGAGAGAAATGAACATGCAGCAAAACCAGTCTGGGCCTTTATAATGTACATATTTGATGTACAGCTCAGTCCTGCTCAAATATTTATCTTTTGGCTCACTAGTAACCTGAGGTGCATCTAAGCTGTGAGATCCAGGAACAGTTCCCACCTCCAGGATCCAGACATTGGCTGTGTCCCAGTGACACAGCAGGGTGTAACCCTCTCCCAGGGGTGGCTCCAGTGCAAAGGGAGCCCAGGCACACTTGCCCACAGTTCTGGTGCAGGTGCTGTGTTCTGAAGGATTTCTGCTCTGTCTGCTCAAGCATCACTGTGCCATTTTATCACCTTTGCAGGGAGGAGTGGGGCCTTGGAATTACCACCCCCAGGAAATACGTGCCATCCTGGAAAAACTGAAATAGAAAAAGAGGAGTTCGGAGTAAAGACTATTTGGATGAAGAAGTTCAAGAATAATTTGTCACAGACCTAAGTGTAGGGAATAAAGAAAGAATTTTAAAACAGTCATAGAGACAAGAAGAAAAGAAGAATGTTGTATGTGCATCTAAGGAGCATCTGTAATGAGGTTCATTATGTTTGACTAGAGGCTTTCAAGTGTCATCTCTAAAACACCAACTTCTGTTCTGTACTAACTACTGCTCTTATACCCCATGCAGTAATGTGGGAGCTGGGCCAATTGAGCTCTGGATACCAACATTTCCACTTGTAAGGAATATCCTGCAGGATAAACTTCAGGGTAGTGACATTTGCAGGAGACCACTGGCATGCAAAGCAACTGGTTTCACATTACTGTACACATTGCACTTGTATATATAAAATATTCCCTTTCACTGACTTCAGGAGGCTTCTGAACAAGACAATCCCTACCAACATCTGTTTCCATGAGTATTTGTTATGACGGTCCCAGCATAAAGCACTGGCGGCTGTGACCTGATTCTAGAAAATATTTATAGAAACAAGGGATTGATCTACAATTATTAAAAGTCTATCAAAGCACTTCATATGGCTTCAGATTATTTCCCTCCCTGCCCTGCCTCTCCCGCTCAGGTTATTTCTAAGCATTAGCAGACATTTATATTCATCCTAATAAACTCGGAGTTTGAGTTTATGAGAAAGTTACCAATTTAAGGATTTTTGAAGAACAGGAGTGACAGTAGGAAGTAATACATCCCACTTAAAAAGCTCACACTGGTTTTTTCCTGTTTAACTCAGAGTGCAAGGGAAACATTTTACAGGAAATCAAGTTTTAATTCATGTATTATGTAAGACTGATATAAACATACTACCTTAAATGGACTCAGTTATGCTCAGGTGTTCTAGGCTGACAGTTTAGGTTACAAAATGAGAAAGCTGTTACTGCAATTAACAACAGCACTGTGTTGTGGTTGGACTTGATGATCTTAGGAGTCTTTTCCAACCTACATGATTCTATTCCATATATTAAACCAGCAGGGAATATATACCACATCCATACCTTCAAAAAACACTTTAATACAAGGTTCTAATAATAAACATTCTCTGCAGTGCAGCTATCAAAACGTAACTTCCTTATTAAAAAAACATAAAAGGGAGGCCCAAATTTAAGCTGGGCTCAAGTGTTCTCTGCTGTGCCCTCTGCCATCACCCGGTGCACTGACACAAAATGATCAAAGGCAGATTTGATGATGAAACGCAGGTAAGTGGCCTGGAACTCAGGAAGCTGCAGAAGGAATAAAAATAATGCTATTGCATTCTCTGTAGTAACAAAACCCCATTTGCAGAAGTTTGTCAGACACAAGGATCTGGGTATTTTGGTGCCTGTATTTGAATTGCACATACATCAAGCTCTTTGACCTGCAACTCAAAAAAAAAATCCCATCACCTCCTGGATTCCACAGCCTTAAAGGCAGCAACTGAAGGGGGGAAGATTGCCACACTTCTGGAAAGGGCCCCTGCACCTCATTAGAAGCACTAGGCAGGTGCAATTTCATAGCATAATCTACAGAGGAGCAGCTGGGAAGTGCAATTTCACACCACAATCTACAAATTTCTCTCTTTAACACCAACTGAGCAATAATTGTAAATAAAGACGTGTTTTTTTATGGTTTCTCCCCACTTAGTCCAGACATCCCATTTCATGAACCACTACTGATGCACACTGTAAATACTCACTGGAAATTCTTCCATTTGGAGCTGTCCTTCTGTGTGTTGCAAATCTAGAAAACATATTTTAAAGTAAATAATGAAGAATAATTCAATAATGCAATGCTGTGAAGTTTCCACTGGACTCAGAATTCAACTGAGTTTAAGGAGTATGAATTTACACTGCATTTAGACATTGTTCTTTTTGATTTTTACAGGTGATTTAAGAGAATACTTTTTTGCAATATCCCACTGTGTGTATATATATATCCTACTCATTACAGTGTTATAAAAGGTCACCCAAGAGGCACTAAAAAAAGCCAATCCCCAAATCAAACAATGCAGGAAATGGCACTCTATTATACTATGTAAGCCTGTTTTTAATTTTTGGAACATAAAGTGCACAAGTAGTGCTTTTAGCCCTTATCCAGCATTTTACTCTCCAAACTGCTGCGGAGACCAGCACTGTTAACAAAATTTGTGTGAATAAACATGACTGTTACAATAATGTCTAATAAAATAATCATCAAACCACACTTTATTCAACAAATAGATGAAGGGTTACAGGAAGGATTCACTGAAAAAGACCAACATTATTCCCACAAAACCCCACAAACTCAAGACTCTTACCTTTTTCAACACACTGTTCAAAACCCACAGGGTCTTTAGATGTGCTTCTTTCAATTCTTAAGGTCCGCACTAAAATATATATAAATTTGAAGTATCAACACAAGTTCTGATTCTTTATTGATACTGATATTTATTCCATCACTTTACAACCACAAAGCACTTTCAGAGCATTAACTAATTTATTTTTTCTCTGAGCTATGGAGACTGCAGACATGAAGGACGATTGCTTTGTGAAATGAATCTTTATGTGAAATTAAATCTTTATGTGGAGTTAAATCTTTATCAATCAGTTAAAAGTGACTACTTATAGACTATGACACAATGTGGGAACTTTTATTAAGGCACAGACACACATTTTAATATAGCACATATAACCCACTGCAAGACACAAAGCTTACCCAAGTAACACTGGATGCCGACTTTGCTGATTTTTACACATTTGGGAAAACCGATAATGAGTTCCTGTGGGAACATCCCTGTTGTCGTCCAAAACGTTTTGGAACTTCTGTGGAGAGAACAGCACAAAACCCTCAACCACAGCTTTCCATCCATAACTATCTTCAATGACATTTATCACAGAAAAATATGGAGGGGAAAGGAAGGGAGAAAGGGGAAAGTGGAGGGGAAAAGGAGAGGGGTGGAATAGGAAGGGGTGGAAAAGGAAGGGGTACGGTGGGGAAGAAGGGAAGGAAAGGGAAGAAAAGGAGGAGGGGAAAGAGGGGGGGAAAGGAAGGAGAAGGCATTTTTATTTGGGGTACTTTCAGCAGTGCCCTGTGTAACGATGGGGCATCTCTCAGGAGGTATTTACACCTCGCCGTGCAGGCTCTGTACCGTGTCCCAGCACACATGAACCCGCAGTGGCCGTGGGCCCCGAGCGGTTC
>VZTZ01044192.1:632687-649398 GCA_013400955.1 Drymodes brunneopygia
CGGGAGCGCCGAGCCCCGGCCCGGCTGACGGCGCGGCCCCTCCCGGGGCAGGTAGGTGGGGGCCGAGGGGATCGGGGAGCGAGCGGGGCTCTAGCCTCCCTGTCAGGCCGGGGAGGGGCGGGGACCCTTCCCCCTGTGTCCCTTCTCTCTGTGCCCCCTCTCCTTGTGCCCCCTTCTCCTGGTGCCCGCTCACGGCGCGCTCACCCCCGGGCACAGCCCGATCCCTTCACAGACCCTTCCCAGCGTAGCCCGGGACCCCGCTCCAGGCTGGACCCGAGCCCTTCGTCCCCGCCTCCCCATCCCTTCGGTACCTCCGGCTCCCCTCGGGCAGGGCCCGATCTCCTCCCGCCCCGCAGGACCCGACCCCAGCCCCGCAGGGCAGGAGCTGAGAGGCTCCCGTCCCTGTCCTGCCCCTCACCATGGCAGCTCCGAGCCCTCCTGCCCCAGCCAGGACCCCGCTCACGAACCAGAGCCCCCCGGCACCGGCTGGGGAAGGGGCACCGGGAGATGCCCACCCTCCCAGGGAGGGAGGTTCCAGCAGGCTCCATTGCCCTGCTGCAGTCAGACATGTGCCCTCCTTCTCTTCCTCCTCCTCCTCCTGCTCCTGCTTGCAGCAGAGCCAGGCCTGGTTATGGGGACACTTCCCACTCAACCCCAGCCCCTCTCCCACTGCCCCTGCCTCCATCCCGGGTCTGGGATCCATCCCGGCCTCTCAGGCAGCCCGGGGTTCGGTTCCCCCTCGGATGGGGTGTGTGTGGTTTGGTGGCAGGCAGCCCACACCCCTGCTCCACACAGCCTGCCCTGCTTGCACCGCAGGGCTACGTGGCCGNTCGGTGGGGGGGGACCCGCCCCCGCCCCCCCCCGGCCCCTCCCCCGTCCGCCACGCTCTCGGCGGGGTGCTCGGCATCGCTGGACGTGGCCAGGACGAGGGTGGCCCCCGCCGAGCTCCGGCACCAGTCCGTGGCTCTCATCGCGCACAGCGGGGCTGTCGCTCCCGGGCAACGGCGGCAGCTCCGCCCCTCCGGCCGCTCCCGGTGCGGGAGCTGCGGGAAGCCGGGGCTCGCCCCTGGCAGGGCGGGGAAGGCCGGGCGGGATCCGCCGCTCCNTCTCTTCCTCCTCCTCCTCCTGCTCCTGCTTGCAGCAGAGCCAGGCCTGGTTATGGGGACACTTCCCACTCAACCCCAGCCCCTCTCCCACTGCCCCTGCCTCCATCCCGGGTCTGGGATCCATCCCGGCCTCTCAGGCAGCCCGGGGTTCGGTTCCCCCTCGGATGGGGTGTGTGTGGTTTGGTGGCAGGCAGCCCACACCCCTGCTCCACACAGCCTGCCCTGCTTGCACCGCAGGGCTACGTGGCCGTGCTCAGAGCTTTAAGGGGAGCTGCCGACTTTGGGGGCTTCCCTGGATCATGTTTTCCTCTGTGGCCGTTCTTCACCTGTCTGTGGTTTGTTTTTGCAGAGCTGGTCGAGGGGAATGTCGTACTGTCTCCACTCAGAAAGCCATTTGGATACTGGGCCAATATACGTGCGTGAAAATGGGAAGCTGCACGTGGTAAATCAGGGTGCAGGCGGCGTACAGAATGTCACTCCCAAAACAAGACCTTTTAGTCTGTTTTCCAGAAGTTTTTCAGTGGAGCTTTGCATGAACAGGGAGGACGATAGGGCAAGGAGGCAGAGGACTGATCATTTCATCTTCACGTACACTAAGGAGGGGAACCTCCGCTACTCAGCCAAGTCCCTCTTCAGCCTAGTGCTGGGGTACATTTCTGACAATGTTGATCACATTGACTCGTTGATTGGTTTCCCAGAACAGATTGCTGAAAAGCTCTTTTCAGCAGCAGAAGCAAGACAAAAGTTCACAGAGCCAGTGACGGGACTGAGGGCTCTGCAGAAGTTCACTGAGGCCTATGGCAGTTTGGTGCTGTGCTCGCTGTGCCTGCGGAACAGGTAAGTTCAAATCTTGGCATCTGCTAGGGCTTTCTGCTAGCACACTTCAAGCTTCTCCTAAATTAAATTAAATAAAAATATATTTTGGGCTTATAACACCAATTTTAATGAAATGCCCTGAGCCTTATCTGATTCTTATGCTTGCTGCCTTTTGTCCCATCCGTTTCTTACAAGTGCAGCTGCAGGTTTCATTTTAAGATACAAATCATAATACAGGTAACAGAGTAAAGCTGTTTTAACCAACAGAGGATCTTACGTGGAGGATTAAACCTGCAACTATTTGTTAGCAATAATAATCAGCACTTCTGTGGCAATCCATGTGCTTAGTGCCTTCTCAGGCATTTCATGGGATGTTTCTGTAATTGCTGTTTAAAAGCTTTTCGTCACACTCAGCTGACTGTACAGATAAAATACACCCTTGCAAATTGTTTGGGTTTAGTAACTATAAGCTTGCTCTCCTGTCTTGTTTTGGGGGCTCAGAAGAAGATACAGACTTGTGGGTAAGTTGCAGGCTTTGAAATAAGGCAGGTTTTACCTTAATTTATTGTTGTTGCCACCTCCATATTGAATGTACTTTAACAAGGTCCTGATTACTGTCCAGCACTAGTTTTTCCATCTTCTCAATGCCCACATCTTTCACTGAAAGAGTCTTGCCAAGTTTAAAACTGGATTATGTTTTTAAAACCTTGCTCCTACTGAAGTCTTTCCCAGTAATAGAACCCGTCTCTTCCATCTCTACACTTGAAAAAGGGATGGTTTATCCAGTTTAAAATCAAAGTACTGGCATATTCATCTGAAGTGCCAAGGGTGTTCTGAGCACAGTAGGAATGTTTGAGTAGAAGTCAATTATCCTTTGTTTTATCCTTTAAACCTACTCCCTTTTTATCTCTAGCACAGATAATTTTATGGGCTTAATTTAGAAATTAAGCTACTTCTGGCATCTTTTGCGATTACAGAAAGCTGAGTTAAGTGTAGAGTCTTTGAAATCCAGGAAGCAAGGCATTAAGGCACTTTCTGATGAATTTTATTTCTAAAAGAGCCCACTCTCCTCTCCAGAACCCCCCTGAGCTAATAATCTCTCTGAAGAACTAGCTTGTATGTGGTGCTTTCTGCAGAGCCAAATTGCACAGGAGAGGGGTATGAGGGGTGGTTTGATGGGTAAACCTACACTGGGAGGATATTAAGGTCCCCTTATTTACATGGACAGAGGTGTTCCTTGAGGGATCAAATTAATAATCACCCTCAGCTGATGCAGTGAAGATGCTGACCTCAGGGTGTGTCTTGCCATGGGGAATATGAGGTAAATTCAGGAGAGATCAGTGAATTTGGAGCTTGTCTTGCCACAGGGACAGCACGAGGTGACTGCAGGGGAGGTATTGAGGGCTACGTGCTCATTACTGCATACTCATGCCTGCCATTCTTCAGTGGTTTGTTCCCATCTCTAAACCTCCTACTGAATAGCTCCAGCACAGATGTTTGCGTGGCTGCTGAGTGAATCAGAGCAGGGAACCAGCACAGCTAAAAAAAATAGCCCACTGAGTAACTGCTGCCTGGGGTGTAGCCACAGCTCTGGACTTTTACCCTGCTTGAGTATTTTATTCACATATATAAAAAGTAAAATTTTACCACTGACGAGCTATCCTGTCCTGTTTAAAATCCATATTTGAGGTGGATTTTAAACCTGGATAAATGTGGGTTTGTCTATATCCTTCCTAGGCACCGAGGAAGAGCAGTTTGTGAAGCTGACTTATGATAAACTGGGATATTTTGCTTTATTCTAAAATAATACAGCAGTAATCTGTAAAGAAGCTCCTAATAGCAATATTTTCAAGTTGAAGTCTTGTTAGTCCAATTTTTTTGCATCAAAGCAAAACCATGACAGTGATTTAAGGAGAAGACTGTGAATTCAGACACGTTGTGTGCCAGCTGCACATAAAGAGGTGCTTAGAGCAACTGGGTAATTTCTGTCAATTTTCACATAGGTACTTGACATAAATAAGTGTACTGTGCTCATGACACTTGGAGATGCAGACACTCCTTACATGCCTGAGCACTGATGGCTTTTTTGGGTTTTTTTTGGCTTTGCAGATACCTGGTTATCTCTGAAAAGCTTGAAGAAATTAAGTCTTTCCGGGAGCTGACGTGTTTGGATCTCTCCTGCTGTAAACTTGGAGATGAACACGAGCTGCTGGAACACCTCACCAAAGAGGCCCTGTCTAGGTACCAGTTTCTTGAGCTAAAAATGACACTTTCTTTCCTGCCACTAAGCAGTTCAAAGAGCCAGGCTGAGCCTTTAAAGGGAAGTTTCACAGGCTGCAGAGTGTAAGGTTTGAAGATTTTGGTTGTTCATAAAACCTGTTCTGGAGGCAAACAAAATACAGAATTTATTGTACACAAAGCACATACTGAATTATAAAAAGTACTAAAAGTATGCAAGATAATTTACTGTCTCATGTTTTATATCAACTCTTTATCATTTTTGTTGGGTAAAAAAATGCATCTTTAACATTTGGAACAGTTTTACCACTTACACTTCCTTTTTTTAAGGGGGAACTTTATCAGCCAAGTTTTTCACCAAACTAGTGTTCTAGATGAAGATTTCTGCAAGCAGGAGGTTAAATATTTGGTTAGTTAACATCTCAAAACAGTAAATTTTGTAATTTTGTTTAGTACTAAAGAATGACAAGTAGAAAATTTTGGAAACAATAGGATGACTTCTAATTAAGGATATTGTGTTGCTGTAAGTGCTGTTGGTGCATTTTGCATCAAGGTTTTGTCTTGAAGTGCTCTGAGGAGAGCACTTCAGTGTGATGTTTTTTCCTGAGTTCTGTTAATCTATGTTATAATACCTCATTATTTTCTTAAAATCATTGCTGTATCACTTATCAAATGTGTCCTCTCTCATTTTACCAAGAGTTTTTTCTTAGTTTTGAGTGCATTTCAGTTTGGCAGCCTTGGTATAATGAACTTCAGGGTATAAAGAAGCTTATTGTCTCTGCTGGCAAATGTTTGGCTCTAGGATCAGTTTGTCACTGGAGCTGTGGGAATAGCTGCTCAAGCAGTTCTTCTGTTGAGGGAGCAGGGAAATATAAAGATATTTGTTAGTCCTGCTAACCCAGGTTCCTTTCCTACTGCTTTTTACAGTGAGCCTGTAGAGTTTGGCACAGGATGACCCTTCTGACACAGAGTTTTAGGACATTTAGCAAAACTGTCAGAAATAATGGCCATAAACTGCACATTTGTGTCTCTCCTGCCAGTGTGAAAAGGCTTCTCCTGAAGGACAACTCCCTGTCAGATGCCGGCCTGCGCAGGATGACAGCGCCCGTCCGTGTGCTGAAAAAGGGCCTGGAGAATCTGCTGGTGCTGGACTTGTCCTGTAAGTGCTCCATGGTTTCATAACAGAAAGAATTTGTGTCCTTTCTGATAGGGAATTTATCCTCCTTAGTACTGAAGCAATACAATTAATTTGTTGGATCCCCATGAGCCAAGTGCTCAACCGCAGCTTTCACCAGCAACCTGCCAGGAGGGACACGGCAGACCTGAAGTCTCAAGCATTTGCTATTTACATAAATATTTTTAATAGTTTGAGAATTGGTATTGTAAATATTTGTATTTTGATAATTAGAGAGGGAAAGTCAGTCTTGTTCCAGTATTAGCTTTTGGAACAGATACTTCCTTGGTATTTTGCTCATCTTTTTCCACATCATGCAGGTTAATTAACTTTATTTGGCCTCACAGGTAACCCTAAAATCACAGATGTGGGAATTGGATACCTTCTTTCTTTCAAGAAACTGAATTGTTTGGACATTTCTGGGACAGGTCTCAAGGTAAAAATCATCAGAAAAAGTTTACTGAGCAAGTGTAATAAGTGTTCTTGCCCTCTGACTGTGGTATTTCCCTTCTCCCCAGGATGTCGATGCTGTCATTAAGCGGCTCCAAATGCAGATAGGCCTGGTTCACTCAAAAGTGCCTCTGAAAGAATTTGATCACAGTAACTGCAAAACAGAGGGATGGGCAGAACAGGTAAGGGGGGTTTAAACCTGCTTTACTCTCTCAAAATCTGCCTTATAGAGTACAAAATCACTGAATAGGAAAGAACAAGGGATGGACTTGTTTCCAATGATACTTCTGTAAATTTTACAAGACATATTTTAACTCTTTCATCTGTTTTTTCAGACAGTTCTGCAGTGGGAGCAGGCAGTTATGGAAGCCATGAAGCCCCAGGACAACTTGAGATCCAGAGCAGCAGCTCTTCGCTTCTGTACGTAACTTCATGGACACCACAGAGTTGATTTATTTTCTTTTCCACGGGGAATATTTCCATACTTTTTGGGGTTATAGTACAAACAGCATCTCAGGCGTGCAATTTCAGCCCTTTATGTAACTGCATTCCAATGTACTTGAATTTTTCCATTTGTTAGACTGCTGGATAATCCAAGTAAGCACATATAGCAACTGAGTTTTTTTCCTTAAAATTCTGAGTCCAAAATATAAATGGTATTTTTTCCTCTGCACATTTCCAAGTTGGCTTGGCCAAAACAATTTGTACCACAAAGTTACACATTTTACAGCATAATCCTGTTTTTCCCAAAATCTAAACTTTTTTTTTTTTTGCTTGTAGATGGCAAGACACAAAGAATAGAGGAAGTAGTCAAATGCACACTGGTGGAGCCAGAAACTAAAGCATCTGGTAACTTGCAGTTTTATAAGGAAAAAGTTCAAAATTGCCACTTACCTTTGAAAAAGGAGGTTGAGGGCAGCCACGAATTAAAGAACAGTAAAAAAAGAGCTTTGGCTGAACAAGAGAGAGAAAGGACTTCCAAACAGAAGCATCTGTGCCTCACTGTGGAGGACTGGGATTTGTTAAATACCTACTGAGTCAGAAAGAAGTGGGTCTTTTGTTTGTTGTTCTCTTGCTGATGACAGGATTTGGACATATTGAGAGGGAGTGACAAAGGAGACAAGTACTGTTAAATCTGGTTGCTGTGACATGCCTGTGGGGTAACCTGTGCTGGGGGAGGGATGGAGACAAGGTTGGTAATGCTACTGTATATTTTCAATACATAATAATTTTTTCAAATAAAGTTTTTGTTGCCATCCTTAACTGACTCTTCTGATGAAGGTATTTTTCACCAAAGCAGCTGGTCCTATCCTTGTTCCTCTCCTGCCTCTCGAGGGGCAGGACACAAATCACTGCAGCTCATCTGAAATGAAGCTGCCCTGGGCTTGTCAAGTGCCATGGGATGTTTACAGTGCTGCTAGAACAGAAACCTCAGCCTGGAAGTGCCAGCCTGTGCTGATGGGACAGAGGATAAGCAGAGGCCTCTGGGGAGGGAGGCAGAGGCAGTAACACCTCACCAACAGTCACTGCAGAAGCCCAAAGTGGAACACAAGTCTCCTTCCTTTCCCATTTTAGCCCAGGAAGTGAGAGCTGGAATGAGGTTACTGTAGAGCTGATGCTCTGCAGTTGTAATATATTCTCCCTTACAAGCAATTTTGAGATCATTCTGTGGTTTAAAACCCATTTTCGGTGTGTCAGCAGTACATTACCTGTACTTCTCCATCTGAAAACATTGAGGGGCATTTATAATTCAACTATTAATTATGCAGATCAGCTGTAAAACACCTGGACACTCAAACCTGTTCTGTGTTGGTCTGTGCAGCTGTGATGCTGCAGGTAACTGTTTATCACTGAATTCCTGCCCTGAATGTTTCCATCAAAGCTGCCTGAGGTGCACAGTGCCCATCATTGTCCTCTTAGGCCTCATGAGGCCAAGGATTTTCTCCAGGTTTCCCCTATTAGTGCTTCTTTAAAGGGTATCTTCCTTTCACTCTGTTTTTTACCATAATTCATCACCAAGAAAAGCAGCACATCCTTGGAAACCATGAAGAGGCCAAGAAAATGAACTTCAGTTGAAAAATGCATAAAGAACAAAACGCCTCTGTCTTCTCCTTACTGCTGAATTTTCCTCAAAAAAGGAACTACACACAAACAAAACAGGCACACTTGCATTCAAATCCTACTTTCTTTTCCCAGAAACTCGACGCTATTAATAGCTTCCCCTGACAACTACATCAGCTCTCTGCTGAGACAAATAATGGCACAAATTGTGACTCAAAACAGCAGCTCAATGGGGAGGAAGATGTGCAATCTTCCCCCTCAAGCTGCTTCTGGTGCAATTGCCACCATGGAATTTTTGGCCAGCCCTTCCACCACTGGAGATCTGCTGATCTGACCATGGAGAGATGCACATTTTTTTATCAATTCTATTTTTACCAATCCCATTACCTGGGCCTTGTGCTGAGCATGAGGGTTCCTGTATTTTTTTTTAACTGCTGTTTAATTCAATCCTTACTGCCCTGGGATAACCTTTTATAGGTGCAGAGAAAACAAGCCTGGCACCCTGGCCAGGCCTGGAGAGGGACAGGTGAGTAAATGCAGCTTTAATGCATGTTCCCCCATGCAGAGTTTTGCCCTCTCATTTCAGGTGAAGTGTGAGTCACAATACTGTAAAGCTATTTATAAAAAGATCTCTCAGATTTCCAGCTGTATCCCAGTGACAAATTAGAAGCAACATTCACCATTGATCTGAGTTACGGTGACAGGCAGAGCTCCAGATCACAGGACAGCAGAAATGAGTGAACAGGGGTTTATTTTTAAATATCTATGACCTGGGGTGGCAATGGGAAAAAGATCACCTCATGTTTATTTTGGGCCTAGAAAAGTAAGAGTACTCACTGTAAATGTGAGGTTTTCCTCAGAGACAAGGTTTTAGACACAGATGAGATTTTCAAAGGAGCAGAGAAAACCTCATCTCTCTTAAGTTTCAGTGTCATGTCCATTCCTACATCCTGAGGACTGCTTTGAAGGCTTGGCTGCCTGATCCTGTCTTGCTGGCAGAGGAACAAAACAAGCAGCAAACAGATCCAGTGTCATCCCACACCACCCCGGGAGCAGCACTTGATTTTCTGCTGCTCTCTGCTCCAAGGGTGAGACTTCTTCCTCTTTTCTTTGCCAACTTCAGTGAAACCTATCCCAGCTCCATGGCTGTTCTCAACCTGCTGCTGCAAAACTGCAGAGCCCTGCAGGTTATTTACATGCTGGTTCCCTGCCCTGACTGTCAGGGATAGCTACTTTGTCACAGGGACATGACTTATCCTCCAGAACCCTGACACTTCTCCAGTTTTCCATGCCATTACACTCTCTGTGTTGGCCTTCATGGTTTGGGAAGAGAGCAGGAGGTGTCACCCCCAGCACAGCATTGCCAAGGAAATGTCCCAGGAGCATCAAAACAGAGCCCTCAAAGTCACTGCTGAAACCATTTCCAGACGTGTTTTGGACACAAATAGAAGCTTCTCATCCTGCCAGTGAAGATCAGGCCTGTGAAGATGAGTTGGAGGCTCACCTCACTCAGTTCTGCTGCTCCGGGCAGTTCTCAGTGTCCCTCCTGTGGCTGCCTGCAGAGGCCCCAGCACGTCCTTAGAGGAGAAATCCCTGGCCCAGGGCTGTGCCAGCAGTGCCTGGTGAAGCATTTACAGCACAGCACAGCATTGAGTCAGTGCTGCCCATGAAGGAATTGTCACCTTCCCATGGCAGCAGATTCCTGGGAGCTGTCCCACAGCCAGTGTCCAGCCAAGGGCTGCCGCACGCCCTCGGTCCCTGCTCGGTGTCACTGCACTGCTGGGGAGAGTTTGCTTGGGCTGGAGCTTCCCTTGGGCAGGACCCCAAGGCTTCAGGGTGACGTGTGGGAAGCACCCTGCTGTCCCCAGCAGGGATGGATGGGTGCCAGGGCTCAGGGTGTGCAGACAAACTCGTCGGACCAGCCCAGGCAGTGCTGGACTCCATCCCGGCACAGCCTCCTGGGGATGCAGGAGCAGAACTCGAAGTGCACAGGGCTGCAGCTCCACCACTCCCGCCCACACGGGGGGCAGGCGGCCACTGGGAAGGACAGAAAACAGGGAACTGAAATGGTTCTGCTGCACTGACCCCCTCCCTCCTTCCTTCCACGAGTAAAACCCTTTCATCCCCCAGCAGAAAAGCTGCTGGTGACACCCCTGTGGCTGTGAGCCCACCAAAGCAGACGCAGGTTTGGTGCCACTTGTGGGAGACAACCAGAGTGTGACACTGCAATGCCCTTCATGGCAGACAGGCTATCATGGGGGGAACAACTAACTGTAATTATTTTTCCCCCCTTTTTTTTTCAAAACCATGGGGGTGACTTAGGAATAAATGTGCTGCTCATTTTAGCGAGACTCAGCTGCCCCCCAGCTCGGAGAGGCACCCATCTGCTGACCAGCTACCAAAGGCCAAAATGAATGGTCACTACTGCCCAGATCCTGATGAAACTGCTCCACATCAGCAAGCCACAGAGGAGGATCAATTTTTGGGACTGGGAGCAAAGCATGGAGCCTTTCCCCCACTCAGTTGCCACCAGGCTTTGATGCAGAAGCCTTGGCAGCCCGTGCGACTGATCCTGCATGGTTCATACACCTTATCCCAGGTATTTTGTGTTTTAGTGGTAGATGGCAGCCTCCAGGCATTTCCAGCAGCATCCACAAGCACCACACTTGTTTCTGTTGCAATCCCTCAGCAGAAAAGGCAGGAGCCAGCAGACAGACTTACAGCTCCCCATCTCATCAGAGCAGTCCCCGCAGTCGTTCAGCCCGTTGCACCTCTGGTCAGCATAAACCCAGGACCTGGGGTCACTGCAGTGGAAAACCAGGTACCCTGGGAGGCTGTGGGGCAAGTCACCTGCAAGGGACACACACAAGACATGCTTAACTCCACCAGGCACAGACACACTGGCTAAAATGGGGATGGCACACACCAAAGGCCATTTGATCCCCTGCAGGATCAAATGAACATAAATGAATTGGGAAGCTGTTGTTGGACACAGGAGGTCTGCCCCAGGTTTCTGCTTTATTCAGTTTTTTCCCCAGGATGACTGAACAATAAATTACCCGTGTAGGCATGCAGCTTCACTGACAGAGGAAAACTACATCATGGTTTAAAAAAAAAACCCTAGGAAGATCAGAGGAGCTTGGAGTCTTTGATTCCTGGCATTCCTGCTGGGTTTTGGGCAGTGCCATCTCTCAGCATCTGCCCCACAAAGGCTCTACCAGGTTTATCTGCTCATGTAGGAGGCCAGGAGCATAGAGCAGGATTAGAGGAGCCCCAGCTGCTGTTTCTCAACTGGAAGACCAGTGCAGGGGTGCTGCTCACAACAAAACCACTCACCACAGAGCTGCTCCTGCTCATCCTCTCCATTCCTGCAGTTACTGACTCTGTCACAGACCCAGCTGGCGGGGACACAGGTCACTCTGTCATCACACAAGAAGCCTGTCTGGTTATTGGGGGCTGTGCAGAAGCGGTTCACTGAGGGGAAAGCAAGAAAACCATTATTTTCCAGCGTTTTTATGATACGAGGAATAGATCAAGAGCAGTAAAGGAGGGTTTCTGAAATTAATTCTGGAGAGCACCACTACATACACAGTGATGGACACGAGGGCTGTGCTCACACAGCACCATTTCTGCCTCCCTTACCCGAAAATGACCACTCTGGGATACAACCTGGTGCCCGTGGCAGGAGTGCCAGGACCACTCCTGAGGCCAGGGCGGCTGCGAGGGCGAGCAGTGCCAGGGCAGAGATGCAGAGGAGTCTCCGTGTGCAGCCAGCACGGGCACCACAGGGATGGCAGCACCCTGGGGGAGGCAAGAGAGAGAGGTGAGGGCTGGGGAAGGGGCTGGGCTGTTTCAGAGGGGAGCAGTGCAGGGACAAAAGGCTGATGTTTTGGGGTCTCTGCATGCAGGACTGGTGGGGGCTGCTGGGGTTTAGGGGTTGATAGCTGGATTTTAATAGTCAAACTCCAACATTAAACACCTCCTCGTGGGGAATTTTGCTGCTTGCAGCATGGAAGAACCTGTGCTGCTGTTACAGAGCACTGGGGTTGAATGGCACAAACACCTCATCTCCATCAGAGCTCATCCTGTGGATGAGGAAGGGTGAAGGCCAAGCCCCTGCCCAGCCCTGTGGGACAGCAGTGACACTGAAACACAGGGCAGGTGGGTGTGAGGCTGGGAAAGTGCCCTCCCAGAGCCCACAGCAAAACTCCCCAAGAGGTAAGAATTCATCTTACAGCACTTCAGGCTTTCTGCCCCAACCAGGACTCACAGTCCCATGGAATGAGGCTGAATTATCAGCACAAAATGGTGAGAAGGGCCTGTAGAGCTGCCCTTTCCCTCCCTAACAACACCTCCAGGGCACAGCAACCTTCCAGGGACTCCAGCTTTCAGAAAGTCAGGTACATAAATCAAACCAACTGCAGAAAGTAAAGGCCAAACCCACATTCATTGCAACACAATGGCAGCACGGGTTGGAGCCTTGCCAGGCACTCACCCTCACCTCAGCAACCTGCACCTGCAGCTTGGCCTCTAAACCAACAGGGTTTTCTCCTCCATTCCTTCATATTCCCAGACCAACAGCACAAAATGTTAGTGTGGTCATCTCAGAAACATGTAACCAGTCACTTGAGACAATCCTGCCTCTATAATTGATTTTGGTATATATGAAATTATTAATCTTTAATTAGAATTTGAAAAAGCTTTCAGGAACTTAAAGAGCTTTTAAGTTAGAATCTGTCTTAGCTGTGCTTTGTGTTTATTTAGTTGGTTTAGTGTTCAAACTCAAGGGAAGGCACAGCCTTTGCTCAACAGCAAAAGGATCCTGATTCCAGCAACCTCCCCCTCTGTCACGCTCAAGCAGGAGCCAAACACAGAACATTTCAGCTCAGAAGAGAAATGGTGAATTACAGCATGTCTGTGTCTGACCAGAAAGCACAACAATTACAAACAGACTTGGGTATAAAATAATGGCAGTGATGAAATGTTGCATCCTGATCTACAGGCTTGCTATTTGGTTCTGTTTGATCTCACCTTGTCCTTCAGAGTATGGGCAAAATTTGCTGAAGTTTGGCTATTAAGACATATGGAAAGGCCACAGCAAGCTCATTATGAGCCTTTCTGTGACAGACAAGGATCACCTATCATGCCATTATATGTATGACTGCCAGCTCCAGGCCAACACAGAACAGCTGAAGCTTATTAATTTTATAGTCTGGACATTTCACTACACAGAAAAGAGGGAAAATCAGTCCAAACAGACCATAAAAACTGGTTGTATTTTATATTACATTGATAGTTTCAATTGATTTATACTTTAATAGTAGAACTCTGCATTTTATTCATTACCTCTTTCTCCAGAGACGGACTCTGTTGAACCAAAAGTAACTACATCACCATTTCTCTAGAAGGAAAGGGATAAAAGGCTGTTTACAGAATCCCACAGCCACACAAAGTTTGCCTTTCTAGTTCTCACACCATCTCACCCAGGAAAACATCATGTACTTCTTTATTGTTACATACAAGCAAAAATTGCCTCAGTGGAAACATAGCCCAGCTTTGATTCCCAAAACAATCAAACACATCACCTTTTAAACCTTAATTACCCATTTGTAAAACAAACACTAAACAAGTCCAGCGCTTTGTAACAACACTTCTCTTTTGTATCAAGTTAAGTAGAAGCAACCCAAAATCTCAGAGAAAGCAGTGATAAAGAGGTCAGGCAGACAGCACTGTCAAGAGCAAATGCACTTCAGCTGTATGCAGGATTTTTCTGAAGGACTGTACCTGGGGATGAGTTTTGTTCATGCTTCCCAAAGCTCCAGGGACCGCAGGGAGTTCTCTGCACCTGAGCACAAGCGATGTTACCAGGATACAAACCCAACAGAGGCAGGAGAGCCAGGAGGGCAGGAGACAGGAGGGGACTGGCAGGGCAATGCTGAGCCTCTGCTCCAGCCCCCAGTGAAAGCCAACAACAAACTCTCTCATTCTTCTTGTCTCAAACGTGATTTCACAATAGGCATTAGACAACTCAAACAGAGATTCAGGAAGTTGAGACTTCCTGCTGACTGTCAGGCAGGACGATGGACACTCACCTCTAGCTCATGCTGACTGCATTAACCCTGGTGCTGGCCAGGGAAAATTCCCTTTCACAATGAAAGCTTGAGGGAAGAGAGTCTGCCCACCTTCATGGAAGTCTCCTTTCTCCACTCCTCCTTCCCAAGGCAGAGCTGTCACACTGCCCTTGTGGCAGCACCAACCCAGGCTCCTGCCAGATGATGAGATCTCAGGAGAGCTGTTCAGGATACAACCATCTGGAACAGCTTCCTTGCTTGGGCAATGAGAACAGGCACAGGCAATCCTCCAGGGTCCTCTTTTATTTGTGTGCTTGAATTTCCAGGCCTGCAGGAGGGCTTAGCAGCTCAGCCTGCAGCAAACACGGACTTAAAAATACATTGCAGCCTTCTAAATCGGCTGCAGGTCTTGGCACAGCTCACACAGAGTGGAGTTTTACAGCTTCAAGGAGGAAATTTCACGAGCAGGCAGCTTTTCCATGGGGGTAATGGGGAGAAAAAGCACCAGCATAAAGTTTTTGAGGAGCCAATTATACTGAGTTAATACACTCTTCAGGACCAGGGCATCTCCAACCCTGTCCTCACACACCAGCCAGAACTAAACAGAGTCTTGTAGAAGGCTCCTCCTCATTTGTCCAGAACAGCAGCTTCTCACAGGAATCCATCACTACTAAAGGTGGTGCTAGAAAAGTCTCCTGTTTCAAGGAGGATTTTGGGTGAAAACATCCAATGCCAAGTAGCAAACAGTCTGCAAGTCTGGGCAGCTGCTGCAATGAGGAAAAATGTCAGACTAAGGGGATCCCAAATTCTGGATCTCTTGCTCTTTAAAGAGGAAGTTTCAGTTTCTAATCACACTTGATACTATTTTGAGCCTTTAGAAAGCTTTTAAGTGATTGGGAGTTTGCTAAGAGCCCCGTGTAAGATCCAGGTCAAGCAGGCCAGCTGTTCATACCCTGCAAATCAATCTACAATGAAGAGTTTAAAATGTGGAGTTACCCCACCCTTGGAGACAAATGTCTGTAAGAGATGTCCAGAGAAGGACAGCAGAGATGGGGAAGGGGCTGGAGCACAAGTGCAATGAGAAGCAGCTGAGAGAGCTGGAGGGGCTCAGCCTGGAGAAAAGGAGGCTCAGGGGGGACCTTCTCACTCTCTGCAACTCCCTGAAAAGAGGCTGGAACCAGGTGGGGGTTGGGATCTTCTCATCCCAATTAACAAGTGACAGGACAAAAGGAAACAGCTTCAAGTTACACCAGAGGAGGTTTAGATTGGATAGCAGAAAAAAAATCCTTCATTGAAGGAGTTGTCAGGCATTGGATCAGGCTGCCCAGGGCAGTGGATGTGGCACTTGGGGACATGGGTTACTGGTGGCATTGGCAGTGCTGGGGGAATGGTCGGACTCATTCTTGGAGGTCTTTTCCAAGCTAAAACATTCTGTGATTCTACAACCTGACATCTACCACTGTTTCCTGCTCCAGGATTATCAAGCTGAGCTGTAGCAAACCAGGCAGCTGGATTTTAGAGCAGTTACCCCACATCAAACACTGCTTAGAGTTCAGAAAAATGAGTTCATGACAGTAAGGTAAGAAACTTCTCTGAGGTTTAAAAAACAAAAAATTGCCAAAGATCAGAAAAGCTGAAGAGGCAACAAATATCAAGGTATCCAGTATGATAAAAGGCTATTGTTAATTCTAGCACCTACAACCCCCCCAATTTCCCCCAGATGTACCTTGGTTATTTCTACCAGCAGTGAATTGCACGCACTAAAGAAAGTCACCTCATTTGTGTCCAGATGATTCCATTCTAAATCTGATTCAGGTTCAGTTGAACACAGGCCCAAAGAGAATATAAAATGCTTTCCTCCTGCAATTTCAATAATTTAAGGCCCTTCATTTGAACAGTGGTTTTGAGCAGAGATCAAACCCAAATTGCAGCCTTGGAAAATGGAGATGTCAGTAAGTCAAACATTTAACAAAAAATGAATAGAAAATGACATTTTGCAAAGCCAAATGCCAAGACAGCTTAAAGAGTCCATTTAGATTAGAAATCTTGAGAAACAGTTCAATTACTTGCTAGTATCTGATTTTACTAGGGGAAGATCTTTTGACAAGTTTACAAGTGCAACACTCACCAAATTCCTCAGGCTCTGGCTCGCTCTGGATACAGCAGTGCCAAGTGCCAGAGTGCCACAGGCACAGAGCTCTCTGTAACCCGAGAGCACATTGCTGAATCACTGGCTGCACTGCACAGATCACTCAGCTGAAATGTCACTAAACAGCGAACAAAAGACAAAACACCCAATGAAAGCACAAGTTGTTTGCTTAACTCGAGCCCAGGGCTGTAAGCAACGGAGTTTTGAAGAGAAAGTTTTGTGAAAGCAAGTCATCAGCCTAACAGAGGTTGTACTGTCCACGCTGGAACAAGCAAAGAGCCACGTCTGCATAGAGCTGCTCCCTCTGCAACCACGTGTAATGGTAAAGAAAAACATTTTAACAGACTTGCAAACACTTCTATGAGCCATTCAGTCAGAAAAACGGGGATTGCTGAAGTCTCTTCTGGAAATCCCAAACACCACAGTGCTAAGAAGATGGGCACTAATCCCTGAAGTGAAGCCAGCACTGGCAGAGTAATTGCTGAACAGGGCTGCACACATCCCAGCAGAGCTCTGGCAGCCCCAGCAGAGCGGGGCCGTGCTGGGCTTTGCCTGCGCCAGCAGAAAAGCGTCTGAAACGCTGCTGCAGCATCCCTGACAGAGGCAGCACCCCTGACAGAGGGAGCACATCCCTGACAGAGGCAGC
>VZTZ01044192.1:659538-692310 GCA_013400955.1 Drymodes brunneopygia
GGGCATCCCCGCCCATTCCATAGAGCCTCTCCCGCGGCGGGAACTACCGTGCGGAAAGGGCAAGGCAACGGCACCGCCTTCCGCGCGGGGCTTGCTGGGAAGTGTAGTCCGCACCGCGGGGTACCCCCGGCCATCCCATAGGGCCTTCCCCCTGGCGGGAACTACCGGGCGGAAATGGCGGGGCCGCGGTGGCCGCTTCCGCGAGGGCGGGCGNCATAAAGCACTGCAGTTGTCTGACCGCTGCTGAGTAAGATGCCTCACGTCCAAAATACGAGACTTGCACTGTTTGCAGTCTGTTCTGTCAAGGTCTGTGGCAAAAACAGTGAAAAACTGCAGGTGTGCAGTGTGCTCAGGTCTGCATTCCTGTTCCTTGGTGCTTTGTTTCTCACCTTGCTGGCATTGTTTTACTGTTGAGGTCAATCTGAGCGGGATTCTAAGGATAATCAGACACCTCCCTCTTAATCCCTTTTCCTATTTAGAGACATTTATACAATGGATTCCTTAAATTCAGAGCACTTGGGTAGACATTTGCTGTTTTGTGCCCAGAGTTTGGCAGCCCAGGGTGAAACCTCTCACTTTGTTTGCTGGCTCCTTCAGTCTTGATTTGCAGGAGTTTTCTAATTCCAAGCAAGTACCCATCATATATTCTGTGCTGTGATCAATAATTCATGCATTGATAACAGCCCCATTAGCTGACATGAAGGCAGTGTCCTTATTTATCATAACAATATTCCACTTTCCTAATGGCTTTTCTCTTTCCCAGAGAGTTGTGGTTGTGGAAGACATAAAACGTTGGAAGTCTATACTTGAGCTTCCTGGGCAACCAAAAGAGAACCTGATGGAAGCTCTGGAGGAGCTGAAGAAGAAGATACCTTCCAAGGAAGTGTTGCTTTCCACTAAAATAGGTACATCTGGTCTATCTAAACTGTGAATATTAGTCTGTCTTGTGTATGCTTGGCTTGTCAGTACACTAGAGACTGGTTTGGAAGCCTTTTAAGAAATGAGGAAATTGCTGCCAATTAAATATTGTGATATCAAGCCTGCAGTTTTCACAGCTTGTACTGAAAAAGTCAGCTGTCCTCTGATTCCTCCCAGGAAATACTGCATCACCCCTTTTGTGGTCAGAGTTTTGAAGAGCTCTCCTTGGTACCTGTGTGTTTTATTCCTGCTCCTGCTGTATGTCAGTTCTCATTTATCTGATCTGAATCCTCTGAAGGTGTGAGAAAATCTCAGACTGGCCCGGAACTGCTTCCTGCATCCTCTCGCTGAGCAATCCCCAGCAGATGGGCAGCTCCGAGCAAATGGCACAGCCCAATGCCTGCCTCTTTTCCATAGGATTTGGGGGAGGGATAACCACATGGTCACAGGGAAAGCATCCCGGCCTTTGTTTGCCATCAGAGCAGCCGAATCTATATCCACACAGCCCTGGAAAAGGAGCTGCGATCCGCCCCTTTCCCCATCCTTCTGATCTCTCCTTTCATTTGCCACGTTCAGCCTATTCAGGCTCTTCCCGGGATTTTTCCCAATGCCTGCCTGAACAGCGCCGGGCTGGGAGAGCCACTGAAGCCTAACAGTGACATCTCCTGGCCGACAGCGCTCCTGGCCAGGGAAAAACACTCCTCTGGAAGCAGGAAGGTCCCTTTTGACTCCTCTCAGGGGAAAGCCTCTTCTGCACTGCCAGGCCCTCTCGGTGGGAAAGATCCTGCGTGGAGTCACTGTGGTGTTCACATGTTAAAAGTGCTACAGCCATCACCAGCAACATCTGCTTCCTTAAAGGGGTTTCCAGTTAAAAACCTGCATTTTTTGTAGGCTAAGCTTAAAAGCCTTCAACTACTCCAGGATCTGTGTAAAAAACTAGCGTAGCCCTGTGTTACATAAGTGTTGCTCCACACCATGGTGACTTGGGAAGGTGATTTTCACAATTCCTTGCTGATTTCTCAGGCTCCATGCTCATCTCCTAGTCATTTTTCATTTATGTTTGTGTCAGTGGTGTCAGTTGTATTTTCCCCCCTTGCCAGTCCCAAAGGAGCTGTTCTGTTTTCCAGGTCACACCGTGAACAAGATACGCAAACACCCTGACCCGGAGGTGTGCAGCCTTGCCAAGGACATCTACAGGGAGTGGAAAACCTTCATCAGGGACCACTCCAACAGGCCCTCCATCGAGGTCAGGAGTGATCCCAAGACTGAGGCATTCAGGAAGAATGCTCGGAAGCTGCTCTGTGAAGCCCTGGAGTTAGAGGTACAGCTCTGAGCCACTTGTCTGTGGCTCAAAAAAATTCCTTCTATTGGGAACAAGTTAAACCTTTTCCAGCCAGAGCTACTGCCAAGCTGGTCCTGCCTGCAGAGTGGGGACAAGGCAGGTGATCTGCTCCTATTTTTAGGGATTCACAGCACATCCCTGTTCATAAGTAAATTCATTTGCAAGGTAGATAATGTTTTTTGGTTGTTAACCAAGTGAACCTGCTAATTGTCAGTGAGGTGTATTTGCTGTCATTTCCCTAACCTGTCAACAGATTGCTTGTGTGGCCACTGCACTTGGGCTGTACAAGAGAAGGAGGAAATTAATAGAAGATGAAGTTTTTCCTACTAAACAGCTATGAAAGCAATAGTGGGACTTTTTGGGTGTTTCCTAATTAAATATTTGTAAATTTAAATCTGTAGCTAAAACAGAGAGGCAGGGTTGACAGTATATAAAGTGGTGATAAATACCAGATCCCTCAGGTGTGTTTAACTAAATTAACAGGGCTTTGCTGTAAGGCTTAATAACTAGTTTGCTTGGATTATGAAATGCCATAGTAATTATCCTTTTCAATTTATTCATTAATTATCCTTCAAATGACAAGCCAAGTGATAAGCACTCAAGAGTTTCAAAGTTGTGTGTTTGCTAGCTGTGAGAACAACCACTCCAGCTTCCAGTTTTGGGCATTACAGGAGGATGCTTTGCTGTAGGAATGCCTCAGAAAGGTGGGAACTCACCTTTGCTGGGTCACAGCTTAGTTCTTAGAAAGCACAGCTTTCTAAGAACACATGGTGATTCTAGTGGCAGTAAAGTCTGAATCTGTGGGACAGAAAGACTCTGGTACCACCCTAAAACAAGCAGAATTGCCTCTGAACAAGACTCACCTGAAAACACCTGCAGCCACCACATGTGCAAGCAGAGGTCACTGCAGCTGAACTGCTTATAAAGGCAGGGGAGCCACAGCTGCTGCACCAATACCTGAGAGGCTGATAAAAGGGAGAAGGGAAGGTGAGGCTGAGTGGATCCAAGGGGCTTTTCAGTGATGGGTAGCAAAACCTGTGTGGTGAAGGACTTGCAGGAATACTGCTTGGCTCATTGGAATCTCCTGCATGCGAAGCATGGGAGATTCCCCATCACAAAAGGCAGAAGTGAAATTAAAACCATTTCTTGAAAGGTGGGGGATTTTTTTTCCTAAACTGTGCTGAATTACAGGTTTTGGCACATGTTGAAGCAATAGCTACATAATTAACATTTAGCAAATCCCTTTCTGCGTTCTTAATTACACCTCCTTCTACACACAGAGAGCCCACATTTCCCTTTATAGCACCAGGCAGATGCCAAGTGTTTGGCATGTCTTAGAGTTGGAATCAAGTTTAAAATAGCATCCAAGGTACCTTATATCAGCGAGATCAAAAGTGAGCTTTATGGAGACGCTACAGCATAGGTTATAATTGCAGCTGAGCTTGATACCCAAAGCTTGTCACAGATTAGTTTCCTGTTGTGATGGCAAAGTACTGCCACCCAGCTGGAGGTGGGGATATGTTCCCTGCCACTGACCACGTTGCCTTGTCCCTTAATTGCTAGGGTGGAATTAAATTGCTCTTCCTGTTACACTTGTGATGGGAAGCAGATTTCCTTGAATCTAAGCTGATTAACGAAGAAACACCGAAAAGCACCAAACTCCAATTTCAATCAGCTGGCCTCCTTATTAAATGTAAAGATCTAATTTTATACTTTGCCGTTTTCAGATTGATCACCCACTGGCTGAAAATATTGAGCGCGAAGCTTTTCATCTGTGTTCCCGCCTCATTAGCGCTCCGTACCGCAGGGCCGTGCGAGCCCTTGTCTTCTCATTAAAGCACAAACCTGACACCCGAGCAGGAGTCAAGGATGGCACACTCACTGTCCCTGCCTTTGTACAGAGCCATAAAAAGTGAGGTGTTGTGCCTGATCCCCAGGGAGAACTTTCTGTGCCTGCATCTCCGTGGAACTGGGAGCCCTTGCCGTGGTGAGGGGAGTGCGGGAGGGCTGACAGTGTGACCCCCTGGCAGCACTCCATGGACAGGGCTGCTGGAGGGGAGGACTAAAGATGGAATAGGTGCTGTAAATCTGACTTGGTAGGAATCCATATGGGCCTGTTGCAAGGAAAGTTTCTTCTGCTCTGCTGTGTATTTTCCATCCCTGCTGACTCACCTGTTTCTGTCTTCTGCCTGTTTGTCGTAGCTCAGTTTAGCTCCATCCCTCATGTGAATCTTCAGGTGTAATCAGCTGAATAACCCTTTTAAAGGAGCAGCTGTGTGCTGTGCTGGTTGGAAATACTGGGAATTCAGGGTAATTGGTCCATGGGAGGGGATTCCTAGTGGATAATTGCAAACTCTAGTTAGCCCTAAATCAGCCACGTCTGCTGCAGCTGGGCCCTGCCTGTGGCAAGAGCTGTTTTGCCAAGGTGATTTCCCTTTCCTGCATTCCAGAGCTGCATGCAAAATGGGTTTCAGTAACTTACTCTCTGTTATTCCATCATCTCTGTCATCCTGTGATTTGGGGCATTTTCTAAAGCCCCAGGGTAAAGGTGCTGTCTGATGCCTCTGCTGTTCAACGAGCAGCTCCCTCAGCCCTCCAAACCTCACTCATGATATAAACATGGTGCTTGGTCTTACTGTAATGTGAAAAAAAACTTGTAATGCATTTTCTAAATAAAATGAAATACTCCTTTTAAAGGCTTTGTTTTTCCTCTAAAAGGAACGTGGTTCAGAATGATTGCATGAACAAATCTAAGCAACAAACTATTGTGTAAATTCTTTCTAGTTATTGAAAATTGGAAATCTCATCTCTATATTTGCTCTGATTTCTTTTGTGCCACAAGTTGTCTTGTTCTCCATAAGCTATTGCTAAAGCTGTTCCAGGCAGAACACTAAATCTTCACCTAAAAAGTAACTGACTGTCATTACTTGGACCTGCTAGATACTTTTTTCATCTGTAGACCCTAGAAGAAACACTCAAAACTTACCTGAAGTGTTGAACGCCACAAATGTAATTAGATAATGGCAGTCTCTCTTAAGAATATCTTAAACCCTGTTTTGTTTGCTTGGGCTAGTGCAAGACCAATTTTGCTTGTACATATTGAAAGCATCCTCAAACAGAGGATGAATGAGGAAAACAGAGGTTTCATTCGTAGGAAGTTAAGGTCAGGTGTGTTGGAGGCAGAAAGTGGCAGATCCGTGGGTGGTGATGTGATGGGTAATGTTCAATAAGATGTAACCCTTGTTGACCAGGTGGTAGCAAGAAATGGGAAAACCCTCAATTTCTTACAAGCAATCAGCTCAATTTCCCACTTAAATAGCTTCAAACTGCACAGCTGTAATTGAATTTGTGTATCCTGGACTGTCAGGAGGGGTTCAGGATCAATGAATGACACAGCTTTTGCATCAGAGCTGCAACACCAAGACCTGCAGTATTTATTTTCAGCTTCCTGTTCCTGGTGCTGGGCTGTGTTTTCTCTACTGGGTAACATGAGAAGCAAAATTCCTGAAAATGAGGAACTTCTGGTCTAACAAAAGCCAGACCAAAGAAGTTTCCCACACAGGTCAGATACAGTCTGGCTGTGCCAAATATTTTTCATTTAGAAAGTTACTTCAGGGATGCAGAGTTGCTGCACACAAGCAGGAGACTCTCCTATAAATTTCCTCTATTTAATGGTTGATGTTTTTGTCCAACTTATTTCAAAGGAACCCAAGTGGGAAGCTCTGGTTCCAGTTCTTTTATCTCGATGTTAAAGCTGGCAGTAACATTTGGGCTGAGGATTCACAGACTCAGTTTTGCAGAAAACTGACTGGAGGAACTGGAAAAATAGTTCAGAGAGTTGTACTCAAGACCCACAGCACAGGAGGAATTCTGGGAACCAGGGAACATTTTAAGGACAAAAAGAGAAAGGAAGGTGGGGAAAGAAAACAAAAACAGAGATGGGAAAGCAATAGGCCAAAAAGGGGTTCATTTTCCCAAAGGGTGATGCTGAATGTGACAACAGGACACTTGATACCTGGCACTAATGAAGTTTTTAGTCTATAAAAACCAGATTACCTCCATGGAGCAGCCTCACCTGCACGCTGTGTTTTTATGCCTTGGGTTACCTGCTGAATCAGTTTGCTGCTCCTTGGCTCTTCTTTCCCTCCTGTGGGTGGTGCAGCCCAGTCTTCATGCTGGGGAAACCCTTCCAGATTAAAAGGGAGGATGAAGGGGCTGACCAGTGGCTCCCTTGTGCTCAGTTTCTCTGGCATGGAGACTTTGAAATCGCTGCTTCCCTTTTTACAAGGGAAACGTTAAAATAGGGAGGCAAAAAATTCTTATTTTCCCCTTTTTTCTTCCAGATTAAGCCTATTCCACAGATTCCTTTCAGCAAAGGGGTCCCTGCATAAAGCTGGCAGAGCTCTAGAGACCTGCTACACCCAGCAAAGAGAGGAGGGAAGCACCTTCTGGAGGTGTCACCTCCTGATCCCCCTCCCCATGCTTGGGGAATGCAGGGTGGGCTCAGGGCAGCACCAGGAGGGATTGAAGAGGGAATTCACTGCTGCCAGAGCTGACTTCTGACCCTGGCTTTGAAGAGCAAATTTGGGAAGGCAGTAGGTGACAGCTTGCTCTGTTCCCCATCAGCAGGCACAGCTCAGGAGAGCTTTGTCCTGCTGCAAATTACTTGGGTGAAAGAAGATGGGAGTAGACAAGACCCTCCCTGTCCTTTGGAAAAGAAAGTGCGCAGCAGCTCACCAGTTTTCATCTTTTTAAGAGTCTCTTCAAAGGTTTCTTCACAAAGAACCCAAACTTTTAGATCTCATTTGCTTCCCTGGCAGCCTTGTAATGTGAAGGGTTGGCTAAACTGGCCCTGGATCAAGAGACATTAAGGCAAGGAGCAGCCACAGATGTCCTTTGGAGCTCCAGGAACTTCCCACCCAGGGTATGGAGCAGAAATTGGGGGCTGGAGCAGTGGAGGGACAGAGGGAAGCAGAAAAGAAGAGGTAGAGGGAGAGAAATGAGGAAATTCCCCAGCCCAGTTGACCAACACCAGCAAAAAAACCACAACCTGCTCCTCCATGCAGGGCACAGCAACATCCAGGTGGGTGAACTGGCACCTCACTGGAAGGGAAACTGAGGCACAAAGGAACTCTGACATGTCACAGGAAGCAAAAAAAAAGGGAAGCACATGCCAGGGTTACACTGCAATTAATGATGCTCCAATTCTTGTGCTGGCAGTCCCCTGAACAACATCCATGGTCTCTGTCAATTAAAGTGGATTATAGAATGATCCTTGCTAATTATATATTATTATCTAGCAAGCAGTTATCTTGCTATAAAGGGTTCTCCTATAATGGACAAACACTGTTCCTCTAGCACAGCCAGTCCCAATGGCAAGAAAAATACAAAAGCCAAAATCATTTCTGCTGTGGCCAATATTTTGCCTAAGCTGGAATGTTCACACTGCAAACACTGCACTCCTGTCCCAGACAGAGGGAAGAGCAGGAGGAGGGCTGCAACTGCAACATGCAGAGCCAGCAGAGCCAGCCAGAGAGACAAGGCAGGATCAAATCTGTACCCCCCAAAGCTGCCACAGAGACATGACTGTAACCTCAAAATCCAGCTGTGAACTCTCCCACCCATCACAGAGCACTCAGCTCCACACACCAAAACCCCACAAGCAGGGCCCTCGCTGTCCCCAGGGCTGCGATGATCAGGAAACAGGGCTTAAAATAAGCTTGGAAAAACAGCTCCCAGTAAATGCCGTCATTGCATTTTTAATTGTCCATATGCTTGATCCATTATGTTTTCCCAGATGGCTGGGCTGCCTTACTGCTGCCTCCTCATCTGTGTCACTATGGCCAGGGTCTCCAGAGGGTACCTGGTGAGCTCTGTCCTTCCCAGCACAAAACCACACCCGCTGACCCATCCATGCCAAGCTCCTGGGGAGCTGTGACTGGCTCGATGGCAAAAGTGGCTGGTGATCTCCTGGCCCGACACACCAACCCCCAAGAAAACCATCCTGAGGAGCAGCAAACCTGCCCCTGCTCCAGCCCATGAACTGCCCTTGTGCTTGCCCAAGGGCCAGTCCCTGTTAAATTACCCAAAAATGTTTGAGGAGAGGATGCAGAGGATGCACACCACCAGCATTCTCAGTCATGGGCTCAGCTCCAGCACTGCCTCCCTGGGTGTCACAAGCATCCCATTCCCAGACTGTGGGATTAGAGTATGAAAACTGAAAAGACACAAACAAAAAACCCTCTGAGCAGAGGAACAGGGGAAGAGGGAAGAATTCACTGGAGGACCATGGGTATCACCACAGAAAACTTACAGTGAACATCACAAAGAATAAATCACCTGGGGAGGAGTGGATCATGACACCCTGTGCTTGCTGGGCTCCCCAGTGGGATGCCCAGTCCTGCCCAGTGCCCAGGGCCTCCGTGCAGAGGGAGCAGGGTCTTGTGCCAGCAGCAGTGCCCATTTTGGGGCACTTCCACCATCGTTCTCTTGTCCAGTGTAGCAGCACAAAAGCACATCCCCCACCCTCACAGTGTGACACATCAGGCAAACCTTCCTGGCAAACAGAGAAAACACAGAGAGCATGGCTGAGATTTTTCGGATATTTTAGCACGGCTTCTCTCCGGTCGGAGCGATTTCCCCAGGGAAGGGGAGGAATAAACCAACTGATCCCCTGGGGGCTCTTGCAGTCCTGTTTTCTATGATCTACAGTTTTCCAACAGTTCTGCACCAGATTTGCACGCAGACATTTGCAGAGGGATAACAGAGGCTGTCCCTCCCGCAAAACAGCCAAGCCTTTGTCTGCTCTGGAGAGAGGCGACTCCATGTCCATAAGCAAAGCCAGGAAATGGGGTGGCTGCATCCAGCCCTTATCAATCCAGTCATCGTGCTCTAAATAAATAATCAGATGAGCAACGGGAGCGCTGCCCATGCCCGCCGCTCTCCCACTTGCTCGGAAAGCACCGGGCAAACGCTAAGGAGGGAAACTGAGGCCTGGTGTGTGAGGACCACAGGCATGGTGGAGGGAAGGAGTGCTGGTGATGGATTCCTGATATCTGTCTGCCACTCATCAGAGCAGATTTTACATGAGAAGAAGGGTTTGTTTCAGGAAATTACCTGGGCACTCCCCCTCCTCTGCTGGGCTCCATCCCCAGCCGGGGCCGTACATCAGGGAAGACCTGGTTTAACAGGGGATGCCAGTGAGGAAATTCCTGCAGGGCAGGGAGAGATTGGGTGCCTAAATCTAATGGAGAGGCTGAGACATGGTGCAGGATGACTGGAGGCTGAGGAGGGCTCGTGTTTGGTGAGCACCAGAGGCTTTCCTTGCATCAAGTGGGATGACTGGCTCGAGTGGCTCACTGCTGGTGGCAGATGCAGCTGGGAGTGCTGTCAGAAACAAGTGGGCAAAGGGCTTTTGGAGGCATTCAAGTTGCATTCATCACCCCATCCATGACCCCTGGATAAAGCCTTGCAGGCCTGAGACTGCTGGGGATCCCCTTGACTCAGGAGCAGAGCTGCTCCCACAGCACCAGTTCTGCATCCACAAGGATGTGTACAGAGGAACGCTGCACTCAGGGATGCTCCAGTAGTTGTGAACTGGAGCAAGAGCTGGAAACCCTCCCTGGGGCCACCAGGTCCAACTCCTTATTCGAGTGCAACACCAACAGCTATCCTGAAAAGCCTTTTCCCCTGCAAATGGCAGGGTTCTGGAGGCTCCAGCTGGGCAAGGAGTGCCTGTCCTGCAGGCAAGGGCTGGATGCTGCTGGGTGCTGCAGGCTCCCTGCCAGGCACGAGCAGCCGCAGTGCTCACCTGTTCCAGCAGAATCTGGGCCACCAAGGTTAATTATATCTTTAAGTTTCTTTCAGTTGTCAAATCTTGTAACTATGGTCTCAAGCTGACAGTTCTATACCCAGCAATTAACCGGCAGCGACGCTTTGCAGGCAGTGGGGGGGGGCAGGGGAGGCTGGCCTTGTTTACCATCTCTGCACACAACAGGCTCTCAAAACATTCCCTTAATGGAGCTCAACGGTGCTGGCAAATATTTCCCTCGGAAATCTCGCATTTGCCGATGTGTTGCACCAACAAACGCCAAATCAATCCGGGCTCCAATAACGAAGGCTCCTTGTTAGGAGGCATGCGCAGCTCTGAGCCTTCTTCCCTCCCCAGACACTCTCTCAGGGCTGCTGCAATCCAGGAGGAAAAGCTGCTCGATCATCATCCTGTTCCTTTGCTGCTGCTTCCTCTGATGCCCTGATGAGCAGAGCTGTCCCAGGGGGAAGCAGGACATCAGCCAGGGCAGCCTTTCACTGACGGGACTCTCCTACCAGTCCCTGCTAAATGCTGGATTCGGCCGCACGAGGGGTTTGCTGTGCCCCTGAATGACCACACTGGGACACTTTAAGATCTCTCCCTGCACTGCAGTGTGTCTCACAAAGGCTGGAGGAGGAGGAGGGGTGGCCTCTTTCCATAGCAAGACTTCATCTGGCTTTGACACACGCTGGCTCTGACCCACAGGGATGAACACAGTCTGCTCTGTGACAGCCACTCCCTCTTTGATGCCCAAGGGGAATGTCCTTTGTGCTGGCGTGGCACAAGAGGCAGGCAGGGGTCATTCAGCCATCCATCAGGGCTCTTGGCAGGGATCCCCAGTTTTCTGGAAGGGCACATGATCACAGGATTCTTATTTTCATGCTCTCAGGTGCTGAGCTTTTGCAGGGACTGTGAGTGGAGGTCTGGTGTCACTGAGGTCCCAGGGGAGCCAGCCCCTCCTGCCAGGGTTGTCTTTACAGGGTTACCAAAACCTCCACACTCCAACATCTGCCCAAGTCATAGCAGGATTTGCCCATATTTTCAAACTTCAGGAGTGATGCTGGTACAGAGTTCATAGCCAGGGACACCTGGATACGCTGGAAAGGAGGAAAACACACAGGAGAAGAGGATTGTTCTCCCCCCCTCCAGCTGCTGGTGGTTGAGGTGCTCAGGTGAGTCCTGAGAGAAGGTGAGACAACATGAGAAGATCAAACGAGGAGCTCCGGGGCACAGCAAATGTATCTCATCACATCACCCACAGACGCCCAGAAACATCACCTGGGAGCATCTACATGAGCTGCATCTGTGTGTGCCAGGTGGAGATCCCTGTGACACAGCTCCACAGTCCCCCCCCGAGCACAGGCTGGGAGCACGGAGAACATTTGCTGGGAACAGAGCTACATTTGGGGACGGTTTGTACCTCCAAGAATTCAGCTAGAAATAATTGACAGGAAGATTTGCAGCCATCGGCAAACAACGTTACTTTCCTGAAAGCAGCAGCACTACAGGGAAAACAAATTGAAGCAGGTGCGGGAAGAGTTAGGGAGCGCAAGAATTGCATTCCTGAGCCAAATGGACAGATTGAGACAGAGGAAAACAAATTGGGAAGGGAAACGGCTGCCTATTGCCCAGAGTTTTCAGGCACTAAGAGAAGGTGGAGGTTGGGTTCAGGCTCAGTTTCAGGGCCTGGGAGCTGTGTCTTTGGGCAGCTGTGTTAGGGCTCAGCCTGGGGTGAGGGTGGATTTTGGGGTGCCTTTCTGCCCTGGGCAGGACTGGGATTGCAATCCCTGGAGTCTGGAAAGAGCATCCTAGAGAAGTACCAGCCCCACCACTGCGATGACCATGAGGAGCCCAGCCAGGATGCAGATGCTGATGAAGACAATGTCACTGGTGTCCTGGCTCTTGATTTCATGGGCATCCATCACTTCCCCTTCCCGCTGCTGGGCATCCACCAGGTTTTCTGCCTGACTGAGCCTGGACGAATCAGGGCCAGCAATAAGGGTCACTGAGGCTTCCTTCCTCTTTGGCTCACACTGCACCTCGTACTGGTGGATGTCCTCCTGGTCTCCCACCGAAAAATCGATGTAGAGGGTGCTGACGATGACGGATGTGTTGTTGCGTCTCTGCAAGACAAGGGAACTACTCATCAGGGCTTTGTGCAGCTCCTTTTCACAGGGGTTTGGAAGGGCTGGCCATGAATCAGGCCAGTATCTACTGGGAAAATGTGAGAGGGACTGGGAATACTTCTCTGCAGCCAGCACGGGGCTAGCCATGTACACAGCTTGCTTTGAAGGAGGGTTTGCTGACCACTTACCTGGGATTCAGTGCCACAGGTGTCAAACCTGGTGTGTATTTTAAAGTTCCTGCCAACCACCTGGGCTGCACAAGAGGGGGTCCCCAAATAAATCCTATTCCTCTCCAGCTGGGCCAGGGACTGCATGGGGATCTGGATGTGGAAGTCTGTCCGGGTACAGCTGACATTCATGGGCACAACTGTTGGGACAGAAAACAGGGTGCACATGTAGGACTCGTGTGGGGAGTTTTCAGGAAAAAAGAAGCTACCTTGAATGATGCCTTGAGTTTTAGCTTTACATTGTGCTATCCAGACCCATAGGACTGGACACACCTGCATATCCATTCCAACTTGGAGACTGGGTCTATGTTAAGTGGTAAGACAGTGATCCTTTACAGGCCAAGTGGAGAGGACAATTCCAAGTCCTGCTGACTACCCTCACCACAGTCAGTCACCGGCAAAGAACCCTGGATTCACTACTGGCACCGTGTTTGGCCTCTCTGGATGTAGAAAGCATCCACACAGGGAAAGAAGCAGGGAGGAAAAGTACCCGCCTCTTTAAAGTGAATCCTTGCTCAGCTTGAACTAACCACTTGGGCAATATGAATTATTGAATTATTCCAGCTCCCTCTGAATCTTGGCCTTACGAAACTGGGAAGATGCAATAAAATCAATATGAAAAAATAGTGTCACTTTGCTTCGCTCAGTGCATTATAAAACCATTAGAAGATTTACCAAATAACTAAAGTGCATTAGATCAAGGGGAGGAGAAAGTGGATCCTTTCTCCTGGCGTGAAGGCTTTCATTTCAATGGCCATAAATCACAAACGCCCCACCCAAGCTACCCCTTTTGGTGGGCCTGAAAGGGAAATATCTGCATGGCTGAAGGGCTGTGGGTGTGGATGCAAAGACTGAGGTGCCCCTTTGCCTCTGTGGCTCCTGAGGAAGCTGGTGGCAGGGAGAGGCTGGTGTGTCCAGTGGGAGCAGCTGCTCTCCTGGCACTGCTGGCAGCTGGATGTGCCATGCAGGATGTTAATCACAAGCAGATGCTGGAACCATGGGGCAAACACAGCTGGCAGGCTCAGCTCTGTGCAGGGAGGCTCAGTTTCACATCCAAGCCTTTATCCTCCCCTAGCAAGCATCTGGCAGTGGGTACCAGGGGACACAGGAGCCTTGGGCAGCTGGGAGATGTCACACCCCTCTCTGTGATGGGACATCCCCCCCTCTTCAGCAGCACCCCATCTTTCTGTCTGCAAGCTGCTCCCTCTGGAGCAGGGTAGCCTTTCTCCATGAGCAGATGCAGTGACACTAAGATTCTCTCCCTGCACACAGCTGTAAAACAGGGAGAAATCAGCGGGTCAAGGACAGGGACAGACCTGCTGGGCACACCACAGCCCTACCAAATGTTCAGTGCCACCTCTCTCCTTCCAGAGGCTGCAGAGGCTCAGGACAAAACTCTATCCCATCTCTAACTCCAAGAGCCACATTCCTCCAAATCCCTTCTGCTATGCTGGAAGTGAAGAATGATTTTGCAGCTGAGGGATAAAACCCAGGGCCAGCCTCCCCAGTGCCTGTGCTGCCAGTCCAGCAGCCCTGCTCTGGCTCCAGCCCTCCAGCAAGGCTGCCCCTGGCTGAATCATCCCTGACCCACAGGTCAGCTTGGATGTAATTATCTTGAAATACAACAAACGCCATAAATTTGCTGGTGTTTGAGGTGCAGAGGTTGGCAAATAGAGGAGGAAGGTTACACACTGCTTCTCCCACCAGCTGTGGACATGCTGGCTGGGACACAGGGCATGCCAGCAGCAGGGATGTGCCAGGCAGGGCTGGCCAGGTGGATTTGGGAATGCTGTGCCCTGGGGGTGCTGCCCTCCCATCCTGCTGCCAGTGGAGGAGAGGACACAGTTTATGTCTGCCTGCTCAGCCGTGTGCTGGCAAGGCTGGAGCATCCAGGGGAGCAGGGAACAAGGTTGTGATGCTTGAGCTGGTCACCTGCTCTGGGATTTTGGCCCTTTAAAAATCCCTGGATTTTCTCTCCCTCACACTCTGAGAGAAGAACAGGAGCACGGCAGTGGCAGACACACAGGAATTTGAAGCTGGAAAGCATCTCCTGAATACTAAACACGACGTGCAGCTCACTCGCCACGTCTTCTTCCACCCCATCCCTAAGGAGCCACGGGCTCTGCTCCTGCAGCCAGGAACCTTCACTGATGATCCTCCTGGAAATTACATGGCCTCAGGCAGTCCTGATGGAACTAAAGCACTGAGGAGCACCCAAGTGGGGCCTTACCTCCCACGTAGGAGATGGAGAAGCCCCTCTTGGCCGTGTTGCGGTCGGTGTGCAGGACCAGGAGCAGCCGGTTGCTGCGGGAGGTGACCGGGGCCAGGCTCTCCCGCCCACACCACTGTCCCAGCAGAGATCCATCCTCAGTGCCACCATCAAAGGCAGACAAGTGATCATAGTCACAGCCACCCGTCAGGCTGCTCCGGCCTTCCAGCTCCATGTCCAAGAAGAAGACCTTGATCCGGTAGCCTGGGGGCAGCTGGATGCTCCACTGGCACTTGAGGTTGTTGGGGTAGAAGTTGGGGTACTGAGGGCTGGAGAAATTCCCTTTGATGGTGGTGAACACCTCCTGGCACTCGCCTGCTCAGGGAAAAAGGGGAGAGGAAAAATCAAAAGCAAACCTGAAGGCCCCTGGGTGCAGATGTGTGATCACTTGTTTTACTGCTAAAGGATGCTCTGCCCTTCACCTCACTGCTCCCAGCCTTGTGTTTGGCCAATGGACAACCAGCAGTTTAGGGGGATGGAAACTCCCAAGGTAGTCAAAGTACTACAGGAGCAACTCATTTCTCCAGGGAATGACATGAGCAAGAGTGACTTGCTCAAGAGGGCAGCCCAGGGCTTGGATTAGCCACAGTGATGCCATTTGCATTGTGTGGTGGTTTACACTTCACACCATCATCTCATGGGCTCTCCCCAAAGGGATCCCCCCTGATCATCTCCTCTTGCTGCTGTGGGAGGGAGAGAATCACCACCCCAACCCAGTGCCTGTCCCCACATCCTTCCCACTGCCCCACCACCCTGAGACCCCCGCACCCGAGTAGAAATGGGCCTTGAAGCCCCTGCCACCAATGTTGAAGTCCGACTTGAAGATGATGAGGAGGTGCGGGGTGGAGGAGATGGTGCGGGGCGGGCGGGCGCTGCCGCAGTAGCGTCCCAGGCGGGGGGCGGTGACAGTGGGGCCATCAAAAAGGGCCACGTAGTCAAAGCCACAGCCTTGGCCCCCCTCCATCTGGAAGTCAGCGAACACCAGGGTGAGGGGGCCGCCACCGCTGGCCCCTCCGATGCTCCAGCGGCACTCGGCGTCGTTGGGGTAGCTCTCGGGGTAGCGGGGACTGGTGATCTCCCCAGAGAGCCCCGTCAGCTGCCCACCGCAGGCATCTGCAAGGAGGCAAGGATGGTGAGGGCAGTGGAAGAGGATGGATGGATGGATGGATGGATGGATGCTCAGTGACCACCACCCCTCCCTGCTACCTTTCCTGTAGGCAGCGGCGAAGCCGTGCTTGGCCACGTGCCGGTCGGAGCGGAAGACCACGGCCATGACGTGCCAGGCGGAGGAGAAGGGTGGTGGGGGGCTGTGGCCACAGAAGGTGCCCAGGAGGTTGCCCTGGTCCCGGGCAGCCCCATTGTAGACTTGGAGGTAGTCGTAGGCGCAGGTGTCGTGGTACTCCAGCTCGAAGTGGCTGAAGGAGAGCAGGACAGAGGAGCCCTCGGCCACCACAATGAGCCACGTGCACTCCGTCTCGCAGGGATACAGCCCTGGGAAGTTGGGGCTGGAGAAATTGCCAGAGGGTGCTGAAAGTACTCCCCCACATTTGATGCCTGGGGGACACAGAAGTGGGTGTGATGTCCCCTTTCCAGGGGAAGCCTAAAAGAATGGAGGTAGGATGCACAACAGCAGCTCCATCCCACCACCACAGTACCAAAAAACCGGCATCCCGCACCAACTCCACTGGGCTTGTCCACCCACTCTCCCTGGAGGACATGTGTGCCCCCATCAGCTTTCATCCCTCCATGTAACCCCCTTTCCCCATGCTGCCCTGTCGACTGTGCCCTTGACCTTGTCCTGCCAGCACAGCACAGCATCCCCACCTGTTTCTGGCTGGGAAAAAGGGAGTTGGGAGTGAGTTTTAAAGGCTCAGTGGTTCCAGGCTCACCATTGCTCCAGCTGCCCAGCCTTTCAGCTTTGTGCCTACCACTGACCACACTCCCTCCATATAAAGGTGGTATCAGAGAATTTGAGCTGGGAGAAACAGGGGTGAAGGGCTCGAGATGCTGAACAATGAGTTATGCATGTAGGGATCGATTTCCTAACGAAATCTTTATACTGAGACATGGTTATTATAAAATAAGGCTGAGAGGGGGCCGGCTGTCACCTGCCCCTGGGTCTGATTAGGGCTGGGGTGAAGAGGCTGATACAGGGGGCACATACATCATGTCTGGGAGGGCTGCAGACCCTGCACAGCCCCCAGGAGACACGTGTGGGTTCCCAAACAAGGCTGGGCGCTCGCTGCCATCAATCTGGGCCAAGTATATTGCAAATCAATAGTCAGCCTGTGCTCGTTGCTTTTCATTGTGCTCACTGGCACGGTGACCTCCCAGCAAAGGGGGTCCTGGGATGTGTGGGATGCAGCACCACGTGTGTGTGTCTGGCCAGATCTAAAATCATCTTGCTAATTACTGGGGATAGGCAATGAAGTCATTTGGGGTGGTAACTAAAGGAATAATGTTGTTGAAATAAATACTCAAGAGGGGAACCTGCAGGTGAGGTGAGTAGCCATAGTGAAGGAAGATGGATGGATGAAGGGCTGGGAGCCTTGGGGTGCTCTGGGATGCCCAGGTGGGTGTGTAGGGGATCAGCAGGCACCACAGGGCAGTGGTGTTGCCTGAGGAGCACCTGCACCAGGGCCAGGGATGGGTTTTGATTTCTGGCTCAGCCCTTCTGTGAGAAAGATCCTGCTGTTTTTGGGATGGAGGATTGCTTGGCCCACCCTGTCTCCTGAATTACTGTGTCATCTGCTAACCCTGCCCTACATCCTGGGGGACCTTTTATCTGGGTGAGGCAAGAGGTTTATTGCACGTCTGCCACATACACATACATGCATACATTCACCTATAAATGCATATGTGTACATAGATTTATACAGGCAAGTGCAACTCCAGAAGCTAACAAACCCTTCACCAGAGCACCTGTACACCCCAACAGGACAATCCCTACCTGCAATCCTCAGTAAGGTAAGCATGAAGCAGAAACCCAAGCATGGAGCAGTGTCCCACACTTGCTGCCACCAAACACAGGGACTCCAGATCCCAGCTCCTTGCCCCTGGCCTGAGCCAGCCCCTCTCCCTGCAGGAGAGCTGGAACCCACTCGCACCCCAGAGCCACAGTGGCACCTGCAAATGGCTCTCCCCTTCTCAGGAACCATGGATGCCCATCTAGCCCACCAGAAGCTGGGACCAGGCTCTTACCTCTGCTGGGAGCATCCCCGAGAGCCCTGCAGAGCATGGCCAGCACTGCCAGGCAGCCCAGCCCTGTGCACCCCATCCTCCAGCAGGCAAATCTCCCCTCACCAGTGCCCAAGCATCCTTTTGGAGCTGTCCATCTGAGAGAAAAAAAATAAATAAAGAGAGAAATAAATAAAAAGCAGGAGGACTGTAGAATTAATAGCAGAATGAATAATTCATCGCTTGTTTGAATTAAGAGCAGCAAGGTAACTCGATCTATTCCTCCCCTCCTTCACTCAGTTTTAATGATCTGGATCAAATGTCCCAAGGATTTACACTATACCAGATACCTTGTCAATACACTATATTTAGAAGAGATATTAATGTTTCAGAAATGGTGTATAACGGCAATAAGTCTGGGCTGACAATATGCCCTTAAGGGGCTATGAAAATAATTTAGTTCGCCAGGCAAGCCAGCGAACCAAAATGGGAATTTCAGACTTACCGCGGAAAAGCATCTCAGGAATTAACATGATTTATACTGCGGCACCCACTGCACAAAGCCGGCTGGTGGTGAAGGCTACAGAAACAGGGAGCAGGCTGCCAGGTCAGCATCCCTGCAGCAGGAGTCCAGGCTCAGCGGGATGCTCAGCCCGGGAAAGCGGCAGTCGTGAGCACTAAAGATAGCAAATCCCACCTCCCCCGAGGAAGATTAGAGATGAATTGTGACTCATGGGCAAAAAACATCGATTATTATAGAACCTGCTAAGGCCTTGGAGAATTGCCACGTTCTTCCATGCTGGCTCACGCTACTTCTCACCCAGGCTCTTGGATGTGCTCGGCTGAAGGTAACCAAGCCTTTGGGTTTGGTGGGAAAGATGTGCTCCTTGTGCTGTGCCACATTAGCTGGAGAAACCCCAAACCCAACAGCGGCTCAGTTCCTTCCCTCCCGCCCAGGAGAGAAAAGACTTTCCTGCTGCCACAGCCCACACCCAAATGAATGCCAGGAAACAAAATCCCACGAGGGCCTCCCAGCGTGAGGGACCTGTGCTAAAAAAGTCACCTTCAAAGCAGCAGGGAGAGAAGCAGTATCTCTAAATCTCAGGCAGGAGACAAGTTGCATTTATTAATTAAGCTATGAGGATCGATGCCCGAGACATTTCCTGTGGATTAATGATGGGCTGGGAGGAGCTGATGGCCTGAGGTGCAGCTAAAGACCATTAACGCCAACTGGTCATGAATCCCCGGGAAATGCTCCATGCCAAGGTCGTTAAGTGCCTGCATATATTTATGGGGAATAATAACAACAATAATATTTGTACAGGCTCTCTCCCCACTGCCCAGTCTTGCTGGAGCCATGCCGAAGGCTGCTGGGAGCATTGGGACATCCCAGCCAGGAGCCCTCTGTCCCAAGCCCAGCTGAGGCAGGGAACATTGGGTTCTGTCCTGGGGCACTGAGCACTGTGTCACCCCAGCACCAGGACTAAGAGCACAATGGAATGAGGAGGAGCAGGGCAGCTCCCCCTGTCCCTGGGCAGTGTGTGAGGATCCTGCCCTAGTGCAGGCTCGGGGAGATGCTGCAATGCTGGCACATCTCCTGCCTGACCTCCCAGGGACATTACAGAGCTTAATTAGCTGCTTCCCTAATGGCTTGGAGAGGAGGTCTGTCCTTGTCAACAAGTGTGGGCCCACACAGCAAAGATGAAGGAGAGGTCTGGCCGTGGCACAGGAGCCTCTCCTGGGTATTTTCCACTGCCACAACTCTGGTTCATCCAAGAGGAGTGCTCAGCCCTCCCAGCCACCATTCCCAGGGCTCAGGGACAACGTGCTCCCTGACTTGTGCATTGCTTACTATGGAGCGATGTGTTCATCCTCATCACATCCATCCTGGGCAACACCCACTGCCCTCCAGCCTTTGCAGCACTGCCCCAGCACCGAGCCAGTGCCCGGGACACTGGTACCTGCACAGCTGCTCCCCTCCCTCCCCTCAGCCGTGCTCTGCCTCAGTGATCCCCGGGAGATGGGGGCCAGGGCTGTGCAGCACAGCAGCTGTGCCCCGCTCCCAGGAGACAGCATCCATCAACCAGGCACATTCACCCTGCTCCTGACCCGGGGATGGCCATTCCCAGGCTGGGCCTGAGCCCAGGCAACCCGGCTGTCAGCTGCAGAGTGGGGTGGGAGGGTGGAGGGAGGCAGGGGGAGAGTGACATGCAGCAGGGAAAGACAGGAGCCAGGCATGGAAGGTGCTCTGGATCAGCCCAGGGTGTTTTGGCTCTGGCCACCGACACAGTGGGTGATTTCAAGGTGTGCCATGCCTGGGCAGCCTCTGTTCCTCTGCGGGCAAATTTATAAATCATGAGTCAAAAAGGCATTTGATTCATTTAAACAGAAAGGACGTGATCAGGACTGTGAGACTTCAGAGAAGATCAAAGGTTTAAAAACGGTCCCCAGGAGAAACGGGAATTATTTAGGCAGGAAATAATGAGATGAAATTAAGAAGGTATTTAGGCTGCACATGAGGAAGAAGAAAGGAAGCGAAGCAAAGCCCCAACACCCTGCACAGTGCTGCACGGGTGGCAGGGCCTTCCTGGGAGCAGCCAGAGATCAGGAGCATCCCACCAGCACCCCCCTGCCAGGCAGGAGAGGCAGGATGTCAGCCCCCACCCGAGCTCACACCCCTCCAGCTCCACAGATGCCCCAGTCACCAACAGCACCGACACTGATTCCCCATGAAACTGCCCCAATGGGGTGGCTTTGGGCCTCCAAAGGGAAGGAAACCTCCCATCTTCCCCTGGCAAGGAATATTCTGCACCACAGCCTTTCCACTCCACACTCCTGCGTTTGCAGGAATCCACACCATCCTCTGAAAGGGGCTGTCCCCATGGGGGATGGTTGGGATGAGGGGACTCGTGCAAGAGCCAGCCTGAGAAACAACAAAAGGCAGGAGGGGGAAGGGAGAGAAGGGCAGAAAATAGAGAACAAAGTGCCTGCGGGCGGTTTAAAGGCTCCTTCGAGTTCCTGCTTCCAAGGACATCATCTCCCCCGTGGAGAATGTCTCGCAAAGCCCCTGTCCCCTCGGGCGGGACATGCCCCGCTCCTCCCGCTCGGCCGCAGCCCGCCCTTGCAGGATGGCAACCCGCAGCACTCACAGCTTGCTCCGTCTCTCACCACCCTCCCTTTGAGCCACGAACAAAGACGGAGCTGCGCGGCAGAACGGCCGGACCAGCTGGGTAGGGTTTAACCATCGTGGCCCATATGTGCTGAAATACCCAGACATATTGGGGTTGTGTTTAAAGGAACAGTCCCAGCTTTCACGCTGAAAGCCGGCGCTTTTCCAAGGCGAGCGTGAAGTTTTTTACCTTGGGCCTTTTGCAAAAAGGTGGGGTGGGGTTTTAGCAAAATCTCAAGGCGACATAATATTTAAAGCAAGAGGAATATAAGTAAGGTTTTCAAATACTTAAATATCTGACAAAAATATTTTCTCCACATTGCTAGCTAAGGCCAAAGTATGGGGAGCAACTGGAGAAAGCATTTCATTATTTTACCAGCCTGTGCTGCAAAGAAGCACCTTCACCACACAGTGACTTGGGGTGGCTGAAGCACAGCGTGGATTGGAGATGAGAGCTTGCCTTTGGACTGACCATGGCAAATTTCCCTGGATCTCCATGCCTTTAAAGCCAGAACCCCAGTCTGGGTTAGGAAGATGGCTTTCTTGTCAGCCCTTGCTCCAAGGAAGTTAACATAAAAGCTGCAGCTACACTTGATTAATTCCAGGCACTTGGTGACTGGAGACAAATCTCAGCAGTGCAAAGGGAACTTACACTCCCTCCCAAATGTGTGAATCAAGCCACCACTTCAGAGCACACTGTGTTTTTTGTGTAACAAACTACATCTCCTTTGTGTAAGGTGTAGTGTTAGACACAGGTACAAAAGGAGGGATGAATGACAATGCAATAATCCTCTGACACAGCCTGCAAAACCCCAACATGGGATGGACTGGGAATGAACAGAAAAACACAAGGTGTGCAGGGAAGTTGTATTTCCAGGCGTAGATAGTAAACACAGCAGTCTAAGAAGGTAAAAGAGTGGACAGCAGATACCTCAGAGGAAAAGCAGCAACATTCTGGACTGAAAAAAGGAAGAAGGGGACCAGGTGCTGTGCCAGGCTGCCACCCCCAAAGCAGCTCCCTGGCTCTGCTCCCTGTCCCACAGGGAAGCATCCCATGCAGCTTTCCCTCCTCAGGTGGTGATCCTGTGTGTTTACAGGCACCTGGGAGAGCCCTGTGACAACACCAAACAGCTGTTTATTTGTAAAGAGGTTCAATTTAATGAGCCAGGGCTATGATACAACACTTAGGGGACATGGAAAGCAAACAACCATCCTCCCTAACAGACAGCAGCCACAACCCAGCCACACCCTCCCAGTTTCAGGACGTGCTCTTTGTCTCCCCAGGTAGCATTTCAAGGGTTAAGCACAGGGTAGGTAACACAGCCTGTGCCAGGGCAGGAGCCCAGCCTGCTTAAGTTCTCACTAGCCAGAATGCATCATTCCATCCTCATGGATACTTTTTTCCATATATATTTGGAATGGCTGTTTTCAGTGCCACCTTCTCTGTATTAGTGAACAATGGGACAACTGAGGCACAGTGAGGTTGAAGAGACATCACCCTGCATTTTGCCAGAAGCAAAATGATCCAGACTCTGCTGTCCCCTTGGCCTGACAAGGATCCCTGAGGATTGTGTCTTTCCTCTGGACACCTGACAGGGCACAACACCACTGCAGAATAACACAGATTGCAATACAAGTCACCAATCTTCTTACTGCAGCAGAGCTGTGTGCATGGGTGCTTTCTAGTACCCCCTTGGGAGATTTCTCTCTTAAAATTGCACTTGAAGACTTCCATTAAAATTACCATGCTGGTCCCTGAGGTGAGGGTGGCACACCATGTACCAGCGACTCTGGAATGGCACCTGCTCCTTAAAACACCCTGGAGCGAGGATCAACAAACCGCTGCTCCAAGGAGCTCAGTCTTCCAATCAGGCCCATTTTGTGCAATGTCTGCAAAGAAACAGGGACATCCAAGGCTCAGCCTAAGATTCCTCAGGTCAGGAATGTCCTGCTAAAAGACAAAACAGGAATTTTCTTCAATTCCTGCAGCTTTCAAGTATCTACTCATATCTTCATTGAATGCGGAAGAGCCACAAATTAATACAAATGGCTTTCTTCGACAGGAATTTACTATTGTCCTCATCAAGTCTTCATTGAGACGACCAGTGTATGTGTTTTCCTGATAGCTCCAGGGAAGTTTTTCCAGCGAAGTTTCCTGGAAAGGTAAAAGGTTTGCTCTGTGTGACATCTAAAAGGACAACAATGCTTAGAGCTGAATCTCCCTCCTCCCCTCAGAGTAGTGCACAGGATGATTTTCACCCTTGTGACACCATGTGGGTGACACTGACCGTTCCCGAGAGCTGCATTTCCTCTTCCCAAGCCCAGATGAAATCTTTCCCTGCCACAGGACCTGTACTCAGGTGCAGGCATTCAGTCCCCACTTGCTCAGAGGGGAATGAACAAAACCAGAGTGTAACTATCACTAATAAATGCTGCAGAACCTTCTCCATCAAGAACCATCTCCCAGGGCACCTTTCCTATTCCCAAGCCCCAAGTCTATTCCTCTCCATTGCCTCTCCCATTCCCAAGTCTCCTTCAGTCCCATCTCCCTTGACCAAAACTGAAAGAAGCCAGCTCTGCTCCAAGTACAGCTCTGATCCCATGAGAAGTGTCAGATCCTGTGGTGCTGGATCCAGCAGGGACTCCCCTGCTGCAATTAATCAGGAGCAGAAGGTGCTCAGATGTGGTGGTGACAGGCAGCACAATGAAATACAGACAGATATGTAATCCCAAGAGGGAGGATGCACGAGCCAGCCTTGGACTACCACAAGCCTGCTAAGAGAGGAGGAAAAAGGGAGAGAGGAGGGGCAGACAGTGTTGACAGGGGTCAGGTGGGTTCCTTGCCCTTCGCTGATTGAATTTCAAGACCTCCTCATGCTCTGGAGACAGCAGTCAAAGAGTTTAAACACCCTGGAAAGTGTATTTAAGCCATGTCACCAGAGACAATTATGGTTATGCTCCTACAGAGCAGCTGAGGGGGTGCCCAAGTCACCAGCACTTTTCCCTCTACCAAATCTCATCTTGCTGAGGCTACATGTGGAACAGAATGTAAGAGGCAGTTCCACTGTGAGAGACACAAAAAAATGATTCATCTGAGAAGCTAAAAATGCGATGGGATTCATTCCCTCAGCATAAATAATTCTTTCTATATCCTCCCTGCAATGAATCCTCATTTCTGACGGAAATAATTTTTAACCACCAAATCCATGCAGAATACAGGCAACTTTGGGACCAAGTGGAAATGAAAAAGACTACTCAAAATGTAAGACCACAGAGAGGTATGCCCTCATCCCACGAATGTGGCAGAAAAGTAATTTTACAGAGCAGGGAAACAACTTTTAGAAGTTTAAAAATGGGTCAGCAAGGAAAAATATTGCCGGGAAGTTGGTGCTAGCACACCCGAGGAGACTCTAGCCATGAGCAATGAATGGAAAATAAGGGCAGATTAAGGCACTGGTATTAGGAAGAAAAAAACAGCTTATTTGCTGTTTAGGTGCAGCAACAACTGTCTGAAAGCAGGGGAATAATCAACAGTGACTGTGGAACAGCAGGTTCATCCCAACAGAACAGGGAGGAGGAGAGGGACAGTGATGGCCACTTCCCCAAAATTCTCCAGGCTAGCAGCAGTGTGAGTACAAGTAGCAGATTTAAGAACAGCAGCTACTGGATCACAAATTAGGCTGGATGGCTGGGAAAGAATTAGGATCATGCTCATGCAAAAGTGGAGGAGGCAGAGGCTCATTCAGCACACAGAACCCTCACACAAACACACTTTATATCCATTTATTTACCCGGCTTAGGACATAAAATATTCTGATGTTCCAGTACCGAGCCAAATCCTGCAGAAGACGTTTCAAATAAATTTTGTCAAAGGTAGGGAAGCAGCCAACAAGAGTTACAAAGGTTTCATCCTCTTCATCATCTGTTATGGACTGGAGAATGGGAATCATTGGTGCAAGGCCAGTGCCAGAGGCCAGCATGAGGAGCTCTCCATGCTGAAAACAAAACAAAAAAAAGAGAATTTGGGATGAGCTGTGATGGCTGGAAATGGGTGTGCCATGGTCAGTTCCCTCTTGCTGCCACACTGGTGAAAGGTCTCTTGAGAAACAACACACCAGAAGGTCAAGAACTTGTAAATTCAGACCTCAAAATGTATTTTTCTGAAAAGGATTACAGATAGCACTTAAAGGGATTAAAAATCAAATCTAACACAACTCAATTTTACCCAAATATAATAATTTATCCTAACTGTAGCCTTGATTTCAATTAATTCATGTTTCAGTTTCAATTCTGCAGTACACTTTGCTGACCCACTGTGTGTTTTCTTCCACTGAAAACGCTCCCTGGGTTTCTCTTGGTTGCTGCACAGTAAAATCCTGAATATTCTCTGGAGGAAATGAGTATGTCAGAAAGCAGGACAATTGCTCTGCATAGAGCTTGGCCACTCAGATTTTACTTATTTTTGTTGGGATAAAAAAACCCCAAAAACCAAAAAACAAATCCACCAAAAACCCCACAAGGCTTTGGGATCTTAATGACCAGTGTTTCAAATTTGCTCCTCATTTGAAAGGTCAGAATTAAGTAACTGAATTAGTGTGTGTGAGAAGCCTCCCCATGAAACCAGATCTGCCTCTCCCTGCAGCCAGCCTGGTACTGGCAGGTGGGATCAGCGTTTGGGGAGTGACCTGACACCTCAACAGCTCAGGGAATACCCGAGACAGGAGAAGATTAACACCTCCCCTTCCTGCTCAGTCACAACACTGGGATGTGGGTCAAACCAGGCAAAAACCCATCCATGCTCATTGTTGGTGCAAAGAAAGTCCCCTTTGTTAGGCACATCAGGAACTTCTAATGCAGGCAATGAACACAGAGCCTTGCTAATATTTTCCTGTCTCACATCCCCCTCCTCTTCCCTCCTCAATATTCTGCAGTTCAAGAAGGTGTTCTGACTGCTAATGCCGTCACACTGTACAGTAACCCAGGAAGTCCCTAAAATAATCATGAAAACAGTAATCAAATTGATGTTTTCCCTTCAGAGTACTGAACAAAGCTTGCTGAAGCATCCTGTGTCTCTTAGGAACTAACCTTATTAGGTCGATATGGGAACCCTCCAAACGGCCCACGCCAGAAGACCACATCTCCTCTTTTCCAGGTTTTTATGTATTGTGACATTAGCCCAGCTTCATAGCACTAATAAAAAAACATGGCACAAAAGAAAAGAATAATTATACTCCACTGGAAAGTTTCCCAGCCTAAAGTCGATTATAAAGTTATCTACATTTAAACGAAAAAGGGGACAAAAAAACATTTCGTGTGTTCAAAAAAGAAAGAAAGATCTTTCTGTTTGAAAAATAACTCAAAGTTATACCCAAAACAAAGGCATTTAAATTAAATCATATTGGAACCACTCCAGCTTGACTATAATGTAAACACAACCCCCCTCTCATGCAGCCTGAATTTCCAAAACTGGAAAAAGCTTATCAGAGTTCTTGCTTACAAAGCACACAGAGAAGAGTGTCTTGAATGCAAAGCACAGTGCAGGCCTTCAAGTGTTCTCCAAATCCCAGGGTATGGGGTCTGGAAATGCCCTCTGGGTACTGTTAGTTATATAAACACTGCATAGCTCTTGCTTTGTTTCATTCTCTCAGATGCTCTGCTGATACAATTAGTGACCCAAAGCCAGATTTCTCATTTGTAAAACTCTTGTTTTCAGAACAGATCATCTGGATGCTGAGGGATGCCTCCACAGCTCCAAAAGAATATGTTAATGTTGGCCCCATGGAAGAAAAACACGAGCAAAAAAAACCTGCCTTACTTTCGACCAGGCACAAACAACATTATCCAGGCTGTTGCCTGCAGGAATGCTGATCTCACTCATGGCTGATGAGAAGGGGTCAGTGTTTGCTGGAAACAGAGAAGGGAGGAAAGGCTGGAAAATGAAGGGCTCATCCAAGCAGCCTTGTTGCCATCTATGCCCTAAATGTGTGTCCACTGTGTGTGTAAAGAGAAAAATGTGAGCAAAAGAGTGGCCACAGCCTGGGATGTGGCTGGAGAACCAGGACTGGCCCAAGCAGCAAGAGCTGACAAGCCCAAAGCTTGTAGCACACAAGGCTATGCCTGGGGAAGAGCAACACAACCAGGGGTCAGAAGATGGGATGTGATACAAGCCTTTGGTAACTCCAGCCCACACAAAAGAAGTGTATTTGGGGGTATTTCCTGCACAGGCATTGGAGAGAAGCCCAGCTCCACACCCCAGTGCCTTGGCTGGCCACCAAGCTGCACTGCAGGCAAACAAAATTGGTGAACCACAAAGCAGCTCAGAGAAAGTGAGTGAGGGAGCCTGTGCTTGTGCTTGCAAGCAGTGTTAGCTGAGAAAGAACATAGATGCTCCTCCCCTCCCAGCCCCTCACTTAAACCTCAAATATTAAGAAGTATTAGCACCAGTTGTTACATTCAAAAGGTAAATCACACACATGTCTGGGCTCTGAGTTATTTTCAGAGTCATTTTGTGTTCAGAGGGCTCTGGGCAGGTGCTAAGTCTCACAGAAAGAGCGTGCAATTGCATCAAAGAAGCAAATTTTATACCTCCCTTCTTCAAATACATCTGGAAACCCAAGGCAACAGCAGAAAAGTCAGGCCCACTGACTGCCTGTTCCCAAAGGACCAGGGGTAATGGAAATTAAAACAATCCTTCTTTCACCAAAATTATTTCCAAAAAATTGAAGTAAGAAGTGATAGACTGGGTTTAAAATGAGTTTTTCTAAATAAAAAGAAAAAAAATTATCTCCTGGGGGAAAACTTCCACACCCTATTTTACATGGAGAGAAACCCTAACATTATAAAATCACTCAAAAAGAGGGTTATGCTCTGTAAATGGCAACTCCCTCACTCTTAACTGTAGTATCACAAATGCAATGCTGTAATAACAGGAGACAGAAGGGTTTGAACAGTGCTTGGATTGCATAGTAATAATAATATACTACTTTCCAAAATTGCCTCAATAGTGTGAAATATACCACAACCTACAGAGTGAGTTATAAAAATGGCTGCTTTACACTGGGTGTTACCAACCTCTTTTGTCACTGCCAGAGAATAACTATAGCTCCTTTTGGGATGAAAGGTTCTATATAAAGGAAAGGTATCATTACAATCATTACTATTATTATTGAAATGCAAAACCTGTGAGTAATGAGCCGCTATACATGAAATTTCACAGTCATCCTGTGAATGTATCCTATTAATGCAGCATTTCTCTCCCCTACCACACACCAATTGCCACAAGAATGGGGAAATGACCCTCCCACAGCTGTCCTAGAGAAGCTGTTCACTTTTCTAAAGAGCAGGGCTTGTGTTTGAACATACAATGCACAATAAACCCCAGAAACATGAAATCCTGGAAGACAGGCAGAGGACAAGTGGCCCTTCTCTGCAAGCCACCTGGGATATCCAGCACTCTGAATTTCACACCTGTACTCAAGTCTGTGTCTGCCCTGAGGAATCACTAGTGACACACAAATGCAGTACTGGAAAAATGTTCAAGTCAGTATTTGCCACACAAAATAATCATTTACGAGCACCCTGAAGACTTACATGAGATGAATTTTCAGCAAAATCTCCTATAAAATCCTTCTGAACTCAATCAGCATTTTTGGTTGTCTCCAGAAAGGCAAGGACACTTGTCCAAAATGGGCTCTGCCACCCTGTCCCCCCGACAGATGCAGCCTGAGCCCATGGGACACCTCTCTGCGCCATGGGCCACAGGGTCCCTCTCAGACTGCAGCTCCAGAGGCTTGTCTGCACACCAAGAACAGCTGCCCACTGACAGAGGGGTGTTCTTCAAGTAAATACAGGGGGGAGATAAGGGCAAACATTTCCCAAAATCAGTGGTTCAGCTGGGCTGACAACTGGGTATGATTTCAGAGACAGCCTGAAAAAGCAGAATGAAAGGAGGGAAGTGGAAAGGGCACCTCTTTCCACTCGAGGGGCTCCCCCAAGTCCTCCCAGGGCTTCTCCTGCAAAGCACTTGTTTGTGTGTCAGCTTCTTTTGCTTTCAGTTTTGTGGGAAAACCTGCAATTTTTATCAGCAAAGCGCAACTGCTTCAAAACAACAGAGAAACAATCCATGAGGGATTTGAGAGAGTCTCACTTGAAGCACTGACAGCATGCTTGGTTCCTAAAGAAAACACCTTATACTCTAATCCACATTGTCCAGGCTTACTTACTTTAATTAGAACTTCAAAGTAACCTTCTGCATTCCCAGGGCTAATTGGAGTATAGGCTCTCTGGACCTCCAAACCATTCACCACTCCTCTGGGAAGAGAAACAGGAAACCCCTGTGATGTGGGTCATTTGGGGGGCTCCTGCAGCTCTCTGGGAGACAGGTCCTCTTCCCAGTGGCCCAGCCTGTGCACAGGTGCAAAACATTTCCCTTCCAGAGGTAGAAATCCAGGGGGAACATAATGGCTAACAGCACCTTTTGTTTTCCTGGTAGTGGCCTCAGCTGTACCACATCCAGCTCCTGGACACACCCCTGAAAGGGATTTTGTGAGATCATGCAAGAGTGGAAGAGTGGAGAGAAACACTTAAGTTTGCTGTTCCTTTTGAGCTGGGGTCACTTTCTGTATCCAGTCAGCATCTGGTAATCAAATAACAAAAGCCAAGGCACAGCCTTGACCTCGGGCCTTGTCAATATAGACTGTATTTTCCTGTAAGTCTTCCCTTCCCATGGAATTATCCACCCTGCTCTTTGCTACTGACCACGGGAATTGATTGAAGTGCCCAAACCTTTCTCTGAGCTGTGTGATGAGCCAGGGCTGGAGGGAGGAGCAATGTGCTGCCAGCAGAGCCAGCTGCACACACCAGCCCTGAACGTACCAGGGACGTCAACAGATGCACATCAATGGCATCCTAACAGGACTTTCTCTATCTGGCAATGATCACCACAGATGGCTGAGAGACAGAAACTTTCCCCAAGTGGCCCCTTTCTGGCAAGCAGCAAACTACATAGGAGGCTTGTTTTGCTAGAAATCAGCCAGGCAGAGAGCCTGGGTACTGGGGTGCTGAGTTACCCCAAGATACAGGGCCTAAAATACTGAGCTCTGGGGCAAGTGCAGCTCATTGTCTTCACTCCAACATGCTGGAGTAAATCATCTGTTGTAACACCTATTCTGTAAGTCTTTCTTTCTGCAAATGGATTTTCTTAATCACACCTAGTTTTTTCTGACCCACCAACGCAGGGATAATGCTGGAGAAAACTACAGCTTTTACCATAGAATTAGCAGAGGCAGCGAGCTCACGAGCTCTTTCATCTGTGTCATTGTGGAGGTACAGAAATCATGATTTGCCTGCTATGAAGCCTTTGTCTATTGACAAAACCCTACGTGTTAGGTTACATAATGCAGACTGTTTAACTAGCACAGAGAACAATACCTTAACACGATATGTTGTCCTAAACTCAATCGCAGGCTGCTATTTCCCGGTAATTCAAATTTGTACTGGTAGGTGTCCTCTGTCAGCTGCTGCACCGAGCTCACGCTGAACGCAGTGAATGTCTCTGGATTCAGCTCTGAATTACTGCTCTGCAAGAACAACAGTAAATAATTACTTGGTTAGATGGTGTCTTTTATGATTTCATTTTTCTCTGGAAGCAAACGTGTGCCCTAATTTAGTGCCAGAGATACTCAGGACGTGTATTAAACACCGAGGGCCGGCGCAAATTCCAGCTCTCTGCTGATTCATTATCATGTTCTGCAGCGTGCACTTTGGGATCTTGCATTTCTCCCCACCACCACCTTTTTTAAATTACATTTTTTTACACCTTACAGCAAGGTCATCCTATTATGACTCACTGTGATCATTTTCTCATGTCTGGAAACAAACAGAAATAATTCTGCTAAAAGAGCCAAGCACTGCTTTGGGGGCAACTTTGCAACCTGCTGATGGCCACAGTGAACAGAAAATATTATCAGTTGTTTCAGCTGATCTTTTTTGCTTGACCCAGCATAGTTAATCTCATGTAAAAGGGCACTGACAGGCTTAAAAATTACACTCTGAAGACAATTGCTCCACCACACACAACGCAGCTTTTTTTCAGCATCAAAACACCAGTCTAAAAATCAGGCAAAGATGAGAAAGGTGAGGAAAACAAAGCTTCTCCGAGGAAACTCGGAGAGGAGAAGCTGCAGAGCCAGAGCTGTAATGCGACACCAGGGAGAACTCTACACTTGGAAAATCACATTACAGCAGGGAGAGAGCGGCCAAGGGGGAGGGAGAAGGCTGAGTTTGGGGAATTGCATTTACAGCCCTCTCTTAAGGCACCACTTGAATTTATCCCTGCATCCCTCACCCATCACCACAACCCCACACCCGAACAAGTACGATCAAGGCACGGGCTCCAGGATGTGATGGAGATAAATCGACCTGCTCCTTCTTTCCCATGAGAAGGCTTTTGTCTTGCATTGCTCTGGCTCTCTCCCACCGTGCAAGCTCCTTCTCGTACACATCGTATATGCAGGGCTTGCAGCCGCTGCCGCAGCACTGGGACGGAGAAGGTTCCTGGGGCTTCAGAGACAGCCAGTCCTGCTCGCTGCCACTCATTGCCTGCAAAACACAAGCCCTGCATCAAACGCAGCAGGAGGGAAAGCATGCTCATCAGCTGGGTGTTTTCAGAGAAGGGCTGAGAAAAATCTCCCTGGAGCATCTTACAGGTGTACCAAACTGAAAACCTGGAGCTGCTCTGTGTCTGAAACACCCCATTTTTGCTCAGTGCCAGCCCAGAGCAGAGCCTCAGCCCAGCCTCAGGCCTTCCTCCCCAGACAGGCTGCCCAGCCTAAGCTACACCCTTTAATCCTGCTCCTTCTGCCGTGGCCATTTCCTACAAAAGAGCAGCTTGGTCACCCGGAGCAGAAATATCTTAAAAATCTGCTGCTCGGTCCAGGAGGAAGGGTGACAAACCCAGCCAGCAGGACAATGGGTAACAAACCCAGCCACCAGATGTGGCCTGAGTTCTGTGCAGCTTTGGAACGGGGGAGGGCAGAGAGCTGAAAGCAGCGCTTAGAGCCAAGAGACTTGAGGCAAACAGGGCAAAGTCTCAGGCAAACAACCCCTTTGGTTATGGGCTTTGAATATATCTATATATATGGCTTTAAACACAGACAGGTAAGGGAGGCCAAGAAGCACAGGATTTTATCCCTTGCTTCCGAATGAGTTGTACCCATTGAACACTCCTCAGGTCAGAATCGCGCTGCAGACCCCTGGGGGACCCCGCTATTTTTACACATGGGCTGAGTTAAGGCTGTTCACAGCGCATTTGTGGCCGCATCCCTTGGACACAAAGCGGGCCGCAGGAAATTATGAAGCCACGGGTGACGAAGCGGAGGAAGAGAACATTTAGCGCTTCCAGCAGTTTCATTGTCAAGGTCAATTAATTAACTAACCTTCACCCCTTCAACAGAAACACACTTATTTTAAGGAGGGGGGCAGGGAACGGAAGACACAACCAAAGGCGACTGGTACGGCTCCCCACCGCGCCCGCTCTGTCCGGGGGCCCGGAGCACCCACGGGCGATGAACGGGGGGTAATCCGGCGTGGCCGCGGGTGAGTCCGAGACGCCCAGGCTCGGGGCTGCGCAGATTGACAGAGTTTCGAGCACTTACTGTGCGCGCCCGGGGGCTCGGCCACAGCGGCCCTGGAGCAGAGCGGCGCTGGGGCACAGCGGCCCCGGCCCCGGCCCCGG
>VZTZ01044192.1:717541-742078 GCA_013400955.1 Drymodes brunneopygia
CCGTTTATTTAGTGGTATAAAGGTGTGGTATTAATCGCTTTCCATTTTTCTTCCTATATTTCCTTGGCACCCCCTGCCCCCCATCCCTCCTGCGAGGGATCTGCACCCCGGCATCAATCCAGCTTTCAAAACAAAAGCAGGAACGCCTCTGATGACCTTTAGGAGGATGAGCAGAGGGTTTGTTTGCTCATCTCTATTGGACAAAGAGAGAGATTTAAATAAAAACATCTACCCATGCAGGCCATCAACCCAGCCGACCTTTTGTCCGGAGCGCAGCTGATGCTGTGCTGTTGGCTGGCACCACGAAATGCCCCAGCAACCCAAGAATGCCATGGGCCTCTCCTTTCCCATAATTTTGGGAGATTCTGCAGGCTGCACTTCGCTGGGCTCCTGGCCTGAAGGTCACTGCTGAGCCCTGTCACTGGGAAGGGCATCTCACTGCAAGGCAGTAGCTGTGGATGGGTGCTGCAGCCTGGAGTCCTCCTTGCTTCTCCCTTTCCTAAAGCATTCCTTTTCCTCCAAGCTCACACAAATGGGTTTGGGCTACAAAGTCCCAGGAATGGTACATCTAATTTTTTCCCTTTGTCAACCTGTAGTGGACATCCTCACATGCAGGGTTGGGGGGGGTTCATGCACCCCTAGGCTGGTAGTGTGGGATTTCTGCTATCTGAGCTTTGCTGGTGACTCATTCCTCAGCTCCCTGTGTGACTCCCCACCACCATGCCTGGACATGATCAGGCACTCTAAATCCTCTCAAAAACTATCTGTCCATGCCTGCTACCCTTGGGGATATCCCTTGCAGGTCCCTGGTGCAGAAGAGCAAGATGCTGAAAACCCTTGGGCCCTCTACAGCAGTCTCCTGGCATGAGGATGGCACTGGCTGAGGTGGTACCACCTCACTCACTCCCAGGGCTGGCATTCCAAGGGTTGGGGAGAAGTCCTTTCTATCTTCTGTGACCTTTTTGGTTTTGCCCTCTGAATTTAAGCACTTTCATCTCCTAGAGATAGGAAATTACCCCTGAGCTGTGACTGGCTCGACACCGAACCTCCAGCCCACCTCTGCCAAGAGCGGCTCTCCAGCATCTCCTGAAGCCGGAATGAGCTCCAGCACCCGCAATAAATCAGACAGGCTTTCATGGAGGCGATGTTCAGACTGTGTTAAAAGGTGGGATTTTTCTTCTGCTTTCCATCCTGAGGGCTGGGAGGAGAAACCAGATGTTGGAGGGCTTTCAGGAAAGGCAGGCTCTTGAGATGTCACATGTGAGCCATACGCACCAGCACCCATCCTCTCTTCCCTCCGGCAGTGCTGGGGATGGGCAGCATAAGCTGTACCAGTGTTATTACATTGTCTGGGGTTTCAGGATCCCCTCCTGCTTCTGAGCCACCCCCTTCCCCAGTGGCTCCTGGGCCAGCTGCATGGGAGGCAGCGAGCTATGGCTTGTTTGCTCCCAAATCAGACAGACCCTCAGTGCAAAAGTGCTACAGGAGGGCATAAAGGAAAGAGGAGGGACAGCTTGGAGGCTGTCAACAGGAAGAGTTGAGACAGCAGCATGAACAGTAAGTCTGGAGAGATGTGACTCCTCTTCCTCACCTTTCCCGCTCTGGGAAAGCCAACCCATACTCTTGATGCCTTGCTCTAAATTCATGCCAGTTTTGCAGCCCTCACAGCTCGGCGTGAAGCAGAAGCCCCAAAGGACAGTCAGCTTCACCGCGGGGCGAGATCAGGACGTTTTGGAGACACATTTGTTGGAAGCAGCAGCTTGGCACTAGGATTGCTGGCAGCAGCTATGACCTGCAAGATTGCATCTCTGCCGTTGGCTTCACCCCCTGCTGCCGAGCGCTGCCACAAGATTTGCCTGTTTTAGGGGTCCTGATCAATATCGGATATTCTTACTTTCTCACAAGCATGTTCAGGAAATGGGATCTCTCTTTCTCTCCAAAAAAAAAAAAAAAGACAGGACCCTCCTTCCCCCTTCCCACACAAACACAATCGCCGATATCGCGTTCAGATATCGCCACAATAAATCACAAGGTCCTTATCGAGCTCGCCTGTCTACTGCCCGAGAAGTTCTCCCATATACAAATCACAAGCCCAGATTAAAAAAAGCCTAGCTTGCCAAAACAAATATTCCTTTCAACTCTTATCCCATTTTTTTACACGAACAAGTGTTTCGTCCTCAAGCAGGAGGATTTTAAAGCACCGAAAGCTTATGTTGCTGCAAACCAGCGCAGCTCACTCCAGGCAAAGAGATTCCTGAGAAAACCCCCAAGGTTTGAAAACTCCTTTTCTTTGTGCTTGTTGATATCCTTTCTACCAGCATCACTCCAAACATGTTACCCCCTGCTCCATCACAGCTCACTGTGGGTAAGGAAGGAGCAAGGGGACTTTGGGGACTTTGCTGGGTATTTGCTTACAAGGTGCCTCCACGGCATTCAGGGATTTGGCTGGAGCCCACTCCCGCCTGCAGCCGCAGCCAGGGTTTGTTAATGCGTTCAGTGATCGCATTTGGAAAAAATCAAGTGGTTAACCAGAGGAGGGGGAAAAAGTTTCAGGAATCAAAATCCAGAATGTTTTCAATTATGCACGTCTGTTAGGACTGGAGAACAAATACAATCCCAACCCAAACACAAACCAAGCAGCTTTGGAAAAAAACATTGGTTGTAAATACACAGTAACCTCTTCAAGCAAGAAAGGAATTTGCTTTAAGGCCACAAAAGATAGAAAGCAAACGTGGAAGGACAGCAGAACACAAGTTATTCCCAGACAGGTCAGCTGTGCAGGCATGCTGCTTCCCTAGCATCCTCTTGGGGAAAAAAAAAACAAACCACAGGCACGACAGCGCTGACACCCAGAGCGAAAGCAAACACGTGCGCGGTGCCGAGGGAGCAGTGGGAGGAGCAGCAGCCTACCTGGAAGAACCCGGGCGGGATGGGGCCCCCGGGCATCCCGTCATTCGGGGGAATGTTTCCAAGCACGGGACTCGGGGCAGCAGCTGCGCTCTGTGGGGAACAAAACCAGGGCAAACATGGTCAGAGCTATGACAAAAGCACGTTAAAAACGCCACCTTCTCCTGCCACATCACACTGAGTCAATCTGCCTCGCATCTCCGGGGCCCTGAGCATCTTCCCCCGTGGAGGAACTGGTGGAGGATGCTCGCAGCTGATGGGGCACCAGGCCCTGTGAGTCACCCACAGAGGAGATGGCCACACAGAACCCGGAAATGATTCTGGGGTTTGTTTGTTCATTTACCCAGGCACTGAGTCTTGTTAATCCACCAAGGAGCCTCATCCAACGTGTAATTTTAGGCAGAAGCTGTTTGAAAGCTTTTAAAATGTCTCTCTCCCACCTCCCCACCATGCTCACTGGTTTAACCCTGTCCTTCAAAAATTATGCTTCCCTGACCTCACCAGCATGCCAAGACTATTATTAATTTCCAAATCCTTTGCACTCAACCTGTGGAGTCACATTCCCTCTCCTGTCTCCCCAAAATGAACCACCAGCACAGTTCCAGCTCCAAAAAGGAGGGACAGGAACAGACATGGGGTATCTGGACACCCCATTCACTCCTACTCAGCATCCCTGTTTGTCATTATTCACTTCCTCTGGGACAGCACCAGGGTGATGGGGACCTCCTACTCTAAAGGAAAATAAAAGATCCTCCCCCAAAAGCCACTGCTGGTGACACCTCCCTGTGAGATGAGAGGTACCTGTGCCATCCGAGTGCACCCCAGTTTGCCCACCAGCAAGTGACCCCCATTCCAGTTACAGGGCAGTTATAAAGGCACCTCAGTGGTGTTAATTGGGTTTGGATCGTTGAACTACTCCCTCCACCAATTTTTATGATGGACGTACCCACCTAAAACCATAGTGGAAAAATTTTCCACTGAGGAAATCCCATGAACAGATGGGGTACATGTGAGCCTGCTCAGGCTTGGTTTTACCCAACAAACCCCACGTCCCAACAGCAGTCGAGGCAGCCCCGGCTCCCGACCGCATCCGATGCAGCAACAACCACAAGATGTGAGCAGAGGGGGATGCCAGGCTGTCAGGGCAGCCTGGAAAATTAAGGATTATTAGTAAAGAGTAAGGATTGCCAAGATAGGATCCCCATGTTTGGTCGGCAATCTCGCTATTCCTGACCAGATATTCTTGCAGAGGCAGGGTAACACCAGATTAAGCATTGCCTTGTGCCTTCCCAGGGCATCCCTTGTGCCCTTCATCTTGCTCTCCTGCAGGAGCTGGCGTGCAGGATGTGGGATGAAGGCCAGGACCATGCCAGATGAGTGGCTGGTTTTCCCACCCCAGCATCTCAGAGCTGCAAGTGCCACAGACAACAGTGGAGGCTGATTCCCCAGTAAGAGCCTCCCTTCATGAAATAACCAATTCTCCCTGAGGCTACATGGTCCTGCACCCCCAGGCACAGCCCACACCACACTCTCCCCGTGCCCCTGAACAATGCATCCCGAGCAGCCTTCCCCCCATCACCAGCAAAGGCCAGATCTGAGTGTTTTTACAGTTAATAAAAAAAAAAGTCCTGGCAGGAAAAATAAGCCTGCCCATTCCAGGCTCTTTTTATACATCAGACGGCAGCAAAAATAGATGGGAGAGGGAGTGAACCCACTTCTCCCCCTCCCTCTATCCCCCCAAGTGGGTCAGCTATAAAAGTAAAACCAAATCTTAATCCAAGGCCATGAACATATTGCAGTTTCTCTGCAAAGCAGATGACGGTTCTTAATGCAAAAATATATAAGACCGAGCCCCAAACTGCAGCGAGCCCATTTGGAATTTCCTTTATTAAACCCTCTATCACGCAAAACGCTTCTCTCCCAAGGCGGCAAGCGCTGCAATAAAGCTGCCAAGGTGATATTTTATGGTTTCAAGAGATTTCCAGCACACTATAATCCTTTGCTTGAGGATCTCCCAAAGCGAAATGGATCCCGAAGTGGTGGGGAGTGAGGAAGGACACGGATTTGGGGATCCAGGGGGAAAGGACACTGCTCTCCTCCTCCCCTCTGCAACAGGGAGCAGAGGGAGAAGGGCAGAGGAGCCAAAGAAAATCTTGAAGCAAATGCCCGTTTTTCCACAAAACCACAGAGTGTTTTTCCGTGTTAAACACCCTGAAACCTCACCTATGCCTGCACGGCGTAAACGGGGATTTAAAGTTCCTCGCACATGTGGCGCTTGGCAGAACTCGGTAATTAAAAACCCGCAAGTGCCCTGAGCATATTGCAGGATGGGAGCCAAATTGGTCAGCCCTTGATGAATGATTTACAAGGCTGCGAAGTGACATTTTATTTCTTTTTTTATTCCCCTCCCCATCACCGCTGCTAAGGTAAACACCGAGGCACCTTTAGCCCCGGCGAAGCAATGGGAGCGCAGCCGTGGCTGGAACAGCTCTGTAAAACACTTGGGCGTGACAGAAATGAAAGAAAGAAGGGAAAAAAAGACAGCAGGAACAACTTTTCCAAACCTCAAGGGTGAGCACCCAAACCCTAAGGGTCAGTGCCCAAAACCAAGGGCTTTCCAGCACGCAATTCCAGAACTTTTTTGGCCACGCAGCTCCTCCCATATGGTTTATTTTCACCATTTTATCCCAGAAGCTCTTTAGGGACTCTCATTTGCAGTTTGCTTTCCAAAGCTCTTTCCTTAGGTGAGTATCTAAAACCCATCAAGTCTCCCTGGTGCAGATAGAGACAATGCGCAGTTGCCACAGAAGCCAGCAGAAAATGGGCACAGAACTGCTGTGCCACCACATCCAAGCTGGTGCTGAACCAGAAGCACATCAGCCACATTAAGATCCCCACTGACACGTGACACCCCGAATTTCCTTCCACCAAAACACAAGGAAACCACTGCCAGAAATGAGCCAGGACAGCTCTGGCAACGCTGGCACGCCAGCTCATTTGCAAAAAGACGGCAAATTTTCTCCCTGTTGGAAATCAATATATATGTGTTCCTGGGCTATATACACAAACACACATATGTATTTTTAATTCCCTGCCACATACGTCGGTATTTTTCCTCCTTTTTTTTTTTTTTTGGTGGAAGCCAGCGGAATGATGACAATCTGGATCACCGTGTTTCGCTTCCAAACCGAAGCTCTCAGTTAACACACCGGCCTGGTATGCCAGCAGATGCCGTCTAAGCCTTTAAATCGCACACTAATTGCACTAATTGAGCTAACAGTCTCTGTTTCGTCTCCCTACCCTGAGTCAACCAGCATCTTCTGGTACTGCTGTAGAGATCCAAGCTGTTGACTGTAGTGTTATTTTGTCAGCCATTAAACGATTCATCAGAGTCATTAATTGATTTATTACCGCTGCCTGTGAGTATAGCTTTGCAAATAAAGAAGGATGGAGGTCAGGAGGCAATGGAAATCGGACAAAACAGCACAGCCAGGAGCTGGGCACTTGAATTATCAATAGGAGCCCGCTTGCACAGGGCCGCTGGCATCAGGATATGGAGAGGAAAAAAAGGGAAAAAAGGAAAAGATGTGCTGTTTGGCTGTGCTACAGAGCTGGTTAGGGTCTTCAGCTACAATCTATGCAGGATGTAAAAGGGCTATTAAAACCATCTTGTTTTCTTAACCTAATCCTCCAGGAGACACCAGGTTATTCTGCTGTATTAACTGTGCTGAAGAGCAGCAGGGAGGAAGCTCCGGCGTGGCTGCCCCACGCAGCTCCCCGGCCCCTGGCGCATCCCCACCAGCACTTTGGTGTCACCCAAATTTGCTTTCCCAGGCCGGCTGAGCCGGGAACACAACCCACCTCCGCTGTCCCACAGCCCTGGGAGGAGCTGCGGTCCGGTGCTTTTATTTATTTACTTTCTTTACTGCAGGGTTTAGGTCTTTGCTGGGCGTGAGGGTTTGCTGCGAGCAGGGTGCGGCGAGCCGTTTCCTGCCCCCCGCCCTGCCGCACGCTCGGCCCCAGAGCAGCCGGGAGGCACCGCCGAGGCCCCACAGGGGTTTTGGGGGCTGAATTTAGAAACCAGAGCAGGTGGGTTGAAATCACCGTCATCGCCAGAACGTTGCTGCTCCCAGCTCCAGGGTACCCGCCTAATAAAAGGCAGCACCCTACAAGAGAGGGCTTTGGCACGCTAAGGAGCTTTCTGGATGTGTTGTCCACACATGGGGCTGCTGAAAGGGATTCTTCCTCCTCATCCCTGTTTGTGGACCTCAGTGTCATGGTGAGACAATGGTGGCAGGGCACCAGCACAGCCCCAGCTTACCACCCACCCAAATCTGCCATGCCTCACCAACACAAGCAGTGGCTCCTATTAACCATCCACGAAAAACAGATTCCAACTGGTGGTAGTAACTCTGCCATTAAATGCAAACTTGTGTCCCCACCACACACTCTAGGAGAGCAGCTTGCCCCAGCATCCCATGCTGGCTTTCACCAAACACTTATTTTTAATAAAAAAAACATCCCAAGGGTTGTGCAATGTGCTGGCAGGCAGCAGAGAGGATGCTCCATTCGTGGGAAGCACCACCAGCACTGGCTGCTCCGTCAGGCACAGCCTCCATCAACCCAGCAGTGAGATGGGGAAAGCAAAAGTATCTTCATGGCACAGACCTAAAACCAAACTAAGGATGGCTCAGTATTTCCTTTTTGAGCTCAGCTGGTTTTGCCCTCTCCTCTCCAGAAGAGTGGACCGGCGTATTTCGGCTCTATCTCACACCTCGCAGCCACTGTGGGACCAGCACAAGACTCGAGGGCAGTTGCCTCTGGTAGGAGCATGCGGGGGTGCCCAGGACATGCTGGTGATCTGGTATCTATCTGTCTCCTTTGATTTTATTTTTTTGCCTAGAGCACAGGCTTTGGAGCCTAAAGAAGAAACCAGTGTGCGGGTCAGGACTTAAGCAGGCTGCGTAAACAGGTAATACGGAATTTAATTGGACTCCAGTTAAGCCTTTTCATCTCATTAAAGCTGCCTTCATCTTATATAGTCAGGTTTTAAATTTAATAATAGAACCCTCCCACACCTCACGGGTAACCCGATTAACACCAGGGAGCACGACACGCTGGACCCAACCCTCAGATCCTCTCCCACATCAGTCCCCTCCATGGGTTGGTGCCAGTGCCTGTGCAGCATCAACGTGCACCAAAATAAATAGAACACCAGCCTGCTGCAGGTTCTGAGAGTGCCACTGCCAGCCCACGTGCCAGCAGCGGGCACCCACTGTGGCACCAACTTCAAACCCATGGTGCCTGCAGAGCCTCTGGGGTGGGCTAAGCGTTTTTTGGGGCATGCTGTGCTCCCCAGACAGGGTATGCCATGGTTCCTCCAGTGCAAGCCACTTGGCTGGATGCTCCAGAAGACAAAACAAACCAGTCTGGGTTTATTTTAGGGTAAGACAAGCTAAAAGAATACTGGGTTGAAGCTTTGTGTATTCCCAAGATATAAAAAAAAACCCCAAAACAGATTAAAAGGGTCATAGCAGTACCACCAAACCACCCAAAAGCCATCGCTGTGCTCCCACAGGACACCACGGTGCGCATACAAGTTCAGCTTAATTATACTTCTACAACAGAACAAGCTTTTTGTGCTGATTTTAAATCCATCACCTGTGAGCTGCCTGGCACACAAAGCTCCAGCATACACCCTGATCTGGAACAGCCACACTCAGCCACTTTTCCCTCTCCTTTACGGAGAAAGAAACAACCCCCAGCCCCGTATTTTCCTTGAGCCTTAAAAAAAAAAAAACAAACCCACATTAAAAAAAAAGACACAACAGTTGAATGGTGTTTCAAGCTAATACGGGTTTTTTTGTTGGTTTTTTTTTTCCCCCTCCCTTGTAAAGGATAATCTGAGACAGCAGCTCCGGCCACGAAACAATAGGATTTTAATCTCTTAAGTCGGCGTCCCCCTTATCCCCGGGAAGGAAACCCCTTCAGTCATTTACAAGTTTGTAAATAAGGCTCTTGGTAGCATCTCGCGGACATCTGCTCCGCCAGCCCGCCAGCGTTCCTGCTAACATTTACAAACATCCTTCCACAAACACCCAGCGCGCTCTGCTGAGCTGGTTTTCTCTAAATATATCCCAAGGAAATAACTTGGCAGGGCTGCAAAAATTTCACAGCGACCGAATTAAAGGGGGGGTGGAGAGCGGGGTAGCGGGGGGATAAGCATGGGAGGTGTAAAACAGACTGAATGCAATTAGGCTCTGTTTTGCACACGCGCGTGTACAGGGAGGTTTACAAAGGGAAACTTGTGGGAAGTGAAGCCAAGCTTGCTGGAAGTGCTTCTCCTGACTCAGGAAGGGCTTCACACCATGTGGTTGAGTGTACAGATTCACCCCCAACTCTGGTATTTAGGGGTGCTTTGCCACAGGCAGCCTGGAGTGGCCACTATCCCTGGCTTAGAGTGAAGGTGAAGCTGATGGTCCCAGCTTTTCCACTGCCAGCATCTTCCCTGGCACAAGATCCACGTCCAGCTACACCTTAAAACCAGTTTATGAAAACCAGCGTATGAACCCTCCCCACTGCCAAACAGCTTAAATGGATCCCGTGCAATTAGCACCCTGGAAAATGCTGTAAATACACAGGTATTAATTACTATCAATTCTCCTCTAATAATTCCAGCAACAGACAGGCCAGGCTCTTTTCCAGCAATCAATACCATCCATTTCAGAGCCTACCTGCCAAAAAAGTTATATAAAATAATTATATAAAATTTTCATTAGATAATGCAATTTCTTAGGACTATTAATCTACTGCTCATCTATCAGTGTGGGATGCTCAGCTCTGCGAGGGCCACCCAGTAGCTCCTTGCACCAACAACCTGCATTCCCTTCTGCACTGGACACTCAGTGGTTCCACCCAAATGTGCTCCTGATGTACCCACGCAAGACTTTATGGAAAGCTCACAGGTTAATTTCAGATTTTTAAAAAACATCACAACTCTTAAAACCAAAAGGGAAATGGTCCCAGCAAGCAAAGCTGCTGGGAGAGGTAACTTCCTGGAGTTCACTACAAAGTTGTGATGGTTAAATTCCACAGGACTTTACTCCCAGTAATGTCCCTTGCTCCATGCTGCAGTTTCTGGGGTGCAAACATGTGGGATTGCATGGCTGGATGCTCAGTGGCACGTGCACCAGCTCACCTTCCATCTTTCCCTTAAGCATCACAGCTAAAATCAAGTCCTCTCTGTTACCAGCCTTTGAAAAAATCAGATGAAGGAGAATACTGCATCCCTCTCAAAAAACTAGTAATAATGTGGTGATGAGGTGCAGGGGAGGCTGCTGGTGTTGGCAGCTGGACTTCTGCTTCCCAGCGCCTGCTGTTCACTGCTCCTCTGCCTCCTTCCAGACTGAAAGTGCCAAGCGCATTTTGGAAGGGGTTGTAAGAAAAGCTAGATTTAAATTGGTAACCTAATTCAAGAAGGAAAAATAATAATAACCCGTGACTTTACAAAAACGCCACGCCACTGCACCACGTGCATTTGAAGAAAACTAGTTTTAACTTGTCCAAAGGATTTACTGACAACTAACAAGGATATTGCCAATCCCATTGGCAAAACACCCTGAAGGCACCCAGAGTCCAGCAGTGATTTCCCCAGTAAAGATGGGTGCAGATTACAAATATATGTCTCAATTTTTTTTTTTTCCAAATTTTTGCCACCTTGTGTTTCAGTCAGTTGATCTCATCAGTTGCTCTTTGCAATTAAAAATGACACAAAACAAGCTGTGAGTTTGCACAGAGAGTCAGTGATGCCTGGTAACTAACCCTCATCTGAATCCAGGGAAGAGGGTGAGACCCCCTTTCCCGGCAACTGCCTTTGCAGTGCAGAGGGAAACACCGTGACCTCCCCTGAAAAACATCCTTTTCCATTGTCTGGGATGCTGTGGGATGGAGCACTGACACCCCAGCACAGCATCCAGCACTTCCCACCCCCAATCCAGCCAGGGAAGACCAGGCCCTGGCTTTACCCCACGGGAAAACATCCCAGTTTTCTCCATCCTCTCCCGCCGCAGGGAAAGAGAGGAGAGAATTAATGCAAATACTTCCATTCTTGTCGTGCACTTGAATGCCAAAATATCCCATTTGCTTAAGCCTATTTTACTGTGAGCAGCTGCCCCGGTATTATTCCCCGACACCAAAGGCAAAAGGGCAAAAGAAGTTGGTCCGGAGCAGGTGAACACCATCTGCCTGTCCCTGACAAGATGCTCGTGGCCACCATCTTCGTGTAATAACACAAAGCCTGTTTGAAGGCCTGTGAAAGGTTACGGCGGCGCTTTTTGAGCAGTGCCGTAACCTTTCGCGGGCGCCCGGGCGGGTTTTGTGTACCCACGGAGGCGGCCAAGCATCCAGCCCCGCTCACAGTGGCCCCTGATGGATTTGCCTGCTGATCTGTGAAGTTTTACCACGGCGAGCCCTTAAAAAAGGAAATAATTTAAAAAAAAAAAAAAGAAAGAAAAAAAAATCCCCTTCTCTAACAAAGCAGTGGGTTAACAAAAAAGAAATCACCTTTTAATAAAGGTGGCTCTGTTGATGTTCGACGGCCCTTTGTAGCACCTTCTCTACACAGCATCTTCCATGAAAAATGCTGTTGGAGGAGTGGAAATGCCTTAAATTGAGGTGGAAGTGCAGCTGAAGTTAACTGAGGGCTGTGAGTTGCTGCATGGGGACAAAGTCCGGCACATCCTATAAACCCTGGAGAGGCGGATGGGGAGGAAGGCGTGGACTTTGCACAGGAGCAGCCGGCACTGCTGTGGCCAGAAATGGGCAGCCCTTCAGAGCCATAAATTGCCTGAGATGGATGCACTCAGTGCAGATTTGAGGACTGCTGTATTCAGTAACAATGATGGCTATGGGCTTTTGTCCTTGCCACCACTCAATTAACACCCATCCTATAGGACCCACTAACCATGACTAACCCTGCGTGTTTCTGTATGGATTCTGATTCAACCCAAGAAGCCAGTATAGGCTTAGAAATCCTTCATGAGGCTGCAGTTGTACTCCAAGAGCCAACTCAGTCCTCGATGAGCCATTGCTGGGACAGCAAGACAGGAGCACCACGAGGAAAGCTGCTGGCAAACCCCAATCCCAAGCAAGATGGGTTTTGCAACTGAGTGATGATGGAGAAAAGCCATCATGCCTTGGCATGATTCCCGTGATTTCCAGGGTGATGTTTGAAAAATGGTGAAAATATTCTGCCCTCCACGCAGACCTTTTCACTGACATGCTGCCTTAGGAAAGGAGCCACAAAACGTCTCTCGCATCCTGGCATCCCTGCAGCATTTTGCTGTGGAGCAATGGAGCTGTGGTGCATTCTGCATCCCTGCAGTGTTGCACTGCCCAGTTTGGGAGCTGCAGAACACCCTGCATCCCCACAGCAGCAGGGCTGACCCTCCCCATGCAGTGGACGGCCACCAATAAGGTCACAACACATGTGACTTCCCAAGTGCAGTATCCCAGGCTCATCCATCCCTGAGGAGCGGGTATGTCCAAGCAGCACGCACTGAGCACCACTGATACTCTTTCCAGGCAAGCTGAAAGCTTGAGCAAGCAGCTCAGGCTGGAAACACATTGAGTGCAAGGGAAGGTGCAAGATGTGGGTGTGAGGCGGTGGCAGGAGGAAAATCCCAGCTTTCCTCACCACCTGCCAGCACAGGATCCCAGCCCAGGCCGTGGGCATCGCTCCACCCCGGCAGCGCTGAGACCGAGCTGTGACTCCAGGGGCACAGACAAACCCAAAGCAGTGCTAATCGTCCCCAGAAATCATCTCTGCGCATCTGCCAGGGGTCAGAGATGAGGATTTTTGGGGAGGGGGGATTGCAGCAACTTTCCCCTCCTCTCCACTCATCTAATCCTCCAGGCTAATCCCTTCCAGCCATATGGAGCCCTCGCATCCCAAACCTGCTCCCAGGCTGCCCCTTCACACCCTCTATGCCCCTGGGAGTAATGCTCTGGACCTCAAAAGTGCTGTGTGAGTGGGGAAAGGGTGTGATCCCCCCCCTCCAGACCCTGGAGAGATCCCACAACCACTCCACACACAGGGTTTCTGATGAAAATTCACATTAGAACACAAAATCCAGGCAAGCACAGCCCCATGTCTGGTGTTCCCTCCCCTATTTCAACAGTAGGGTTTATTGCAGGTATTTGTGGGTGCTGCCCCCCAAAAACAGTGTTTCCCAGGTCTGATAATTGCTCAAGGCATTTCAAAATTAATGGAGCAGCTAGAGCAAAGGACAGGAGGAGTAAATCTGACGTAAGCCACTGTGTAATTCAGTGTTGTTCCCAAGAACTGGTGGCTTTCTCCAGTGCCAAAAAAAGCCAGGGGCTAAGCTTGCTTGGAAGGGGCGCAGATCTCCCCTGGTAGGCTGGGATTTCTTGGGAGGGGGAGGGTGAATGGGAAGAGGCATTTTAACCATTTCAGCATGTTCTGGAGGAGAAGAGGAGCACATCCATGGGGTAAGAGGGAATTCACCACATCACCCTGGCTCCTGCTCTGCTTCCTCTTGCCTGCCTTTACGTGGGGATCGGAAACACCGCTGCGAAGTGGCCCCAAGTTTTATTTACCTTAACACCAGCTCTCTGCATTGCTCTGGTGTTGCTGGCACTGGTGATCCAGGCAGACCTGAGCTGCAGGACTTCCCCACAGAGTCCCCTTGGGGTTGCACAACTGACAAGGTGCACATTGGGACAGGGGAGGATTTCTGATAAAAATACAGGTTTTAAAAAAAAATCACTGTTTTTTGCACAGAGCAGTTTGGTTAGATGCAACACTAAGCCTCATCACCCTTAAAGCTTACAAAACACTAATTATTTCTTTTCTAAGAGCACCTCTCCCTGTCAAAACACAGTGGTTAATACAAACCCCCCATTTATGAACTGGGAGCTTTTTGAAGCAGGCTCTGGAGGGACCCTATAAAACCAGTGTGCAAACCCCTGCCCCCTGACCCAGCAATAAACTGGTACGTGAGGCAGGAAAACTTAAAGTCTGGAGAGCAAGGGGAAAAAAAAAAAAAAAGAGCCCCAGGCTTTCAGACAGCAGAGAGGGGGAGGGAGCAATGTGAGAGCGCTGAGCATCACTGCAAGGTCTTGTTTAGACTGGCAGTGCTGGGAAAAACCTGGCTACAGAGCTGGTGAGAGGAGTTCAAGGGATGGACCGGGATGAGGAGTGGAGGGAGCACAGGCATGGTGGTGATGGCCATGAATTGCTGGTGGAAACTTCCTGAAAAGCTTTTTTTCTCTTCTGTTTTTTTCACATCCACCATTTGATATCCATTGCTAAGAACTTCCCACCATCAGAGCTGCTCTTGCAACACCCTGACAGAAACCTAGACGTGGGCTGGTGGGTCTACAGGGCTGGCATGGCCCCCTCCTCTCCATGGGGACATTCCTATGAGCACCAGGTTGTGATGCTGACCCTCCTCAGTCCCCAAAGCTGAGCATCCCAAAACCCTCCTGCTTTGAGGGCTGCTGCCCCTCACCTCCCTGAGAGCAAAACCCCCCTAAACCCACAGGAAGCAATAGGAAGACCCCAAGCTCCCCAAAAAGGCAGAGGATGGCCCATAGCATTCCAGTTAGCTTTTTTAGGGGTTAGTAAAGGCTGGAGAGACCCCCCCCCTCCTGAGGCACCCCACAGATTCCTGAGTACTGATGATGCTCCAGAGCTCTTTTGGGTTTCTCCCTCCCTTTTTCCCACTGGGACAGGGCACCCAGCGCAGCAGCCCCCAGCACCCACCAGGCTTTCAGTGGGACACGGCCTCTCCTGGGAAAACTCTTCCCAGCTGCAGCACGGAAATGGCATGAGGGACGAGGGGCCTTTGTGCAGGCAGCACCCTGCTAAGCCGCACAAAGCTGGGAGCAGGGGGGTTCAAAGGCTCCTGGTGCAGGGAAGGGGCCCCTCCATCTTCCCCCCTCCCCGGGCACCGGCTTTTGTATCGCCTTGGCCGGATTCGTTAACTCCCCTGCCGGAGCTGGCTGGGGCCTCCTCCGCCTGCAATCCCTGCGGATTTTACCTCCGGGCAAGAGCAAGGGGGGGAGAAAAGGGGGGGCAGCCCAGTGCCTTAAAAGAGCCTGGTAAAAACAACAGACTGCAGTTGGGGGATAGATACACGATGGCTTTAAAAAAGCACACCGCCGAGGAGAGTTTGATGGCTCTGCCAAAAGGAAAGAAGTGTCTTCCCACTTGCAAACAAGAGTTAATTATAGCAAAAAAGGCCCAGGAAAGTGTTAAAACCATCTGTGCCACGAGGAAGAGGCTGGGGCTGGGCGGGTGAAGGCAGCAGCGCTGACAGCTGCTGTGTACAGGCAGCCTGGACCGCTCCCCCGGCGCCGCACTGTGCCCTGCCATCCTCCTGCCCTGCCATCCTTGCTGTGACATCCTCCCACCCTGCCATCCTTGCCCTGCCATCCTTGTCATGCCATCCTCCCGCCTGCTGTTCCTGCTGTGCCAGCCTTGTCACGCCGTCCTCCCGCTCTGCCATCCTTGATGTGCCATCCTTGCCCTTCCATCCCTGCCCTGCCATCCTCCTGGCCTGCCATCCTTACCCTTCCATTCCTGATGTGCCATCCTTGCCCTGCCATCCCCCTGCCCTGCCACCCCTGCCACACTCTCCTTGTTGTGCCATCCTCCCTAGCAAGTCACAGATCCTACCTGCCCTAGCATGTATCGTAGTCCCCAGCAGGATTCCCCCCCAGCAGCCTCCATCCTGCAAGGGTGCACAGGGCAGGAGCTCCAGGTTCATCAGGAAAAGGCACCATCAGCACCCAAAAGCAGCCTGGATGGCACAGAAGGGTCATTCCTGGGATGCACAGCTCAGCCTCAACCAGAGACCTGCTCTAAATACTGAAGCATCACACCGGCACACCCAGTGAGAGAGACCTCTAGGCACCCGTTTTTACCCCATACCCTAGAGAAACATGGCCCAAGTGATGATGCCAAGTGCCCTGCACTGCCTCCACCATCTTCTGGGCAGGGCTGAGGATGGCCATGCCTCCTGCTGTGGGAAGGACGGGATCCACAGGAGGCCAGACCAGCCCACAGGGCTGCACACAGCGCCTGACCCCGCAGCCGGATCCCGACCGCTTCACAAATATTTACCTAGCTGGTTTTTAAACAAACCCCAAATGCCAGAGAGTTTAAAGTCCATGTCCTAAACAGCTCCTGTCTTGCTCTTGCCTGCCCTCGGGTCTCCAGCCGCCTGCCCAGGGAGCCTCCAAGCCCCTGCACCCTGCCCCGACCCCTGGGTTTAAGGAAACTGCAGGCAGCAGGCTCCTGCCTGCTCAGGCAGCAGGGCTGGAGGCAACGCTTCTGCCTCTGATTTTATTAGGGACATTCAGGCTGGATGATGCCTGAACACGCAACCGGTGCATTTCAGAGGAGCCCTCATGCTGAGGAGCTTCCATATAGATTCATCGCAGAAAACAATTAGCCATAATTAAGGGCTTCTGGTTTATGGCTCCAACAATTGTTTAAACAGCAGAGCCCTGTTCAAATTAAGTTCAGGACTCACCAATTAATATTTCTTTACCCTGCTATGGTTTCGTTTCAAACTTCTGCTCAGAGAGCAGCCTGGCTGCTCAGATCAGGGCTAGAGCTTCTACTCCTACGAGCAGGCAAAGAGCTGCATGGTCGGGTACAGCCCCAAAATCACTTAATTTTGAAGCAAAAACCTGTTGCGGGTAAGAGAATGGAAGAAGGAATGGAAGGATAAAACTGACAGGAGCTGGAGAACATGACAGTGGATGAAGAGTGAGAAGGTGCTGCCAGTTTATAGATGGCTCCAAGATGTGACATGACACCAATGCCCATGGCACAGACGGATCAGCTGGAATCCTGGCTCACCAAGTCTGAGTTTGAGGCAGTTTCAGGCTCTTCTGTGTAGCAACTCCCCACCAGGGCAGTCCCCGCCCCACCTGCGGCGCTCCCTCCCTATGGACAACATATGGCACGTCTCACCTCATTAGAGACATAACTAGCAGAAATAATAAGCAAGTCTTCACACAAAATCTGAGCTAGTGCACTAGAACAGGCTCTTCAGCACTGAGGCTTTTGGTGTGTCCCACCAAACCCTGCTCCAAAATCCAGCTGCGCATCCTGTAGCCCGCTCATCCTCCACACCACCAGCCTGGGCATAGCAGAGTTAAATGCAGAGATCAATATTCATATCAAGGCAGCTTCTGAGAGGTTTCAGTTGGTTAAGTAGCCTTGAGATTTTGGCTGTGAAAGGCAGTGCTGCTGACGTGGCCGTAGGTGCACTCCGGGGTCATCTATACAATTGTGATCTCCGGAGGAAGTTGCTGACGACAGGGAATCATAGAATCATTTATGTCAGAAAAGACCTCTAAGAACATCAAGTCCCACTGCTGCCCCAGCACTGCCAAGCCCACCACTAAACCACATCCCCAGGGGCCACATCTACACAGCTTTTAAACCCCTACAGGGATGGTGACTCCATCACTGCCCTGGGCAGCCTGTTCCAAGGCTTGACAAGCTTCTCAGTGAAGAAATTTTTCCTAATATCCAATCTAAACCTCCCCTGGTGCAACTTGAGGTCATTTCCTCTCATCCTGCTTGTTCCAGCAGTCCCAGGCTGCTAGGATAGGATGCAGGAACCCCTCATGCGTGGAAACCTGCAAGCAGCTCCACAACACATACACTAAAACTTTACTTTTTTCCACTTTTTAATTAACAGCAGCCCTCTGTTAGCACTGGTGAAAGGGTGTGCCACCGTCCACCACGAGGCACCATGCTGTGATGCAGTCCCACCACTCTGAACCAGGTAAAGGACAAGAGAAGAGGAACCCACACAATGGTCCGCTGGGAGTTTTGTCCCCAGCGTCACATGAGGATGCTGGCCCTCAGCCTGGATAGCTTCTCCTCTCCAAGACAGGTTCTGAAGCCACCCCATGGTCACCAAAGAAAGGCCAGATGATGGTGCAAATCAGCAAGAGTCTTTCCACTGTTTTCTTTGAGGAAAAAGGATGTTTTTCCCAGTGTCTGCTTCCTCCAGCAGAAAAAACTTCCGAGAGTCCTGGGAGCAAAACCCCAGTGCTGTTCTGTCACCCTAAAGGGCATCTTCATGGACGTGTGGTGCCTGCCCAGAGGCACAGGCTGGGAGCACTGCTGGCTCCTGCCAACTGCAGGGTTTTTGTGAGTGTGATCTAGGAGCACCGTGGGAAGCAAGCACGGAAAACAGCCATATCATAAACCAACTCAACTTCATGACCTGAACGTTTTAAGACATAGCAGGAGCCTTTGTACTGTGGCCATAACTGCAATATATCAGTTAGCCATCACTTCCACCAAGATCTAGTGCTCCAGATCTCACAGCAAATGCTGACTTAAAGACCCATATCAAATACATTATGATACCACTGTTTCCCGTTACCCACGCTGATGATTCAATTAATTTAAAAACAGCAGTGAAATTTAATTTCACCATTAACCCTGCAATCCCCAGCAAATGCCAGCTGGGAAGGCAGCAGCCACCTGCCCAAGTTTGGATGGACCGGAGGGGAAAAAAGAGAGTGAAGGGGTAAAATATGAGGAAATACGGATGTGAGAAGCAAAATGGGGCAAGGCAGGATCTTTTCTAAGCCTTCTGAAAAGGTAGAAAGTGTAGGAAAGTTAGCAGGAGACACAGGGCAGGGAGCAGATGAGGGGCTGCAGAGCAACACCTGCAAAGGGTTTTATTGAGAACAGGCTCTTGCAAGAAAGGCTCACTCTCATCCTTTCACCTCCTTCCATCAGCACCACTCATACTCTGGGTCCTGCCCAACTCCAAAGACAAACACCATGCAGAGCACAAAATACACCGGCAGACGCCCTCCGAAAGGGCACCCCTGGAGCCTGCCCAGGCCTTGCCTCGGATCCATCAGCAGGGCCAAGGGTTAACAAGAACCATCAAATGGAGCGCAAGCTGTTCTTTCACGGGGGTAAAAGGTTGCCCTTTCGAGATCTGCAGCGATGGTCTGCACGTAGGCTCAGGCCTTGGGTCAAGTGGGGTTCACCCAGGGCTTCACCAGGCAGCCCAGCTCACCACGGAGGAACAGAGCACAGAAGGGACACGGCCGCCCCACGAGCTTCCCTCCCCGACACGTGGCCGGAGAAGAATAGTTAGCCCAAGCAGAGCTCTCCCATCTGCTTTTGTTTTCCACTCTTCAGTCCTGGGCTCTGCTAAAGCCCCTGAAGTCACCGGGCATCTGTTCTCCTCCACCCATCGCAATCTGCCAGCCACCGCCGCTCTGACAGCCATCCATCACGCCGTAATACGCTGACCACGAGACCCAGTGGGACATCATTTTCAAGTCAAATGCAGCAGTTAGCATAAAATAAAGCATCGCCCTGGTTTGTTTTTCTCTTTTTTTTTCCCCCCCTTCCCGACGATCCCGCAGCTGCAGCAAGGGACTCGGTATGCAACAAAAGTGAGGGGGGGGAAAAAAAGGCGCAGGAAAATGGCAATTCTACTCTTCTGAGTCATAACAATTATGACGTTGTGATAAGAAACGTTTTCTATGAATTTTTAAGTACCAGTAATCCTGTTTTGCAATTGTCCCCCGGGAACAAGGCGACAGATTGAATGGGGCTGACAGTTATTTCCATCCTGACGAACGCGGCTCCGGCGTGCCGTCTCCTCCCTCCAAACTTCCTGGCCCAGCGCTCCAGCTTGCTTGGTGTGAGTAATGTGGAGCTGGCTTGGCCACTGGTGTGACTGAAGACATCCCCAAATACCCTCTGAAACCACCCCACTGTCTCCAAGCCCCAGGCATATACTCTTCTGTGCACCCATAGAGCAGAGTTGCCAACAGCACACATGGGGAGGAGAAGCACTTGTGAAGCTCCTTTTCCTTGGACACACAGCCATGCCCTCAAGAAACCTTCAGGTGGGAGCTACGAGGTGAGCTGAGCATCTTGGTTCCCCCAATCCTGCCACAGCAAACACCCTCGGAGGTCCAAGAAAGATGGGGATCAACAGGGAAAGCACTGCTTGATGTTTTGCTACTTGAGATTCCAAAATTTTCATCAGTCTAAAGCTCCGCAGATTTATCTCACTGATACGGGAGAGAAGGCGGCAGGAAACACCTTTTTGTTCAAGTCTTTCAGACTGGGAACAAAACCAGCTCCTTTTACCTCTTTTGTAAAATGAGCACCGTCATCAGAATCAGTGCCGAGGAGCGAATTTGTTTTGCAGAGGATCAAATAAATAATGGATGACGAAGGAAAGCTGCCACGGCGAGACTGCTCAGGAGATGCTCTGCTCTAGGCAGCCTTTCCCAAAATGCTCCTATCAGAGCCTCACACTGGCTGCAGCTCCAGCAATGCTCCCCAAACCCCAGTACCAAGGGGTGCACTGGCCAAAGTGACACTCTCCAAGACACCAGTGATTCATTGCTGATGTCTTTGGCAACCCGTACCTATGATGGGAATGTGTTTTAATTGCCATTAGGCAAGGACAGAGATGTGGGATGTGCTCCTGCAAAGCCAGGGCATTGCGTGGCCCCTGGGAGTCAAGCAGCCTGACACAGAGCAGCATCCCCACAGGAAAACCCGGCTTGCTGTCCCTCCTGTGCTGGCCATTCTCAGCCACCAGCCTGTCAGTGAGTCTCAATCCTTTCAATAATCTCTTGTTTTTTTAAAAAAAGGAAATACTAAGTTTCTGCTTCTCTGGAATCAATCACCCCATGCCTCTGCCACCTCCGCCCTGGAATGGCTCTGTGCCACCACACCAGTGCCCAGCAAGAGAAGAGATGATGCCACACGCCCACCTACAAGGGAAGCCTGGGCCTTCAGTGCTCTACAGCCAGGAGACATTAAAATCAGCCTGTCAATTTACATGCAAATTTATTTTAGATGCGACACAGGGCTTATAAAAGAAGGTGTACTAGAAGCTGTTTGCTTCTGCTAAGGCTGTTGTGGTCTGGCTCCCAAGGGTATTGCATGGGTGAGCTTGAGGGGTAGGTGCTGGGATGCAGAGGCTTTCACCTCTGGATCAGTCTCTGGCTGAAACCAAGCTCCAGAAGGACCCAAACCCCTCAGTGTGAGGGCAGTGCAAGCTGCTGCTGGTGGAGCAGTGCAAGCACAGAAGCGTGCCCACCACCACTACCCCCCTGCCTGGCAAGCCCACCTCGGTATGATTCCACCTTGGTGAGACTCCCCCCACAGCATCCTTTGTCTTGTGCTTTGTTTCCCTTCCCTGAGCCCGGGGAAGCCTTCCTGCTGTCCTCCTCCCCGTCCCCAGCACCACCGCCCTGGGGCCAGGCTGCTGCACCCAGCAGGTCCCCGGGGCGGTTTCTCAGAAAGCGCAACCGTTTCTGCAGAAACTCCGGCAGTTCGGGCCAATGGCAGGAGTTTCTTTAATCAACTCAAATGGCATTTTCTGCAGATAAGTCTCCCACTCTCGGCCACCAAGAAAGAGCCAGTCGGACAGCAGCAAGGGAAAAAAAAAACCCAACACACAACCCCTCCCACCCCCCCCACAGAGGCTGCAAAGTCACCGCACAAGCTCGCGGGGTGATTATTTATAGCCTTTCCCTCTGCAAAAGCCAAAAATAATTGTTCCAGCCCAATTAATGAATTTCTGAACGTTGGGCTCAGGGGTAGCCACCGAAGTGCAGCACTCTGAGCTACTTGCAATGTACTGGGCTCTGGGATAATGTATTTAAGAAGGGGGAAAACTTACTGTGCAGGAGCAACTGCAGCCAGAGAAGAGAGGAGTGAGAACATGAAAGCAGCAACCCTGCAGACCCCAAGGTCAGTGGGGAAAGAGGGGGAGGAGGTGCTCCAGGCACCGGAGCAGAGATTCCCCTGCAGCCTGTGGTGCAGCCCATGGGGAACCCCACGATGGAGCAGGGGGATGCCCAAAGGAGGATGTGACCCCATGGAAGGGATCCACACTGGAAAAGTCTGGGAACAACTGCAGCCCAGGGGAAGGACCCACACTGGAGAATTTTGTGGAGGACTGTCTCTTGTGGGAGGAACCCCATGCTGGAGCAGGGGAAGACTGAGAGGAGTCCACCCCTGAGGAGGAAGGGGCAGCAGAGACAACTGTGACAAACTGACCAGAGCTCCCATTCCCTGTCCCACAGCTGGCAAGAAGGAGGGAGAGAAAACCAGGAGTGAAGTTTGGCCCAGAAAGAAGGGAGGGGAAGGGGGAAGGTGTTTTAAGATTTAGTTTGTATTTCTCATTATCCTTTTCTGATTTGATTGGCAATAAATTAAGTTAATTTTTACTCGAGTTGAGTCAGTTTTGCCCATGACGGTAGCTGGTGAGTGATGTTTCCCTGTCCTTATCCAACCCACGGGACTTTTGTGGTATCTTCTCTCCCCTGTCCAGCTGAGGAGTGACAAAGTGGCTTTGGGGGACACCTGGCATCACCAGCAAGTGGCATCTGGTGAGGTGGGATGGCTAAAGGCTGTGAGCATCTCCAGAGAGCTGACATACTGTGGGCATGGCAGCGCTTCCCGAGTGCCAGGCTTTGGGCAGGAGGACATGCCTTACAAACTCATCTCCATGGGGTTGAACTGGAGCTCCCAAAAGGTTCCCAAATAAAAGGCCGGGCTCTAACAAGGTTTCACTACAGTGCTGAACCCCAGAAACCCCTGTGAAGGTCCGACCATAGTCACCAGCTGGGAACAAGTGTGGGAAAACAATTAGGTGGGATCCTTTCACCCTGTCCCAAAACCCAGCAAGACCAAAAGTCCTGTGCAGCCCCCTCCTCAGACACCTTCCCCAGACATTTCTGCCCTCTCTCAGCTTTGCACTTCTCCACACAAGCCCTCTGGTTTTGTTTGGAGAGCGTTATTCCTTCTCCACAGGCTAAACCCACTCACGCCACCGCTGCCTTTTCTACCAGCAGGAGAAGAGGAGCATTTGCATGGGAAGAGGGGGGGAAAGCACCAGGCATCCTCTCCAAGTTCCCAAGCCCTGCAAGCAAACCTTCTCTAATATAAAAAAAAAATATTACATTGTCCTGGTTTTGGCTGGGATAGAGTTAATTTTCTTCCTAGTAGCTGGTACAGTGCTGTGTTATGGATTCAGTATGAGAACAACGTTGATAACACACTGGTGTTTTTGCTGTTGCTAAGTAGTGCTTACTTCAAGTCAAGGACTTTTCAGCTTCCCATGTTCTGCCAGTGAGGAGGTGCACAAGAAACCAGGAGGGAGAATGGCCAGGAGAGCTGACACAAACTGGCCAAAGGCATACTCCACACCACAGAATGTCATGTCCAGTACACAAACTGGGGGAATTTGGCCAGGAAGCTCAGGGACAGGCTGGGCATTAATCAGTGAGTGGTGAGGAATTACACAGTGCATCAGTTATCTTTTTTAGCTTTTACTTCTCTCTTTCTATCATATCCCCTTTCATTCTTATTATTATATTTTATTTCAATTATTAAACTGCTCTTATCACAATCCATGGGTTTTATTTTCCCCTCCCCACCCCCCATTCCCCTCCTCATCCCACCGGGGCAGAGGTGTGAACAAGATACATGGTACTTAACACGGTTTAATCCCAAACAGAAAATCATATATATACCCCATACATATGGCATGTGTGACAAACATCCACAGACCCAAAACTGTTGGGGGTGGAGCCAAGCCAAAGGGTAGCTCAGGGCTCTACAGTTGCTGTCCTTGCAGTCAAAACTGATCTCCCAGGTTGGGTATCACACATCCTGGGAATGTTCATCTCTTGGCTATCCCCTAAACAGCCAATCACCCACAACCCCCACATGAGCCTCAGGCACAGCTGCTGAGGACATGGCTGCCTTTTGAGGGACAAAGCCTGGGTTCCCCCTGCATCCCACCTCTGGCTGTCGGCCTGACCCATTGGGAAGTCTCAAAAAAACACCGGTTTTGTAAAAACAGCTAAAGCAGAAAGAAACCCAACTGCTGTGGTGGCTCCAGCTGAAGAGCCAGCAGAGGAACTTGTGTGGGAACCCAGAGATGCTCCCATAGCTAACCCACAAATAGACACATTTATTTCTTTTTAGAGACAGTATATACTTTTTCCTTATTGGGAAAGGAGTTTCCATTTGGCATCCCCCTTGGGAGGAGCAGATGTGTCCTGCTGAGCTGCTCTTGTGACACCGAACACCCGAGGTCCCTGTGAGATGCACCCTACGCTACAGAAAGCCCTGTGCCAGCACGTGCTCACAACTCAGGCAGCCAACAGAGCTAAAAAACACCAAAACCAGCCCATTTCCCTTCCACACCACCCATCCCACCCCACGACCACCTTCACCTTGGGATGACCCGCAGAGGGAGAGGCGCACATCCTCCAGGGGACCTGCATCCATAGGACACCACCAAGCAACACAAGCCAGAGCTCAAGCATGCCAGTGTGGGCTTCAAACAGACCTAGAGGACCCCAGCTGGGAGGAATACAGGGCAGGGGGACCCTGTCTTTACCCCTGCAAAGCTCTGCCCCCCTCTTCCTGCGAGGCTGCGCCGGCTCCAGCCGCTCCCGCGATCCAAGCGGAGCAGATGGCACGCGCAACACTTACGGCTTCGCTTTCCAGCCGCCATCGCAGAGCTGCTTCTCAGCAGGGCGGAGGCGGGGGGGGGGGACGGGGTTTTC
>VZTZ01044192.1:767282-800634 GCA_013400955.1 Drymodes brunneopygia
CCCCCTCCCGCGGGTGTCTCTGTCCCTGTGTACCCCCAGTGTCCTGTCCCCATGTGCCCATGGGTGTCCTGTGTGTGTGTAACCCCTCCGGATGGCTAAGTGTTCACGGACTGCCCTGGGATGGCCCTGTCCTCGTGTACCCCCTGAGTGCTCCTGTCCCCACAGATTCCCCAAGATTCTCCCTGCTCTTGTGGACCCCTGGAGCTATTCCTGTCCCTTGCAGTCCGTGCCCACAGAGGCCACCAGCACCTTCCAAACCTTCTCCAGAACGTCCTGCTTCCCACTGGGCTTTTCCTGCTGCCCTGCAAGCACCAAGGAGCCCCTGGTGCTCCCCATCCCTGTCAGGGCTGGACTCTTTCTGGGTGCCTTATGTCACGTGCTGTCCCGTTCAAACAAACCCTCATTGCTCTGGGCTTTGGTGTCTCAATTAAACCCAAACTAAACCCCACAGCGGGCCACAGCCTGGCTCAGCCCGGTGGCACACAGCCTCCCTCATCCTCTCCCTGCCAGGGTGGGCAAGCTGGCCTTGAAATTAAGTAAATACCAATGGAGGAGTTGAAAAATAGGTTACCTTGTAATTGATTTTTTTTTGCCTGCAGCTAAAGAAAAATTAGCTCCCTGCTATCTTGTGCAGTGTGTTTGAGAACGTACTGGGGTGTGTAGTAGCTGAAGGGGTGGCATGACAGCTCCTTGGCCCAGCCTTTCCCACTGCCTCCCTTCTGAGGTTGGCTTTTTTTTTTGTCCCTTTCCCCAGCCTTTAAACTCCAGGCGCTGCCAGGGAAATCTAAAGCTCTGATAGCTTGGAGGAGCCAAGAACAGGAGTCCTGGCAGAGTGATGCACCCCTGATCCTGTGCCAGGAGCCGTGGGAGAGCCCTCCTCCGAGGGAGACCCAGGCTTGTGGGGTGCCAGTTTATCACCCTGTCCTATCACCCTCTGCCACTGCCTCTGTGCCAGCCAGAGCTGCTGCAGCGGCCGTGGGTGGCAGAGCCTGTCAGGATGGGAGGCTGGTGCAGTGCAGGGCACCCCAATGCTGATCCCCAAGCCATTGGAGGGCTCATCCTCCCTGGTGTCCTTTGTATCTCCAGCCTAGGCTCTCCTCCCTGGTGGTGCAGAGCTCCTGATGCAGCAAGACACGAGAGTTTGATTTATGAAGTGCATTAGTATTACTTTTTTCCCTCTTTTCCTTAATGAGCCGTTTGTATGGCAGTGCCTGTGTGCCCTCCCTTCTTCCCATCAGCACTCAGGTTTTGGGGGGCCTTTTCCAGGGAGAAGAGACCTTCAGTTCACCCATCCTTGCTGCATTCTGGGGGTGTGGGGTTCCTGCACATCCCCTCTCAGGGACTGTGACTCCAGAAGCTGTGGGTGCTGATTGTCGGGGCTTGTGGGTGATGACTGCACCCCATGGCTGGGAGTGGGATCCTCTAAGGGCAGTTTGGGACACCCTGAAAGCCTGTCCAAGCCCCTGATGTCGTGGTCTCCCCCAGGAGGAGGAGGAGGTCTCAGTCTCCACTAACCCTGTCCCTAATGTGAGTCCCACTCCTGGGTGCTGGGATTACCTGTGGCTGCACCAGCACCATCGCCAGCATCCCCTTAAAATCTGAGCAAATCTACATTTCAACAATGATCTACCTCTTGCCGCAGCCCCTTTCGCCCACTGCCAAGCCCCTGAGCAATTCATCCTCCCAACTACTCCAAGAAGCGATAAAACCAATAGGTCACTTTTTTTTTTCTCCCCTCTCAGCAGTAATTAATGGTTTAATTAACACTCACGACATCCAATTCCCCTCGCTTTGCATGAGCAGCCTCCGCTGCCGGGGCCTCGCAGCGAACTCTCCGGCGAGTGGGGGTGGAAAGGGTTAGCCGGGAGCTGGTGGGAGCTGGAGGCCGCCCATCTGGCCCGGATTTCTTCCGAGGCTGGAAAGTTCTCCTCCTCCCGAGCAGCAGCGGCGTATCCAACACGTTCCACAGCCTGCTCTGCTTTTGCACGGGCTTGTTTGCCGTGCGGCGGCTCCCGCAGCCCGGGCAGAACCCGGGCGCCGTCAGCACTCACGGCCCTCAGTTATTTACCCCGAACGATTTTCCAGTGTTTTAACACCAATCCCCGAGAAATTTTAGCTGTCCCAATGAGAATAGCTGCTCGTAACCGGTTGCTAATTACAAGTATGAATGTCAATTAATTCATTTAGCTAATTATCCACTCTCTGAGCATCACGCACCAAAGAACTGTAAAAGACGGGCATACGGTGATGGATCAGGAGGAAGGAGCTGGTGCCGGCGTGCGCTCGCTGGGCGGCCGGGGCGAAGGGATGCAGGCAGCCCGACAGTTCGGGAATTACAACATTATGCTAATTTGGCCTGGAAAACATCAACCCTCTCCTTGCAACTTTTGTTTGGAGGCTCGAGCGTGGGTCAAGCATCTGAAGTGTTTCTAATTGTGCTGTTCCCTCTGACTCTGACGAGTGGGAAGAATCGTTTTCCCCGCATGGAGCAAACCTTTTGATCCTAATCTCTGGCTGCAGAAACAAACATCCTAAGGAGGGAGGGAGAGATCCCTGAAGAGCTTCCTGGCCAGGGGCCTCCCTGGCTAAAGGTGGGGAGATGTTCTGGAGGACGCTCACTGCAGTCTGGTTTGCAGGGCACCCGGGCTGCTGCAAGCGAGTAGAAAACCCTCGTGGTGAGAAGTATCTTATTTGCTGTCCCAAAAGACAATGCTTTAAAGGAAATGTTGTTTTCTGAAATGATGGAATTTAATCGCGTCTGGGTGTGCAAAGCCACCTGCAAGACATGGAAGGGGTTGTGCAGGGTGGAACGGCCTCTCTGTTCCTGCTCTCGGAATGAAGAATACAGATTTTATCCAAGTAGCTGAGCAGTGAATGCTCAGTGGGGTTAAAGTCCTCGGGCAACAATCTTCTTCCAGAGAGAATCTCCATCACCATAATCGGATCAATCACCTGGTGCGAGGCAGCGCTGCTTCTTCCATGCCCCAAAGGCTCCAAACCCCCTCAGGGGGTCACCACCCTGAGCTGGGCCCCACCTCCACCCCTGCCCTGCCCAGCTCTATCAGAGATATCCAGGAATCCCACCTCCCCCCTGCCCGGATCGAGGGTTTTGATGAACATTTTCCACCTCCAGCTTAAAATTTAGGTGGCTGAGGCAGGGGCTTTTGCTCTGTTCCAGTGCTTTGTTATTTTTATTTACACAAAAAAAAGTGGGGCCTTATTTCCTGTTAAAATTGTTTAATTATTTCTCTGCTGGCTTTCCAGTGGCAATACTTGTGCTGCCGGTGCCTGCCAAGAGCTTTGATCAAACTCTTGTAGGTTGATTACCAAGACTCACTTGTAAAAGTGTGTAAATCGAATACAAATAGAACAACATCTCTGCTAAACCCAATAGTCATTAGTGCGGTGACATGGCAATTTGCATTTTATTTCCTTGTTTAAAGGAAAAATAAAAAGGGTTTCTGTGACAAGCCCTGTCAGAGGTACTTCAAAGGCAGCAGGGCCAGGGAGCAGCTGCGTGGATTGGATTGGATTTGGAGAAGTTTGCCGGGGCTTTTCCGGACAGTGAGCTTGATGTCGGCACCTGCGGCTCTGGGGAAAATACTGTTATTTTCAGGCAAGTTTAACTGAGTGCCCCTTCCTGAGGTGATGGGAGGAGAAGAGGATCGTGAACGGGCTGGGGAGGGGACCTCACCCCGGGAGCTACTCCCTGGGGACGGATGAAGGAAGGGGATGAAGGAAGCGGCATCACCCCGCTCCGCGGAGCTGCTGGCAGCGCGCCCGTGCCTCCCGCCGCTCTCCCTGGCTCCGCAGCCAGCCCGACACATTCCCTCCTGCATCCAGAGCCAAGCTCCGGAGCGCCGGCCATTTTCCAGGCGAGCGCAGATCTGCCAAGCGCTACCTTAAGAAAAGTTCTGCGTGACCATATTTAAGGAAGCGGGAGGGGGTGTGCGCTGGCCCCGGCCCAGGGCTCCGCGCCAGCCTGGCCTCGACGCCCGCGCCCGCAGGTGTCCGGACGCTTCTCCTCCGAGCCAGCCGTCACCTCAACACCTCCCGCAAATGCTCAGCTTCTTCTGGCTGAGGTGAGGGCTGTGGGGAGCTGGGAACGAGGGGGACAAGGGGAGAACCCCAGGGCTGGGTGAGCGGGAGCTGCTTCCACTCCCGGCGGCGGAGCGGCGGCTTGTCCTGGCTTGTATCGGCGCTGAGCGGCTCTTCCGGGGGGAAGATGTGGGGTGAAAGCCCCTTGTGACCCCCTGCTCAGCCGGGTGATGCTTTCCTGCCTTTGGGGTTTGCGGCGAGCTGTGCTGCTGCTCCATCGTGGTCGGCACTGGCGAGTTGTCCATGGGGACGTGGCACCCTCCGGCTGCAGCGGGGACAGCGGGCTGGGAACACCAAACCCCCCAGGCCTTTCTGGGTGGGACAGGAGGAGCGCTAGGGCGCTTCGGCTGGAATCAGTTTCTTCTCACTTAACAGCAGGGGCAGATATTTGGGAAGCCTGGGCACAGGGCTGCTGGGAATGGTGGCAGAATGGGGAGGCAGAGGGATGTGCTGGGGCTGGCTCGGGCAGGGTGGGTGGCACGATGCCATGGTGGTCTCCACCCCAGGAGTCTCAAAGAAGGTGGTTTTGGCCATGTTGACTACCTGGGTGTTTACCTGGGTGTTTTACACTCCAGTGTAAAACCATGTTGACCATTTGGCCATGTTGACTACCTGGGTGTTTACCTGGGTGTTTTACACCCCAGTGCTCTCAACCATGGGTGACCCCCATTGTGGTGACCACACAGGTAAGACCACCAGGGTAAGACCTTTGCACCAGCTTGGTCTCCACTACGGTGGTTTCCAACTTGGTGGGCTCGACTGTGGTGGTGTGAAACGTGTTTGTGTTGATGTTATGGCAGTCTCCTCCCTGAGAATGCCGTGGGTGGTAGGGCAAAGGTGCCAGGGCTGGGCGGTGCTCTTGGATGTCCCCACATGTGTGAATTTTGGGCCTGGCAGTGTTTACAACTGTACCGGGGTGACATGTGGCTCTGTTCTCCCCCTGCCCTTTGTCCCCTGGGACACTCCCTGGGGGACTTCGCCCCGTGCCGGCAAATCGGCACCAGCATTCCTGGGAGCCTCATGGGAGCTGCAGAGAGCACTCGGGCAGGGGTATGGATGGGGCTGTGGGCATGGCCGGGGCTGGGGATGCTTCACCCTGTGCTGGAGAGGGGTGGGAGGGTGCTGGAGGTGTCCCCGCTGTGCTCACCCTGAGTGAAACTTTCCTGTGGGTGATGGTTGGAAAATCATCAGGCCCTTGTAAGAGGAGTCATCCTGAGTCCTACTCTTCCCTTTGACCCTTGGTTTGCACTTTCCTGGCCCCATGCCTTGCTTTGCTCCATGAAGTCTAAAGAGACATGATGTGTGGTCCCAAAAATACCACTTGCAGTGTGTCCTGGCCTTTCTTCTGGGCTGGCCACCCTCCCGAGGTCCCACTGAGACCCGCTGCAGGGAGCTGCTGTGTTTCCTCACTGTGCTGTGACCTGGCAGTTCAATCCTTCTTATCCCAATGGGGCCATATCCTGAGCAGCAGCTCACATTTTAGGGACCCTGCTCCATCCTGATGGGCATGGGCTGATGGGGCTGAGCTGTGCTGGACATCTCCAATGCCACTTGCACCAGGGCTTTGCCACTGCTGGCACTGGGACTGGCGGGCCAGGTCTTGAGGGATGGACAGCCCTCAGTGCCCTGTTGAGATGGCAGAATTTCCCAAAGTAGGTCAGGTTAATTTTTTAACGCGTGCAGATTTGCTTGTTACCATGGATATTGCTCAATTATACACCAATAATCCGCCATGAGGACTTCATTGTCGCTGCTTTCCTCCCCACCATCTCCCCCCTTCTTTTTCTTTAAATACTTCCAGGGAGGGGTAAGGTCACGCCGAGGGGCTGGGGTGGGGGTAGGAGACAGAGCCAGGTGAGGGAAAATGGGGATTAGGTATTTGAGAGGTGACAGTGGCGTGGTGACAGAGCTCCGAGGGCAGGTGGGGGTGGCTCAAGGTGTGAGGCTGCCCTGCTGTGCCCAGACCCTTCCCAAAGCCCAGCATTTGGGACCCCCACCCCAGTTTCACCCTTGTCCTCCCTCTTCTCCACTGTCTTGGGGGTGGCTGAAACAAACACCCTGCTTTCAGTGGGCTCAAGGATTTGGGGGAGCTGCTGTTCTCCTGCATCTCTGCCCAGCATCATCCCGGGACCCATGAGGGTTTGCAATGGAGGTTCATGCACAGTGATGGTCCCTGATGATATCTGAAGAGGCCAGCCCCAAATTTCACAGCAGAAACCTTCCCTGGAGCTTGTGAGTGTTTTGGTGCTGTGGGACACCCCTCTGCCAGGGTATAGGAGAGCTGTGGGGTGCCGTGGGGTCCCTCTCCCCAGTATTCGCAGGGTTCTTGGTGTGCTTTCCCCTCTATATCTTCCCTGGTTTGCTCTGTGAGCTCCTTACGCCTTCAGCAGTACAGGAAATGAGTGTGGCAGGAGGCAAGGAAAATATTCTGCTGGAAGGGTTTTTTTTCTAATGCAAACTTTTCTTTTTTTTTTTTTNAGAAGTGGGTCACTCGAGGGGTGACAGAGTAAGAGCATCATCGCCTCGGTACTGCATCCCGTTGCCATGGTGACCTGCGGGCTGCATCAGTCAACAGCTTTAAAAATGTGACAGTTGAGTGAGGCTGAAGATTTTAATGAGGACAGACACTTGCTCGCTTGGTTTTGATAACAAATACTCCATAAATACCCACCAGCTGGATGGTTCTGGGTCTCTGGAGCTCGGCCAGGGCGCTCCCCTTCCTCAGGGTGGGAGTGTGGGCTGGGGCTGCCTGGGAAACAGCAGGGGGGTGATACAAAGCAGACAGCTCTGGGTTTTTCTCCCCCTCCTGCTAATGCAGCCCAGGGGACAAGGTGATGCTGATTGCCGAGCCAGCAGCAGGTTTGGATTTCCAAGGAATGTCCCTCTGGTGCTCAAGGCTGGGGCTGTGGGGTGTGACAGGACCACCCTCAGCCACCGCCTCGTGTCTGCAACTGGGCAGCAAACCTGTCCTGTCAAACAGGAGAGTAACTCTTTCACTGGGTCCTTGAGAGGGCAGGTGAGCCATCAGGAAGCTCCCAAACCTCAATAACAAGTCTGGAGAGGTCATGGGGCTAGGGGAGAAGTCATGGGGCTGGAGAAAGCAAAACCCAGTGGTGCTGGGGCAGGGGTGGGAGGCTGTGAGAGGCTCAGCGGTGCTGTTTGTGTCTGTAGGGGAGCTAAGCACCCTTGTTTTCTACCAACCACACTGGGTGCACTCTGTGTGATGCCCCAGCTCCTGATGGTGCAGGAGGCAAATCTATAGATTCCACTTTTTTAACCTTGTGCCAAAATCAGTCAATCCCACGTATCAATAAAAGAGCTGCTGCCTCCAGCAGCCTGGTTGTACCTGCCTGGGAGAGGGATGTGTGCTGGGAAGCTGGGGGTGTGCCAAGGGCCTGGCAGTGTTGTGTTTACAAGCAATCTGTAAACATAAAGCCTCTTCCACTTGTTTTTCTGCAGCTCCCACACTGCCTTTCCTTGCAATGCCACCACAATGTCCAGCTGGGACACAGTCACCGTGCACACGGCCCAGGAGCCTGCAGGCACCCAAGGACACACGATGCCCTTGGGGAATGCCAGGGCTTCACAGGCAGAGGGGCTGGAGCAGGGCACAGTGACACTGCTGGCGTCAGGTGCTTCCCATTTGCTGCCCCCGGTACCACCCGTGGCAGCCTCAGCCCTGCCTGCTGCCAAAAATACGCTCCCGGCTGTCTTGTGACTGCAGCGGTGTCACCGCTCCGGCCAGGGCAGCTTCAAGGCACAGTCCTCTGTCACATGTAGCTGCACGGGAAGCTCTGACACAGCATCACTGACTGAGGGGTTGGCCACGGCCCTGCAACCTGTGCTTGGTCCAACTCCCCAGAATAGCTGGGACTCTTTCATCTGGGCTGGTGGATGTGGGACTTGACCCCCACGGAATGGCAGGCACCTGCCCTGGATCTGCCCTTCTCCGTTTCAGCTCTGACAGCCCCCTGATAGGTGCTGGTGAGGGGTCAGTGCTGTGGGGAGGGACGTCAGCATAGGATGTGGGGACAGGGTGTGACAATCTGCCACACACGCTGCCTTGTCCTCGCTGGGAGACAGTCACCCCTGTCTCTGCCAGTCCTGCTGTAACCAGAGCCACTCTTCTCCTTTCCAGGTGTCTCTTAAAAATGGTCAAAGGGAATATTATAGTCCCTGAAGAGATCTTGAGCTTCTGTTGCAATGGCCTCCAGGTACCCCCCGTGCCGTGCAACTAACCCGTGGCTCCCCGTTGTGCCGGCGGCTACTAACCCAGGCTGTGCCAGGCAGATGCCACCCTGTGCCAGGAGCTGCTCCCAGCCCTGCACTAGACCTGGCTGCATCCTCTCCCAACATGTTCCCTCCCCATCAGCACCCCCAGCCTCATGCTGGCTACCGCAGGGCCGGGGCTCTTCCCACAGCCAGCAGCTTCTTCCCTAAAATCCAGAACTGTCAAACTCCGGGAAAATGACCGGCGGGATCTCGGGCCAGGCTGTCTGCTCGCTCTGCAGCAGGCGGCTTTGGAGCTCTTTGCATTGCTGGCTCATACCCCAGAGCTTGCCGGCTTCCCAAAATAGCTCTGTGGTACTTGTGTAGGCGCCTCGGCATGCTGGGAAGCAGCTTGGGAGGTTCACAGAGGGGTTTGGAGGCCACTGGAGGAGCTCTGGTGGCCAGGGGTCGGTGTCACTGCGGGATGGGGACCCTTTGCCATCGGCTGGCTCAGCGCGCTCGCCGCCGTCTCTGCTGAGGCAAGGCTTGTGCCGTTCCCGGGATGTCGTGTACCAGTAGCTATGGAAACAGAGGTTAGACCCGCTGGAGAAAAATGCTATTCTGAGAGGCAGTGAGCTCAGGGTAGTCGGGAAAGCTTCATTTCCAGCATAAACCCATCTTTAAAAGAATGCGGGCAAAGCAAAGGGCAGAGAAGCTGCTGCAGTGGGACTCTGGCAACAAGTGCTGAGAGCGGGAGCTGCAGCAGGAGCAGAAAGCGGAAGGAAGGGCTGTGACGAAGCCCAGACAGCTCCTCGTGTCTCCTCAGTTACTCACCGGGCTAACTGAGTTCACCCCTTGTGAAACACGACTCGCTTGACATCTCTCATCAGCTGTTTTCCCTGCCAGCACCGCCTCAGCCTCCTCTCTCTCCCACCCTGCTTCCCACCGGGGTGCCAGGGGAGCTGCTCTGTGCCCAGAAAATGGGCAAGCCAGCAAGGAACATATTTTACTGCCCAAACAACCCCAAACTGAGGATGCTCCTCCTCTGCTGCTTGTACCACATAGCTTCCAGTGCTTCCTTTGGCAAAGGGAGGGTGTCGGTGGAAGGTGTGGAGCAATGTCCAGCCCCAGGAGAGCAAACCCACCCTGTGCAGCTGCACCCTAAAAATTAAGCTGTCAGGGAGAAAAATTCCTTCCCAGAGGCGTGATTGACTTTGGGAGGGAGCAGTGAGGTCGGGTAATAAATGGCCTGGAAATGTGGAGTAATCCCATATGGAGCTTTTTTCAGAGGGATTTTTCCCTTTTGGCTGCAGGCACCTTGTCTTTGGCAAGGGCTGGGTGGGTTTGGTGGTGTCCAGGGGTGTGCAGGGCTGGGGTTCTCCCTCCTCTGCGTGGGGAGTGTCCTCATGAGTCACTGTTCCCTGAGGGGATTTGCTTCCCTTTTGGGTAAACCGGAGCTTTTGTGCCCCACAGGGCTCGACCTCTCCACCACGTGCCGGGGAGCCAGGGGAGCGGGAGGAGGCGCCGGGGGCCATGGCGAGCCCCTCGCCTGCCCGCAACCCCACCGAGGTGCAGATGAGCCAGCTGGTGCTGCCCTGCCACACCAACCACCGCGGCGAGCTCAGCACCGGCCAGCTGCTCAAGTGGATCGACACGGCCGCCTGCCTCTCCGGTGAGCCACCCTCTCCCCCTGGAGCCCTCATCCTGCTGGGCTGCCAGGCAAGGCACCAGGCACGATCCACAGGAGCCAGCTCATCGGCGGCGTCCCTGGCAGTCCAGCACCGTGCCTCGCAGTGACGCCAGCTGGGGACCCACGTCATGCCATTCTGCTGAGTAATTAGAGAGCAAACAGGAGCAGGACAAGAAGGGGAGGAGACGTGCACTGCAGCATGCATGCTGGCTTGGGGACAGATGAAAATCCATGCCTGCTTCGTCTATAATGCTGCCTTTCTCCTTGCCCGGTGTGCAGGGCATTGGGGGACCAGGCTGGTGGCATCCCTGGCATCCCAGCAGCAGCCAGAGTGGGCTGAGCTCCTCTGCTCAGCAGGAAGTGATGGAGCTCACCAGCTCAGCCAAGCATGGGGAGGTTATGACAGGGAAACGGGTGCAATTCTGCAGTTGGATGAGGTTCCCAGAGCAGTTTTGCAGTGTGGGGCTCTCGGAGTCCCAAGGCAAAGTCGCACCGGCAGAGCAGCTCTGAAGTATTTGCTGTGTATGGGGAGATGGAATCAGCTGCCGGTGCATCCCCACAGCTGCAAACTCACGGAGGGAAGGCAAACACCAGCACACCCTCCAGACCTTTAAACATCTGCAAACCCACGCTGCTGTGGGAGGAGAAACCCCAAATCCCACTCTGATCCCCTGCAAACATGACAATGGGCATAAGCAGGGAACGGGATGCTGGCTGGGTGTCACCGGTGTCACCAGCCTGGGGCAGAGGAGCCCTCGTGGCCCTCGCACCCTCAGCTCGTTGCTGCAGGTTGCTGATGCAGTTTGTTTTCCCTTTCCAGCCGAGAGACACGCCGGCTGCCCGTGCGTCACAGCCTCCATGGACGATATCTATTTTGAGCACACCATTAGGTAAATACTCCTCGCACCGGCAGGGCATGCGCAGGGAAACGCAGGGGTTTTTCCCATCTGCCGGCTGAAACGTGGACAAGGGCTGGGGCTGGAGCAGGGAGCAGCATGCCTGGGGGAGGAGGAGGTGCGGTGGCAGTGCCAGGCTCACAGGGCAGCCAGGGACTGGGGCTCTGTCTCCGCCGCAGGGCTCTGCGGACGGGCTGTCTGCTCTGATTTATCCGCTGTCTGCTCGCCTGGGGAGCTCCTGCTGCGTTGGCTTCCCGGTATTTCCCCCAACACCAGCTCCTCCCTGGCTTTGTTCAGGAAACAGCTCTGATTTAGTGCTCTGGAAAACTCAAATCTTGCAAATCGTGCCTGTGTAGTGGCCGTGTGGGTGGCTGAGGCGTGGTGGGGCTCACCCACCCAGCGGGTGCTGGGGGAGGTGGGACCTCCCGGCTTTGAGAGATGCATCAGGCTGGGCGTTGCTCGGCCAAAATCCCATCCCAGGCTAGTCCTGGCATCCCCTGATGCTGCCCCACAGAGGTGCCCCCTCTGATTCATGCAGCCCTTGGGGTGCTGCGTGTCAGGGGACAATGTTTCTCCTGACCTGAGGGGACAGAAACCCTCCCAGGGCTCCACCCTCGTCCTCCACATGCTCCCAGAATTGAGACCATTCCCACCCAGCATTCCCAAAGCAGTCTCCTGCTTTTGTACTCCCAGTAAGCCCAGGTGCTGCCACCCACCTTTACTCATCTCTCAGAGCCCCCACACCCCTTGTGCAGGGGCTGCCCATCTGTTCCCACCATTCCAGGGGGCTCCCTGGGAGTTTGCCATGCAATACAGGATCCTTGCAATATGGGATCCATGCAGTACAGGATCCATACTGTCCAGCTGTGCAGGTCTGTCTGCTGGGGCAGGCACCAGTGGGGGTACCCAGGGCTGGCATTGGGGTCCCCGGCTGTCAGCTGGTTTGTTTGCCACTGGGAAGTCTGACTCACTCTTGGGTTTCACTGTCATTCCCAGAAAGTGCTGAACTCACACTTTTGTCCTCTCACATGAGGTGCCCATTGCCCTGAGGCTCAGCTCCATGAGAAATCCACAGTGTGGGGATGTGGTGCAGCCCTGGTGCCACCTCCCACTGGCAGAGGTGGCACCACTGGGATTGATACCCTGCTCCTGGGATACTTTTCCCCGTGGGTTCCAGGAGCAGGGAAGAACAGACCCGATTCCACTCCTCAGTGTTACATCAAGCCCTGCAAAGCATTTGTCTCTCCTCGGGGGTGAGCTGGGCCCTGCTCCAAGGGGGCAGGGAATTTGAGCTGCTCCTGGCTCAGATCCCACTTGCTGTGGTCCAGCTTAAGGCTCTGAGCAAGGGGCCTGGCAAGGAGTTCCTGCAGAGCTGTTGGAAGGTGGAGGAGTTTTGTGTCAGATTTCCTTGCCCAGTTCTTTGTGCTCTCTGCTGCCCTAGCACTGTGGGGGAGAGGCAGGGAGGAGCTGTAGGTGCTTGGGGGCACAGAGGAGACCCCAAATTATCACCAGCTTAAAACTCACTGGCTGGGCAGCAGAGTCTCTGCCCCGCTGTGTGGAAGTGCAGCCTCCAGGGAGGATCACACATACCTTTGAGCGGGGCTCCGTGTGGCATTTATGGCACTGCCTTCTGCTGTTTGATAAGGACAGAGAAGATAAAGCATTTTTGGGGCTATATATGGACATGTGGGGCTGCCAGCCTGCCTGCCTGGCCCCTTGCCCTTGCATGCCCCTCGCCGCAGACCCATCCAGAGCATCCATCTGGCTGCTTCCATTGCCTCTAACCCTCTCCCCACGTTTGCTTTCTCTCTTTGCCCCAGCCAGCCGTCTGCAGGCCCTGCTGGGCAGCGGGACGGGAGGAGCGGTGTCGGGTACGGACGTGTTTGGCCCTAGAGCAGCCAGCCTAGCTGTGCAGTGCTGCCGTGAGTTGGGAGCCTTAACCCCACTGATGTGGCATGGCATGTGAACAAGGGCTGCTCACCTAACCCTGCTAACGTTCTGGCATGTCACCTCCCCGTGGTCCTTGCTGGGGGACAGCCAGAGTGGCTCATGCTACTCCTGCTCCAGCCAGAGCCAACGTGCAGAGTGTGTCATTTACAGAGCTCATTTGAAGCCTGAAGTCATGCGTGAGGGCAGGGGGAAAAATCTGATCTCAAAGCACACGCTGACTCTTCCTCGCTTCTGGTTTTGAGAAGTTGTGGTTACAGGGTTTATTTTTCCACTAAGCTTTCTAGCACGGGCCTCTTTTAGGGAATGAGGACTAGTCCTGATTTAATAATGTGTTTGGTAAAGACTGCTGTCGGTATCACTAAAAAGCTTAATTTGCTCATTCCATGGGTACCAGTCTGGAGTAGCTCGGGCTGCTGGGCCGGAGTTGTCTGTGTGTGTACTCTGAAGCCTACTGAAGGCACGGGGGAGAGCAGCATATTGCTGCCAGCAGATGTTTCATTTAAGAAGTGGTACAAAATGCCCCTGGCTGGACCCTGCCTCCTGCCACCTCCCAGTATCCCGAGGTATCCATTGCTTGTGGGGACACCCCGTGGCTGGTCCAGTTGTGCAGGACAGTGGATGCAAGGCTGGAGGAGCCGTTTGCTCTGGCAGGAACATGCATGCCCACATGGGCAGGGGTGCCAAGCAAGCCTCGGGCACCTCTGCACCCCTCGGGTGTCCTGGCAGCACCCCAGACCTGGGGACCCACTTGCACGCAGCTGCTCTGGGGTGACATCTCACTGCTCTCACATCTTGGGGGTGGCTGTCCCCGTGTCCTGCTGGCCATCTGGCATGTCCCACAGTCTCAGGAAGCCTTACCACAGCAGGCAGTGAGCTGGAATGCTGTGGCACCTCAGAGGGAGCCGCTTGGTGGCTGTTGAACCTCAGTAATTTCACATTCTTTCTCTTCCTTTTTTCCAGTGTTGGGCAAGTTGTCAACATCAAAGCCAAAGTGAACCGAGCCTTTAACTCTAGCATGGAGGTTGGTGTGTGCCCCTGCCCCTGTCCCCCTTGGTTGGTGTGTGCCCATCCCCACCAGCCATGTGGCCAAACCCCCAAATCCTCCCACAATTCCCAGCTTTAATCACATCTGTTCATCCAGTTTGGCTGGCTCTGTCCAGGGGTGCTTGTTGGGATGTGGGTCCCTGGGGAGCAGAGCCAGCTCTCAGGGGTGCTGTGCCCTCTCCCAGGTGGGCATCCAGGTGAGCTATGAAGACCTGTGCAGCGGGAAGCACTGCAGCATCTGCAAGGCGTACGCCACCTTCGTGGCACAGGGCCCCTTGGGCAGCAAGGTGAGCAGTGGCTGGTGGCTGGGGGGACTCTGCACAGAGGCAGGAAGGAAATGGCCTCTGCAGGGCTGGGCTGGGCTCAGCTTTCCATCACTGCTGTTTCTTCATGGGTCAGTGATCCCTTGTCCCATGCCTGTGGGATGTGTGGTGGGTGGCTCTTGGCACAGAGGGCACCTGCTTGCTGCTGCTGCTTGTGCCCCATTGGGACTGCACCGTGTCCCATCCCTCTGCAGGTGAGGCTGAAGCCGCTGACCCCGCAGACAGAGGAGGAGAAGATCGAGTACAGCATCGCTGCCGAGCGCCGCCGCATGCGCCTGGTCCACAAGGACACCCTCAAGGACCTCCTGACCCGCAGCCCCCGGGAAACAGGTACTGTGTCCCACGGCTGGGCTTCCAAAATAGCCCTGAAACCCGCTGGTGACACCCCACTTCCTCAGCAGGATGCTGGTGGTGATCACCACGTGGAGGTTTGGGGATGCCCTGGCCGTGGAGGGGTAGGGATCAGCCCCACCATCCCAGGCCTGGAGGTTTGTGGGGGGTTGATGCAGTGGGGGGGCAGCTGTGGGGAGAGGGACAAGGGCTGGTGGGGAGCTGGGAGCAGGGGTCCTGCTGTCTATCCAACACTCTGAACCCTGTTATCCCCCTCTGGCAGAGCTGGAGACACGGGATGGCAGTGGGGCGGTGCCGGCGGAAAGGACGCGTGTGGAGAGCGTGGAGCTGGTGCTGCCTCCACACGCCAACCACCAGGGCAACACCTTCGGTGGGCAGATCATGGCCTGGATGGAGAACGTGGCCACCATCGCAGCCAGGTGACCTGACAGGGCTTCAGGGTCAGGGGATGGTGCCAGCTCCCACTGGCAGAGGTGGCACCACTGGGAGTGATACCCTGCTCCAGTAATGCCTGGAGGAGACACACATCTGGCTGGGTCTGGCACCCTCCAAAATGGGTGGTCTCCAGCATGTCACCCTTGTGTGACACTGCACAGGGAGTCCTACAGGTGTGTGGTGCTTGGGGATCCCAGAGGAGAGCTCACATTCATTGCAGTTGGCTCATTGTTCCTTCTCATGGCTGGCTTTGGCCGTTGAAATCCAGGCGTGACGTTTTTTGGGGTCTCTTCAGCCCTGGCTGGGTCAGGAAGGGTGTGTGGGGTTGCCGGGGCGTGGGGCCATGGCCGGGGGGTGACACCTGTCCCCACAGCCGGCTGTGCCACGCCCACCCCACGCTGAGGGCCATCGAGATGTTCCACTTTCGGGGCCCGTCGCAAGTCGGAGACCGCCTGGTGCTCAAAGCCATCGTCAACAACGCCTTCAAAAACAGGTGGGTGCTGGTGGCGGGGGTCCCCTCCCCACCCTCCCCATGGCCCTCCCCTCCCTCACCCCTTCTTTCCCGCAGCATGGAGGTGGGGGTCAGCGCCGAGGCCTACGGCCAGGAGATGTCCATCAGCCCCCGGCACATCAACAGCGCCTTCATGACCTTCGTGGTGCTGGACCAGGAGGGTCATCCCCGCACACTGCCCATGGTGGCACCCGAGCCGGGGGTAAGGACAAGCAGGGCTTGGCTTCTCCCCACCCTGGTACCCCTGGGAATCCTGCTCGGCCCCAAAGGGCTCTCGGGTCCGCGGCAAAACAAATGCAGTTTTATGATGATGGAAATGAAATTGCTCGATAGCAAGTGAATTAAATTGATTGCTCGGTATAACTAATAAAATCAACCACTTGCCTGCGCAGACACAGAGACGTATTAGCCATGCAAGGCTTAACGGAGTATTGCCTGCAAGTTCCAGCTCATCTTTTCTGTAATTTAGGGGAAGGAATGTTGAGGTTGTTTTTACCTTTCAAAGCATCCTAATCCATAATTTTCTGGGATCCAAATATTTAGGGAAATCTGTCACGCAAGCACAGCAGCAAAGCAAATGCTCATGTGTCTCAGTTCTCCTGGGCTGATCCTTGCCCAGCTGCCTGATTTTTTTGATGCCTTAAGATGAGAATGTCCCACTGTGATGGAGATCATCTCATGGCCATAGTTGGGCTCCTTGAAACCTCCTCTCGCCCTCTTTAAAACACCACACTAGCACTTTCTTCAAAATAAGCTGCCTTTTTCTGGCTTTTATTTCTCCAGGAGAGGACACTTGCAAGTGCTAGGGTACACAATTTTTGTTTCAGGGACTGTTTTCAGCTTTGCAGCCACAGCAAGGGTTTTCCCTAATGTGCCAGTGCCCATCACTTGATCAGAGCATGATGGCAATGCTGAAATAACTCACAATTAATTACTGACCATCACTGCAGGGTGGCAGCTGGCAGGCAAGGGGGCTTCACCTTCCAGCCCCTCCCTGCTGAATGTTTTTCCCACTCCCAAAAAGACGTGATTTTTATTTTTCATCCTCCTTTTCCTATTAACTTAATTGCCTTTTCCCATTTATCAGGATGGAGAAAGGAGGTACAGAGAAGCCAGTGCTAGGAAAAAAATTCGGCTGGACCGGTGAGCAGCAAAGCGAGTGGGATGTGGGGATGGAGGAAGGAGGAATGGGGGGCTCAACACTGGGGTGCAGGGACAGGCTGGGGGTGCTTTGTGTCCCTTCATAAGGGAAGCTGTTCCTTTGCTGCAGAAAATACGTTGTCTCCTGCAAACAGACTGAGGTGCCGCTCTCCGTGCCCTGGGACCAAAGCAACAAGGTAGGATGATCCCCAGTGGGAGCTGCTGCCTCCTGCTCCTCCTCCTGCTCCTCCTCCTGCTTCCCCTCCTGCTCCTGACGTGCTGCCCCCACCCCAGGTTTATCTGAGCTACAACAACGTCTCTGCACTGAAGATGCTCGTGGCCAAAGCGAACTGGGCACTCGCCAGAGAAAAGGAAAAGGTACCACACCCTGTCCCTTCTTCCTCGGCCCCAGAGTGTGGGCAGCCCCGGTGGGAACAAGTCCCAGCTGTGCCCTGTGCTCCCCGAGGTGCGGATGTACACGCTGGAGGAGGACAAGTTCCTGTCCTTCCGCATCGAGATGTCCGTCTGCATCACGGCCAGCCGAGCCTTCTCCCTGCTCTCCAACCTGCGGCGCCGGCACGAGTGGGACAGCCACTACGTGTGAGTGCTGCAGGCCTCCCCAAAAATCACACCCCCCAGATGTGGTTGAGCATCCCTCTGGGCTCTCCCGGGAGCCAGCGTGTTGCCTTGCTTGCTCTTAGAGACCCCTCACTGTGTGTCCCTGTCCTGGCTCCATCTGGACTGATGGCTGCGCCTTGCTGGAGCAAACACCTGTTTTGGGTCCCCCCAAATATTTTGTGGGCTGTAAATGTGTACGGCCCAGATTCAGGGGGCACAGCAGGGTTTCTGTGACTGGTCCCCTTCCCTCACAGGAGTGCTGAGATTGTCCAGAAGGTCGATGATGACGACATGATCTACCACGTGGTGAGCCAGAAGCTCCAACACGAGAACAAACCGCAGGACTTCGTTATCCTGGCGTCCCGGCGGAAGCCCTGCAGCAAGGGGTGAGTGTCCAGCCCGACCCCTGCTCCCTGCCATCCAAGCTGTGCCAGCTCACTGGGCTCTCTCCTCCCCAGGGACCCCTACGTGGTGGCCTTTCGGTCAGTGACACTGCCCACCCACCCCGCCAGAGCTGAGTTCACGCGCGGGGAGACGCTCTGCTCCGGGTTCTGCATTTGGCCAGAGTCAGAGGAGATGAGCAAGGTGGGATGGTGTGGCTGTGCTCCCACAGCCCCTGGGGGAGGCTCCCCACTCTCCTGTGCCCCTGCTGACCTTGTCCTGTGCCTCACAGGTGGCTTATTACAACCAGGCCATGCCGGGGTACCTCAACTACGTCACCACCAACGTGGCGGGGCTGTCCTCCGACATCTGCTCCACCTTCGAAGCCTGTGAGAAGTTCCTGCTGAAGAACAAGGAGGACCTGATCTCACGGATGCAGGACTTCTAGAGCCAGGGCCCCCTGCTGACAGATGGACAGACAGATGAGGGGACACGTCTGTGGTGGAAGGGGACGTGGGATGGTGGCACCCAGACCCCACCTCCCTGGGAGCTTTGGTCCTGGGGCTGGTGTGCAGGGGCATTACTGCACCACTTCATCCCTTGTGCCATACCTTTTCTTCTTTCTTTTTTTTTTTTTTATTTGATTTACAAATTTTATAAGCTCGTGTACAGGACTTGGTTTTCTAGTTCACTTAACGCTACTTGAATCTTTATATGATCCAAAATCTTCCCAAACCAGATTTATTTTTTTTACTAGTTCTTAGTGGGCCATAACTGGTTCCTTTTGAGGCAGCAAAGGGAGAGAGGGGTTAGTGATGTGGGGCAGGTGCTGTACATCCCACTCTCCCCAGTGCTGCTCCTTCTCTTGGGCAGGGCTGGCAAACAGGTCCTGCTCCTCCTGGGCTGAAATCTCACCCCATGGGGCTGTAGAAGGAGCAGCAATAAAAGTGTTTCAAAAGGAAAAACATCAGATGTGCTCTGGGCGAGTGTCTGCTCCAGGGGCTCACTGTGTGGTGAGCTTGGAGCAGGGATCCCAACACACCTGGGTCTCAGGTGGATGTGGGGTCCTTAGAGGCAGGACTGTGCTGCAGGAAAGGGGTGGTGCTCTGTGCAAGTGGCTTTTGGGGGCTGCCCTGAGGTGTGTGGGGCAGCCCTCCTCATCACCTGCTGCTGGGTGCACCAACACCTTAAGATGTAAACCCCAAACTGCCTCAGAGGCACTGAAAAAGAAAAAGGCAGAGCTAAACCTTGTTCCCCTAAGTCTGGGATGCTCTGGGAAAGACACCAGAATGAAGCAGGGGTGACAATGGAAGTGCTACTCATCAGTCACAGCACAGGGGATGTCTGCCCTCAGCCACAGGCCTGTGGAGAGGTTCCTCCCAGGCCTTCCTGGGCCACACAGCCAGAGGTTTTCTGATGGCATAGAGGTTTCTGGAAGGTTTGCTGCCTGCTGGAAAGTGAGTGAGCCCTGGAAGCCCTGAGGCGTGCAGAGCTTTGGGCACAGCAGGTTTTACTGGTGCCAGCTGTGCCCTTGCCTCTGCCTGCGGAGTTCTGTGCTTAACCCAAAGGATGGATTTTGTAGAGCTTAACCATGAGCAAGTGATGGTGATGCTGTGCTCAGAGTGAGGTGAGGTCATGGGGTACCAGAAATGACCACAGGGTCTTTTCCACACACCCAAGGTGTTTAGTCCCTCTCTGCAACACCCTGACCCTTTGCCATCCAAATTCCCCACCCAGTTTATAAGCAGAAGGAGCTCCTGCCCCTCTCCTGCAGGCACCAACCAGTGGCTCCCACCCCTGGGCTGGCTGTGGGCATAAACTCCAAATCTCTGCTGTATCTCCCATCATAAAGATCTCAGCTCAAGACCTGGCACAGCTGTGCCCCGATCTCCCAAAGATAAAGCCATCTCAGGCTGAACATAGTGCAAAACATTCAATTTTTATAGAGCCTTCTTACCTCCCAAAACTCAGAGCAATCCTGCCTTTTTATCACCGGGACGAGAGCCATCCTTCCTACTTACCGTTAGGAATTGCTGCTGCTTGATTAAGTGGAGGGGATGATGTATTTGCCTGAACATTAAACTTCAACTGACCTCTCCTTCTCCTCAAGTATTGTGCTTTTTCCCGCTGGGAGGCCCCGGTCAGCCCTGGCTCCAGCCTGGCTGGGTCCCTGGGGATGCAGGGTGATGGAGCAGGAGTGACCTGGGGGCACAGCAGAGATCTGCAGCTGCGCTTTGTGCTTCTGGAAGAAAACTGCAGCCCTGCAGCATCTGCTGGCCCCCAGCGGGGCATGGACAGCAAGGTTGGGCAGCTTGGAGCATCCCTGGAACACCCAACTCCACTGCCTCATCCCACCTGGAAGGAGGGACCTGCTGGTGGCTGTCCTTACCAGCCTTTCCCAGAGCCCTTTCTTTGCCCTCCCGCCCCAGGACCAATTCAGCAATCAATCACCGTTTTTCTTAATCCCTTAAAAAAAAAAAAAGGGACTTACCCCCTGCTCCAAGCAACCTTTGAACCTGCAGCTTCCCTGCATGAAAACACCTTGGAGCTCTTGGCTGCTAATTCCTGCATGGAGGCAAATCATTTGGAGAGACAGATTTGGGGCCTTGGGAGCACAGAGCCCATCACTGCCTTCCTGCCCAGAATGATGCAGGGGACAAAGCCCCACCTGAGGACCACGGCTGCCTTCCCCGGGCCCCTGCCACCCAGGGCTGCTGGAGCATGGAGCAGGGGAAAAATCCCAAAAATACCAAGAAGCTTTTGGAAAAGAAAAGGCCATGAAGACAGCTGGGGATTTACAGGCCAGCACTCTGGGTTGGATGTGGGCACTTCCAGCGTGCTGCCATCATGAGAAGGTTTAAGGACCTGATTTTATGGATGCCTAAATAAATACATGGAGCTAATATATCACAATACAGGGTGTATTTATCTGCTTTGCAGGAGCAGGATAGAATTTGACAGCAGTGTCTCTCCCAAGGCCAGCCCCGCTGTAATTCATGCCCCGAGGCGACCGGCCGAGGGGAGGAGGAGGAGGAATCCTGCAGGCAGCAGTATTGATGGGCTACTCCCAGAAGCTTTGTTTTAATTAATTTTCAGAGCGCTCCTTGCAGTGGATCAGGCAGCTCCTTCCAAGGCTCCTTCCACCCACTGCTGCCCATGCTCCTGTGTGGGGTCTGGGGAAGGGGGATGAGACCCCTGCTCCTTTGAGCCCCCAGGCTTTTGATTAAACAGTGCAGAAGCTGTGGCTGTTTTTAAACAGGGGGGCTTCCCCCTGGCCAAAAGGCCTCTCTGATGGCCACAGCGTGGGCAGGTGTATTTTGTCATGGCTTTTCTCTTCTTCTTTTTATTGACTTTCTGCTTGTTCCTGCTGCCAGGGGTCAGCTGGGGCGTTGGCTGGACTTTGCCAAAAGTCCACCCCAACCATCAGGTTCCCAGGTGCTGACGCAGTGCCCTGCCCTGAGATACGAGGGGTTTGAACCGTGGGTTTGCAGCCCTGCCGGGTGTGTGTGGTGCTGAGGCTGGAGCGGGGCTGTGCCAGCTCCAAAGCTTTTCCTGAGTAAGCAGGTTTGTGAACCTGAACTGCATTTGCCCCGCGAGCAGCAAGGTGACAGCAGCACCCACAGCCCAGCGCCGAATTCAGGGGTGACCTGGCTGGCATGAAGGGACCTGTCCCCGTCCAGGACGCCATGGCGAGTGACACGGAGCCCTCCAACACCATCAAACTGCTGCACCTGCTTTTCCTCTCCACCTCCTGGGGAATGCAGGTCTGGGTGACCTTCGTGGCCGGTAGGTTGGGCTGTGTTGTGCTCTCTGCCCAGGGGGGTGGCACAGGGGAGGGGGCTTTGCCCCAGCACTGACCTGCTCTCCCCTCGCAGGGTTTGTGATGAGCAGGCACCTCCCTCGCCACACCTTCGGCTCCATCCAGCGCGAGCTCTTCCCCTACTACTTCCACATCAGCTCCACCTGTGCCTTCCTCAACCTGACCCTATTTGCCATGTCCCACCCCAGCGAGCGGCTCGGCGAGGAGCACACGACCCAGGTAGCCTCCCCCTTCCAAACACGAGCCCAAACCCCTTCCTCTGCCCCACCGCGGCTGGCTGGCAAACGATGGAGCTCCACTCAGGGCTCTGGTGAAAAGCAGCCCACAAGCACCCAAATTGCAGCGAGCCAGGGGGGCTGGGAGGGGAAGTTTAACCCACCAAACCTGCGGGATGCTCACGGCGGGCTTTGCTCCCCCGCAGATCATCATCTTCTTGGTCTGCATCGCCGCCTCCGTGCTGAACACGCAGTGCTTCGGGCAGGCCACCTCGGACATGGTGGCCGAGCTGCACCTGGTGGAGCGCAGCCAGGGGCTGGGGCAGGAGGTGGGGCCGGCAGCCAGCGAGCCCCGGCGGCAGCTCCGCGCCTCCAACCCCGGCTACCGGCGGCTGGCCCGGCGCTTCGCCCTCTACCACGCTCTGTCCTCCCTCTGCAACCTCTGCTGCATCGTGTGCAACGGGCTCAGCCTGTACCACCTGGCTGCCCAGCTCGCTGCCCTCTGAGGGCAGGGCACGGCCAGGGGATGGCTGGCCAGGGCTCAACCCCTGCTGCCTTGCTGTGAAGCAACCCTGAGCTTTGGACATTAAACTGCAGCAGCCTCAGCCAGAGATACTCTTGCTGTGTTTGTGCACGGTGCAGAAATTTAGGAATAGTGCAATGGAAATGTTTTCTCTAGAGCTGCCTGCAGCCAGCCTCCATGAAGGAAGCAGGAGTGTTTTATGGCTGAACAGCTTCCTAATGCCCCGTGCATTAGCTGTGTCTAAAGCTGCAGTGTATTCCTGCAGTCACAGAGACACTGCAGAGAAAGAACTGAGAGACTGAGAATTAGTTCTAATTAAAAGCCAAATGCTAATACAGAATTGCAGAAGACCCTGCATATTGGCTGTACCAGTTAATGTAATGGAGAAGGGTGTTGTGTTGGGGTTTACAATCAGTGTCTGTCATCCTCTTGTATGTCACAAAGTGAGAAAAAATGTCTCGTTCATTAGGCAGGAGTCAGTGTAGTTAAAATAGCCATGTTTATTGCAGGTTCTGTAGGACATTCAGCAAGGGATCAAAAAGGGTCAGTCAAACACTGCTCCACACAAAGAGCTCTGCTGTGCTCTGGCCAACAGCACAGCCAAGCAGTGACAAAACAGCAGCTGCTGAGTCCCAGGCAGGAACCAGACTGCATCCACCCTGCTGCAGCAGGCAGGACCTCCCCAGGCCACTGCTGTTAAACCCCAGCCACGACAGCCCACCCCCGAGCAAATCTGTGATTCTTCTCAGGTAAGGAAGCTCATTCCCAGCTGCTGTTACTGCAACCACAGCCAGTGTTTGGCACTGCTTCAGGTTTATTTCAAAACCACATGCAGCCTATCATAGAGGAGACCTTCTGCAAGCCAGCTGGGTTTCCTTTTAAACAAATAATCCCCTCATGTTAGCCCTTCCTTCTCCTGTGCTGCTCCCCTGGAAGTTTCCCTGTGTGCCAAGATTATTTTCCTCCCCTGAAGAGTTGTTCAAGCAGAAGCCTGCAGCCTGGAGCTGGGCTAACAAACAGCAGCCTCTTGCACAGGATTCCTTGTTTCTTTCCTGCTCATTACAGCCGATGCACCTTCTTGCCAGAGAAATATTTCTTAGAGAAAGGAGAACGCTTGGCAAACACCAAAACTGTTGGGGTCCCAGCCTTTACAAAATACCTGCAAAGATTAAAAGGAATCCTTGGCTTCCTCGTAGGTGTCCTGCAAAGCAAGTAACTTCTGCCCAGCTCCATAAAGCCTGACCTCCCAAAGGCTGGTGAGGAGCTTTTGTGCTGATTTGTACAGCCCCTTGGAACCAGGGCTAAACACATGTGAGGAGGAGTGGTTTATGAACCAACTCATCTCCCAACAGCTTCTTTTAATTAAGGGAGCTGCTACTCTCCCTCTGGAAGGAGGGGTTCTTTTGCAACTGCCCCTACAGCCTGAAATCTGAGGGCTTATGGACACTGCTGAGTTTTATGGAGTGATGGAGATCCCACTCCCACTGCGACAGACCGAGCCCCCCACGCTGGTGCTGCACTCCAGCCAGCTATGAGATGGTGCAACTCAGCAGCACAGGCTGTGCAGAAACTTTCTGCCTTCACAAACAGCAAATTCTTGTCTCTCAGTAACAGCACAACACTTTAAGGGCAGTTTCAGAGGGGAACAGTGCTGCGTGCTGCACCAGGGGCTGCTCACACAGCAGCACAAACAGCGAGAGCATTGTTAACCTTCAACATGCTCTTTATTGGCTGCTGCCTGGTTTTCCTTTTTTTTTTTTAAAGTAGTGCTGTGTAGATGGGATCTGGAATAGCCCTTCTGTGCTGCTCAGCTGTGCCCAGCTCCCTTTCCCATCTCCATCCAGTCCTGGAAAGTTGTTCATTTTTTTGGAGGAAAACATATGGAAGTCGCTAAAGCCAGGCACAAAATCCTTGCAGCTTTATACCTTCAAGAGGTAGGACTATTAAGTCAGAGAAGAGTCAGGACTATTTAAGAACAAACTGGGCACAGAGCTCATACTTTCTGCCTTTTTTCCTCTGGACGTGGACAGGTACAACCTCACCTTTTGTGCTGCAACATTTGTAGCAACGTGTGTTCTGGGTTCACCTCATACATTTCTTCTCTTTCTTCATCTTCAAAATAGAGCTGGAAGCAAATTTGGGGGGGTTATTAAATGCCTGAGGTACATGAAGGAAAGTACTAAGCTGTTGAAAACCCAGGAACAGCACACCATTATCAGCAGGGGGTTTATCAGTCCTCTGTAGCTTGACCAGGCTGTGTTGGATACAAAAGTCAGCAACACAGAAATTGGTTTGTGTGAATTCCAAGTTTTCCCTGTACAAACCAGCTTAGGTTCTCCTGGCAGTGGCAGCAGGAAGGCAAAATACACTGGCTGTTCTCATGCTTTATAGGCAATCAATCCAAATCTAAGGGCTGCTTTATAACAGGTGAAATGCAGCAATGTTATGAGATAAACTGAGGGGGTTTAGAGGTATTTGAACAAAATAGAGTTGATTTAAGAGATTAAAATCCAGCAATGGTGCCTTAGACTGTAAATACACACAGGTTTTAACCTGGAAAAGTACACAGCCACTGTCCTTCTGGACCTGTCTGTTCACTGTACACAGGGTTGTGCTGCTGTCTGGCACGGATGACACTGAAGTGGAAAATTAAAAATAAACATTCATTCTATGCACAACTTCAGAAAAATTCTCAAAACCTGTGTCAGCCACAACCAACTCACAACCCACTTTTGCTAAAGTGTTAATAGGGACACATTATCTTGATCTGATTGTGTGCTTAAGTAACTCCACTTAGTTCTGAAAATAAAGTATTTTTAAAATAGTATTTTCTTATTTGTATTGAGCAACTCCACAATGCAATTAAAAAACCAGGCAGCCTATCAGCTGGATGGTCTAAATCTTAATTATTGTTACAAAGATGTAATCTAAGCAATATCTATAAATACCTTCTGTCAAATACAACATAAGTGGAAGACAACCTGAGTTTAAAAGTGAGGGTAGCTCTCTTTTGTTTCACATCTGTGCATGGTAAACAGAGGCCAACACTTTCATACCCTCAGAGCTGTGCACTTTCTCACCCCAGAAACAAAAAAACCACAACAACCCTGAAATTGAAGGAAAGTCAAACTTCTCACCTCAAGATTGTTGGGAAGGTATTTTTTTTCTAAATCCCAAGGAGGTAACTCAGCAAACATCACCATTAAATGATCAATAAACCTAAAAGCCAAAATACAGTTGGTGAGCTTAGACAAAGTGCTCAGCTTCAATATCTTGTACACTTGCATTTGAATGATGGCAAAAATACATTAGCAAATTAAACAACAGACTTGACAGTGAGTTTAGATTACCAATAGTTCCTTCCCTTCAAAATCATCAGTTTTTCAATGAATCCAAGGCCCTGTTGTAACTCAGGCTGTTGGCCTCAAACTTGAGCAGTGCAACAACTAACAGTTTTTAACTTTACATTTTCACGCTGGAAAAGATGTCAAAATAAACACCCTGCATTTTGTGTAAAATGGATTTTCCTTCTACACAGTCCCATGCTTCACCAGATCAGAGTGATGAGAATATGTCTGTGTGTCAAAGGCCTCTTTACTTTGGTACTTGAGGAGTGTTGGGAGGCCAGTTTGTTCTAAAAACCCATTTCCACTTCCTTTGGTCATAAAAAGGCACAGTGAACACTACCATAAATGTACTGCTTTACTAATCTGCTTGCACTGTAATTTAAAGTCCTAAACTTATTAATAGATCTGAGGAATATGTCTTCCAACAAACAAGAAGTTACAAATTCCAAGTTTGTTTAGCACTACAAGATCAGAAATTGAAGTTAACATCGAGGAGAGTGGAATTCCCAGTTTGCCAGTCACTCACAGTCTGAAAGGGTTGCAGGCAGCACTTCAGTCAGACCTGCTGAAAGCCCTGAGGAGAACTTTGGGGTCACTGCTGGTTATGAGAGGTCCCCTTTGGAAGTTTTTTATAAATTTTAAGTTGAATATTTTTTTTTCTGAGACTCCATATTTGGAGGGTTTTGAAATAGCACCTTAATGAATCTCTGAAATCCACACATGTGGATGGGTCACAGGTACCCCTGGCCACTAATTAATCACTAATTACTGGTCTGAGCTTGCACTGCAAGCCCCTGTAGTCACCCTGGCTAAATGTGCCTGTCTGCACTACAAATTTATGTAAATCACAAAATAATTCAGGCCGGAGAGGACCTCTGGAGGTCATTTAGAGCAGCCTCCTGCTCAAAAGCAGGGTCAGCTGTGTGATCAGAAATCTGGAACTGCTCTACCAGCATGGCAGTGTTTCACTTGCTGCCTGTTCTCATTTGCTCAAACACCTCCTCTGTGCAAGAATGCTGCTGGCAGTGCATTTACCTGGAGTTCTCATGAAAAGCCACAGTGAAATCTGTCTGCTCGTGCTCAGGGTACAGGAAGAGCACAGGCCAGTTCAGGTTGCCCTCAGCATCCAAGTGCACCTTTGCCCCTGTGGCACTGTCAGAGTGGAACCCATCCAAGGAGATCTCAGCCAAGCCATCTGACACTTCCTCTTCTTCATCTGAAGGCTCAAGAACCAGCTTGATATTTCTTTCCTGGAGGGGAGGGAGGGAAAAAAACAAAAGCCAAACAAAAAAATCAAACAGTTATGGTGGGGAGAATAAGAACAAAAAAATTAGCAGTCAGTAAAAGGTCAAATTATGTTGTCCTTGTTAATGAGTCAGCTCTCAAAGATACTATCCAAAGCTTTCCCATAATATCAGACTCAGCTGACTGGACTGCCCAGCAGACTCCAGAACCTCAGCAAGATATCCAAACTCTTCATGAAAAGAATGAGGAGAGGTGGGACTCCAGAGGAGCCCTCACATGGAAAGAAAAGTTCTGGAAAGGGATGCATCTAAATCCTTTTCTTTGGGGCCTGCCAGGCATCACTCCAGAGTGCAGCTACACACACCAGCTCCTGAGAATATCTGCTCTTTCAAAGAACTGAAGAGAGCTCCCTCTATTCCTTGGAAATATAACAGCAGAAGAGATCTGACTATATGTAAGAGGCCAAAATATTCTAATGTAGCCCAAACATTCACTGAGGAAGGAGAGGATCCAGGACTGATTCCCTCCTCCACCCTATGGAATGGTGATCTTCTGTTCTTCCACAGAATTAATGCCTGTGGGCTGGGCAGCAAAGAAAGGCAGGTTCATTGAGCTTTGTGATGCTGCAGCCCAGCAGCCAGAGCACTCACAAAGCTCAGCCCACCTCCTAACATTGGGTCTGTATTTTACATTAGTTGTTACCTGAAATACAGAAACCTGGGAGCTGGGGTTAGAGCCATGCAGACCTGGAGAATCATGGTTTTAACTCAATTTTTTTTTTTTGGCTCTAGCCCTCAAAAGCCAATGTGTGAGAACCAACTCTTAGAGAGAGCTCTTAAAAAAAACCCCAACCCACACAAAACCAGCTCCTCTCAGCAACTCACCTTTATTACTGCAAGCAAAACTTCCTTTTGGCACTGCTCCTTCCTCTCCATCACCTTTGCTTTCCTTGCATCCCGCTCCTGAATTCGCTGCAGTTAAGAAAAGGATGCACCAGGTCACACAGAGCAGGACAGTGCCCATCACTGCTCTTCCCCTACAATGGGTGGGGAAATCAGTTTGGGTGCCCTCCAGCTCCTTCCCCTGTACATCTCAACACACAGCACATGAAACCACCCCTCAATCCTGCCTGGGGATATCCCACTGCACAGAAACCTGGATGGAGCACCCTCCCTCCAAGGATCCCAGAGAGACAAGCACTGCAGGTGCCAGGCTGCCTGAATATTTACCTTTAACTTGTCAGCTTTAGCTCTCACTTCCACAAGCTTTTTCTCTTTTGAGTCTATTTGCAAGCCTTCCTCACACCATGCTATTGCTTCGGAGAAATTCTTTAGCTCCATGTGACAGAGAGCTCCTGGAAGGATTAATATTGTAAGTTTTTTGTGTTGGAGACAGTGTACAACTACTACACAAAGTGGTGGTTATAAAGACAGTGTTAGTTTAGTGTTGCACTAAAATTTTTTGTCTTGAATGGTCACGTTCAACCAGAGACTTCCAGCAGGTCAGTTGAGAAGAAAATTTTAAATATTTCATCAGTTCTGGTATCACTTAGTCCCAGAAATCAGCAGAATGATGCTAAAAGTGTCTGCTACAAACAACGTTTTATCATTGTAATTGACATTTCAGTGTTTATCTTGTTAGGAAAAATAAAAGGGGGATTTCTATGGAGTGGGAAAAAACAACAGACCCCCCAAAAAACTATTGTGGAAATCAGGAAAAGCTATGCTATACTCTACAGAAACAGGTCCAGTGCTTCTGATAGATATAGAAGATGAAGAAAAAAAAAGATATTTTGATTGAAAGTGCAAAGCAAAATACAGAGCTCTGTTTTGGGGAGAAACAGCAATAACAAAACAAGTGAAGAGATCACTTCCAATAACTCCTTTCCCTTTCTGAAATGAATTCTGTCCAGAAACAAAGTATGATGCCCATTCACAGTAATTTAGGGTTTATAAACACAATTATTAAACACCCAGAAACAGGCAAGGAAACAAGGCAACACGTAACAACAGCATGTTCCAGGGCTGGTAACAATAACAGCACAATCAGTCAAGTTAAAATGTGCCAAGCGTTTGAGAAGGATGTCCCTTGTGCTCCAAGCAGCAGCACCAGCTTTAATTCTCACCTCTTATGATGGCTTTGAGATGGGTGGGCTTCAGCTTTTTGGCTTGGATGGCATCATTGAGGGCAGAACGGTAGTTACCTGCAAAGCAAATCAAAGTGCTCAGAACTTCTCACTTGTATTTAAAATCCACCCAGATAGCAAGGTGACAAAGTAGTTTATGCAGAGACCCTGTAATTCAGTTTCTACAACCACAGTGAGGTGAGAGGAGGGTAAAAAAAGAGCAAACCAAGAGCCAGAAGTGAAAGGACAGGGATCAATCACACAGGTGAGAGGTAAATAACATGGTGTGAGCAAACCACCTCCCTACTGCTGCAACACACACCAGCATTAAAAGGCCTAGATCATCCAAGATCATCAAGTGATGGTTTTAAACTAAATGAGAATAGACTCACAGTAGATATAAGGAAGAAATTTTTTACAGTGAGAGTGGTGAGGCACCGGCAGAAGCTGTTCCAGAGAGGAGCCTCATCCCTGGAAACATCCAAGGCCAGGTTGGACAGGGCTCTGAACAAACTTGTTTAGTTGCAGATGTCACTGCTCATTGCAGAGGGCTTGGACCAGATGGCCTTTAAAGGTGCCTTCCAACCCAAACTATTCTGTGATTCTGAAACCCACTGTTTTTGCCCTGTCCTGGAGCCAAGGCTCGAGCAGCAGGTAACAGCTGGAAGGAACAGGGAACAAACCCTGCACGCAGCCCTGTGCTGAAGTGAGCCAGGTCTTCAGGGTTCAAGGAATCTCTTTCTCATGGATAAGCTACTCACTCTGCCACATCACAAAACCAAAACAAACAAAAGGGAAACTCCAAATGGGGAGGAAAAGCAGCTCTGGAGCGCGGAGCCGCGCTCCCAGGAGGTCAGAAGCCCCTTACCCAAGTGGAAATGTGCAGCCCCCCGGTTCGTGAGCAGCACCGCGTCCAGCTCGGCGTCCCCGCAGCGCCTCCGCAGCCCCTCCGAGTAGGCGGCCACCGCTCTCCCGTAGTCCTTCTCCTTGAAGTACTCGTTCCCTTCGTTCTTGTACATCCTGGCCAGCTCTGCGGGGATGCAGCGGGGTCAGGGCGGGACGGGGATCCCCCGAGCCCCATCCCGGCGGGGCAGCCGCGCCCGGTGCGCACCTGCGGGGCTCTGCTCCTCATCGAACAGCAGCGACTGCAGGCAGGCGAGCTCGGGCTGCCGTGCCGCGTCGATCTCGGCCGGGCAGCGCTTCATGAACATGGGGATGGCCTCCAGCTCCTGCGGACGGACACACGGACACCTCACACAGCGCCCTGAGCTCGGCCCCGTGCCCGGCCCCGCGCCTGCCCCGCCGCCTCACCTGCTCCCACGTGTCGGGGTGCAGCGCTCCCCGGTACCGCGCCGGCTCCGCGGCTCCGGACACGCCGTCCTGCTCGGCCTCCGCCATGCTCCCGCTGCTCCTCCCGCTGCTCCTCCTGCTGCCGCCCGGCCCCGCCCGCGACCGCCCCCGCGGCATCAGGCCCGGCCCCGCTCCTTCCGATGAGCTCCGGCATCCGTCCGATCCCGGCATCCGACCGGCACCGCCATCCGACCAGTCTCAGCATCCCGCCGGCACCGGCATCCCACGCTCCCCCGCCCCAAATCCGGCCCCGCTCCTTCCGACCGCCCCCGGCATCTCACCAGGCCCAGTCTCACTCCTTCCGACCCACCGTTCCCCCCTCAGCAGGGATATTAGGAAAAAATTCTTCATGTAAAGGGTTGTCAGGCATTGAACCAGCCTGCTCAGGGAAGTCATGGAGTCGCCATCCCTAGAGAGATTTAACAGGCAGTGGATGTGGCACCTGGGGACACGGGTTAGTGGTGGCCTTGGCAGCTCAGGGTAATGGTCAGACTCAATGATCTTAAAGCCTTTTGCAACTTAAATGATTCAGTGATTTTATTACAGTGGCACTGCTGTTGTTCATGATCTGTAGATCTCAGACTGAGGAGCTGGCACAGGGTGAGTTGACTCCCTCCAAGGAGCTCCCTGTCCCTCAGTGCTGCTGGGATGGCACCAAGCTGTAGCTCATGGGACCTGGGTGCTCCCAAAGAGATGCCAACAGAGGAAAGTCACTGTCCTTTGTCTCTCTCTTCATGCTGAGAACCTGGCAGCAAGGGGAGCCCTCCTATCCCCTGTGCAGCCTTGGCTGTCGTGTCCTCTTGACAGAGGCCATGGCCAGTCTGTCCCTGCAGGGCAGAGAGGGGATGGCCCTGCTGGTGCTCCCACAGCCACATGTGCAGGGAAAAGCAGCTTCCAGGGACCTGTACCCAGAGGGAGGAACATCCCCAGTCCTGTGGGGAAATGTGGGTTGATTCCAGCTCAACCTCAGCAGCCAGTGACCTGCGGGACACCATGGCTGGCTCTGACATGAGCTGGATTTGCTTCTGCTCACCCAGAGCCATCGTCAGGGCTGCTCAGATAAACTCAGTGCAGCAGAGATGACGGAGAGGAGGCATTTAAGGGACTTGCACTTTACTCAGCAGCTCTATGACCCCTTCCTTGGTGAGGAACAAAACCTTGTTGGCGTTCTGATCCCAAACCTCAAAGACTGGTGGGTCCTCACAGACCCTCTTCCCAGCTACAATCACGTAGGGATAGCCCAGCCTGTTGGCATCCTTCAGCCTTTTGCCAATGGTCAGCTGGGTCCGGTCATCCAGCACCGAGTCGCCAGCGAGGCGGGGCAGCGCTTCGGCCAAGTCATTGTACACCTGCTCCAGCCTCACCGCTCCCTCCTCCTCCTCCCTGCTGCCCCTCTTGGGGGGGATGAAGCAGAGCTGGTACGGAGCAATGAGGCTGGGCCAGCGGATGCTGTCCTCAGTGGAGAGCACCTCGATGGAGGCTGCCAGGATGCGAGTGACACCCAGGCCATAACAACCCATTTCTGCCAGCTGGGGCTTGTTCTCAGCCGAGGAGAAGATGGCATTGGCGACGGAGGAGTACTTGGTGCCCAGGTAAAACGTGTGCCCCACCTCGATCCCTTTGGTCTCGGCGAGCTTCTCCCCACAGGTGGGGCACGAGGTTTGCTCCCCGTTCAGCGTCTCCACGTTGGCCGCGAAATGTCCCTGAGGGCACAGCGCCAGCCTGTCCTCGCCGATGTCCGCTGGCAGCTGGAACTCGTGGGACGTGGTGCCGCCGATGCTGCCTGTGGCCGCCTGCACCTTGACGAAGGGCAGGCCCAGGCGGGTGAGGAGGCGGCAGTAGGCGTCACACACCTGCTCGTAGGTGAGCCGAGCCGCCTCCTTGGAGCTGTCAAAGGTGTACATGTCCTTCATGTAGAACTCCCGGCTGCGCAGCAAACCGAAACGGGGCTTGGGCTCGTCCCGGAACTTCCTGGTGACCTGGTAGAGGCGCAGCGGGAGCTGCTTGTAGGACAGGCTGCCCTGCGAGGCCACCAGCGCCGTCACCACCTCCTCGTGCGTGGGGCCCAGGCAGTAGCCGTGGTTGTGCCGATCCACCAGGCGGAAAAGCTCCGGTCCCATCAGGTCCCAGCGGCCGCTGGCGCGCCACAGCTCCGCCGAGCACAGGGTGGGCAGGTTCAGCTTCTGCCCGCCCACGGCCTGCATCTCCTCGTCCATCACCCTGACCAGCTTCTCCATGGCGCGCACGGTGGGCGGCAGGTAGCAGTAGCAGCCGGGGCTGGAGGGGTGGATGAGCCCCGCCTGCAGCATCAGCCGCTGGCTGCGGCAGGTGGGCTCCCCGGGCCGGCCCTCGGACCCCGCCTGGCCGCCCGTGGGCAGGGCCAGCGGCTGGAAGAGCTGCGAGAGCAGCGGGCGCCGGGCCCTGCCCGCGGTGCCACCGTGCCGGGCCCTGATGCCGCGGTGACGGGAGCCCAGCGCCGGGACACGGCACCTCCTCAGCAGGGCCTCCATGGCAGGGATGGACAGGGCTCTGTGGGAGGAGAGCAGGACAGAGCAGGGGTCAGCGCTGACCGCACAGCACGGAGTGTGCGGCCACCCTGACACCCACACGTGTGCACCAGAGCTCGCACACACCCACACACACCTGCGGGCACACACGTGAACGCTGTTTGGGATACAGCGGTACCCCTACACGGACACGTGAATGCTGCACGGGCACACCTCTACACACGCACCCAGGTACACACACCTGTGCGGCTTCCAGGCCCTTCCAGGACTTCCAACCCTCACAGCCGAGTGCTGCACGGCGCGCTCACGCAGCCCTGCAGACTCTCTGCACACACGGGTACCCGGGCACGGACACGCACGGCCGCGGCACGGGCACACCTGCACACACACACACACCCGTGGGTGCACATGCGGGAACACCTTCCGGGGTGTACAGGAACCCCGGCACGGCCACGGGCACGTGGGAACGCCTGAGCTCGCACTCGCACACCTGAGCTCACACTCGCACACGTGCACACGCACTCACACACACACGTGCACACTCACACACGTGCACACTCACACGTGCACATGC
>VZTZ01044193.1:0-11350 GCA_013400955.1 Drymodes brunneopygia
TAGGGGAAGGAACTGATAACCTGTGGGGAATTTGGATATCCTGGACTTTAGGAAAGGCATTGATAACGTGGAATTAACCTGGATTCCCTGGGATTTAGGAAAGGCATTGAGAACCTGGAATGAATCTGGGCTTTAGGGGAAGGGATTGATAACCTGGAATGAGTCTGGATTCCCTGGGTTTTAGGGGAAGGAACTGATAATCTGGGGGGAAATTGGATATCCTGGGCTTTAGGAAAGGCATTGAGAACCTGGNGTATCCTGGGGTTTAGGAAAGGCATTGAGAACCTGGAATGAATCTGGGCTTTAGGGGAAGGAATTGATAACCTGGAATGGATCTGGGCTTTAGGAAAGGCATTAGGAACCTGGAATGAATCTGGAGCCCCTGGGCTTTAGGGGAAGGGATTGATAACCTGGAATGGATCTGGGCTTTAGGAAAAGCATTGATAGCCTGGAATGAATCTGGGCTTCAGGGGAAGGGATTGATAACCTGGAATGAATCTGGATTCGCTGGGGTTTAGGAAAGGCATTGAAAACCTGGGGGGAATTTGGATTTCCTGGGATTTAGGAAAGGCATTGAAAACCTGGGGGGACTTTGGATTTCCTGGGATTTAGGAAAGGCATTGAAAACCTGGGGGGACTTTGGATTTCCTGGGATTTAGGAAAGGCATTGAAAACCTGGGGGGACTTTGGATTTCCTGGGATTTAGGAAAGGCATTGATAACCCGGAATGAATCTGGATCCCCTGGGCTTTAGGGGTAGGATTTGATAATCTGGAATAAATCTGGATCCCTTGGGTTTTAGGGTAAAGAACTGATAACCTGGGGGGAAATTGGATATCCTGGGCTTTAGGAAAGGCATTGAGAACCTGGAATGAATCTGGGCTTTAGGGGAAGGAACTGATAACCTGGACTGGATCTGGATCCCTGGGTATTAGGTGTAGGAATTGATAATCTGGAATAAATCTGGATCCCCTGGGTTTTAGGGGAAGGCATTGATAACCTGGGGGGAGTTTGGATAGCCTGGGCTTTAGGGGAAAGGATTGATAACCTGGAATGAATCTGGATTTCCTGGGTTTCAGGGGAAGGAATTGATGACCTGGAATGAATCTGGATTCCCTGGGTTTTAGGGGAAGGAACTGTTAACCTAGGGGGAATTTGGATGGCCTGGGCTTTAGGAAAGACATTGATAACCTGGAATTAACCTAGATTCCCTGGGTTTTAGGAAAGGCATTGATNCTGGGTTTTAGGGGAAGGCATTGATAACCTGGAATGAATCTGGATTCCCTGGGTTTTAGGGGAAGGAACTGTTAACCTAGGGGGAATTTGGATGGCCTGGGCTTTAGGAAAGACATTGATAACCTGGAATTAACCTAGATTCCCTGGGTTTTAGGAAAGGCATTGATAACCTGGAATGAATCTGGATCTCCTGGGTTTTAGGAAAGGCATTGATAACCTGGAATGAATCTGGGTTTTAGGGGAAGGGATTGATAACCTGGGGGGAATTTGGACAACCTGGACTTTAGGGAAGGCATTGATAACCTGGAATGAATCTGGGATTTAGGAAAGGCATTGATAACCTGGAATGAATCTGGATCCCATGGGCTTTAGGAAAGGCATTGAGAACCTGGAATGAATCTGGATCTCCTGGGCTTCAGGAAAGGGCCAGAGCCCTGCTGAGCCCGAGGGGAGCAGGGAGGGGGCACAGAGCCCCTCCTGCTGTGGGGCTGAGGGTGGCAGTGCTCCCCACGCTGCTCTGGCTCTGCCTGGAGGGCTTTGCCACGATTTCCACGAAGATTCCAGGCCTCTCCTGCATTTGCTGCCATTCAGAAGGAGCTCTGAATGTGCCTCTGGGTGCCAGGCTCTGCTGAAAGCAGCACTTTGAACGCATCCATCTCTGCAACATCCTGACTCAAAGGGGTTTTTAAAAGCCTTCCCCAGATAGATCAGCCTAATCAGAGCCCTGCCTGGTGTTGTTTGCTGCATTCCAAGTGGTGATCCCGGCAGTGAGCTGCTCCCCACACCTGCGGGCCCCCCTGTGCCCAGCACAGGTGAAAAGCAGATTTTAGCACTGGGAGAAAGGGCTCAGGTCAGCCCTGCCCTGAGGGGGCAGCCCTGGGGCTGGATCCAGAGCAGGGAGTGGCCAAGTGAGGATCCCAAATCCTTGGAGGGGCAGCTGGGGATACTGAGAGTGAGGAGACAGCAGAACATCAATCCAGGCCAGAGCCTTTCCTCCAACAGCAAAGTCACCCTGCTCATTGTCCCCTACTGTCACCCTGCTTACTGTGCCCCTGCTCACTGCCACCCAGCTCACTATCCCCTACTGTCACCCTGCTCACTGTCACCCTGCTCACTGCCACCATCACCCTGCTCACTGTCACTCACTGTCACCCTGCTCACTGTCCCCCACTGTCACCCTGCTCACTGCCACCATCACCCTGCTCACTGTCACTCACTGTCACCCTGCTCACTGTCCCCAACTGTCCCCCTGCTCACTGTCCCCCACTGTCACCCTGCTCACTGTCCCCCACTGCCACCCTGCTCACTGCCACCATCACCCTGCTCACTGTCACCCTGCTCACTGTCACCCTGCTCACTGCCACCCCTCCAGCCTCATGGAGAAGCGGAGCCCAGGTTTATTCAGCAGGACTCAGGGGCTCCCTTCCAATTTTAAATTTGGGAACAGGAGCTCCAAGCCACGCAAGCACAGGCTCAGTCAGGCAGGGTGCAGGGAGCACAGTCCTCGCTGGCTGCTTCCCCTCTCCTCCTCTGGGCCACCAGAGCTGCTGCTTCCCAAAAACCCCCACAGCTCTGGGCTGCTCCAGCCAATTTGCAGCACCAGTGAGCAGTGCCCTGCCTGGATCCTGCTATTCCACATTCCTGCCTCTTTTTCCTCCAGCTCTCCCTATTTCCTTCTTTTTTTTTTTTCTTTTTTCATTCCCCTTCTCCCCCAAAAAACAAATATTGGTGATTTTCTACTCCACACCAAGACTGACCAGCTTTATTCTATTTAAGTCAAGCTACATACTTCTTTCCCAAGTTTTACTTCTTCCCAGCTGAAAGATTTTAGCATCCACTTGCACAATTTCCTAATCCCCCACAATAATCTGAATTTTACATCAGCACAGACACCACGGAGCATCGCCCTGCTCTGCCCATAAAACATTACAAGCAAACATTATGAGCCAGCATCACCTGTAAAGCTGTTTCATGAGCTCTCCAAGTGATCAGCTTTCTGTCTGCCGTGATCTATGACTTAATGGTGGCCAGAACTGAGCCAGGAACGACTTCTTTTGGGCAAATTCTCCCTTCCCAGCTCTGGCAGGGGCTGCTGAGGGCTCATCCAGCTGGGAGGCAGTGCTGGGAGTGCTCTCCTTTGTGCCTGGCTTTGGGAATGTCTCCTTTTCCTGGGCTCCTGCCTGTTCCAGCTGGACTGTGGTGGCTTTTCCTCCTCACACAGCCTGGGCAACACCACCCAGGCAGAGGTTGGGTCCTGCCCTTCCCTTCGGAGCATTTTTGCCTTGATCTCATGTCCCAGTCCTCAGCAAGCTCCTTTTTTCTTTTCTTCCACTCTGCAATGTGGCCATTTGGTGACAATTCTGTGCTCTGCTCCTTGTATCATTCTGTGCCTCACTTCTGTGTTGGGTTCCACTCTGTGTGTTCTAAAAAAGCAGGAAGGCCCAGAGCTGAGCCTCTGCCCCAGGCCCAGAGGTGCCCAGGAAGCACATCCAGGTCACCAGGGATNTGCCTCCTGTCCAGAGCCGCTCCCAGGCCTCAGATGTGCAGAGGCTGCTCCCTCTTCCACACAATTCACTCAAGTGCTGCTCTCCAGACCGAGGTTTTATCTCACATCTCCAAATTTACACACAAAAAACACACAAAACCCCCTCTGTGATTCAGGGGGAAATGGGAAAGCAAAGGAATCCTTCTCAGTTCTCAGGGGAAGGGTTGTGTTCCCAACAGCAGGGGAGGCTTCAGAGTCACCTCCTGTCACCTCCTGTCTCCATGGGGTTAGGACTTGGCACCAAAACCCTTCCAACAGCCACAAACCTGGGCCCCAAAACCCTTCCAACAAACAGCCACAAACCTGTGCCCCAAAACCCTTCAGCCACAAATGTGGGCCCCAAAACCCTTCAGCCACAGACCTGTGCCTCAAAACCCTTCCAAAAGCCACAAACCTGGGCCCAAAACCCTTCAAAAAGCCAAAACCTGTGCCCCAAAACCCTTCCAAAAGCCACCACCCAGCCCTGCCTCATCCAAGGGCCCTTCCCCTCCCAGCTGAGCCCTCAGTTCCCCCTGCTTTCCTCCAGAACCTTCCCCAGCAGGGACCACGAGCAAAACCAGGTGAGACAGGGCAGGAAATGCCACCAGAGCCTCCCACGTGCAGCTGAGCAGCTCGTGAGTGAATGAGGGCACATTTTGGTGAAAAGTGCCACATCCAGCCCAGCAGGGATGGAGAACCCCCTGAGCAAAGACAATTCCCCACCCAGGGGGCATTAAATAAACCAGAACAACCCCTGCAGCCAAGAGGCTGCAACCCCTGGGCCACTGGGGGAATCAGGGTGAAAAGAATTCACATTTTCTTATGAAAAGAGGCTGCAAACAACCCAGCAGGTGCCCTCATCCCCAGGCCAGTGCTGCTGGAGCACCTCTTGGAGCTGCTGGATGCCCTCTGGGTCACCTTGCACAGCATCCCTGCAGCTCAGCTGCCTGCACAGGGCAGCCCCAGCCCTCTGCATTCCCTGGAATTCCTCTGAATTCCTCTGGAATTCCCTGCCCTGAGCTGCTGGGAGCCCAGCAATGCCCCCCAGCAGATGTGTTTTTTTTGTAGAAAACCCACAGCCCAACAGCAGCTCCTGCACTGCTGCTCAGAGGTTGTGAATTTTTTAAAAGATGCCCGGAGAGAAAGAGCCACAAAAACCTGGAAGAATCATCCCCACCCACCCCTGCTCTGCCTCACTGCCTCCTGAAACCATCCCCCACCCTCATTTTTGGGTTTCCAAAGCCTGCTGTGATGCTCTGCTGGTTCCCAGAGGGAGCAGCACTTACCTGGGTTGCTCTTGGAGGTGCGCACTGGGGTGTAATGGTTTTTGGAAGAGGTCCTGACTGGGGTGTTCTCTTTGGGGGAGGTATCTATGGCCGAGATTGTCTCTCTTTCACAGTGTCCAATTGGGATTGGTCCCTGCTGCCTTAGGATGTCAGCCAGAGCCCTGGGGAGATAGGGAGAAAAAAGGAAAAAAATGTATTTTCACACGTTCAGTATTTGTACATGCACAGCCCGTGAATGCAGAAGCAGCTGGGTTTCTACCATAAACAGGGAAAAAAAAAAGCAACTACAGCAATAATAATAAAATAAAAAAATATGGCTTAAAAGCTCTGTTTCTTTCTGTGTGTCTGCTGCAAGGATTTCCAGGCTTGCCTGGCTATTGTTCGGTGCCTCATCTGCTCCCTCTAATTCACTTCAGCCCAGGGTTCTGGGGGCTGAACCATTTCCCAGAGCAGACAAACTGCTCCTGGCACTCAGAGCGCTGCCTCCACCAGGAGCCACTGCCCTGGCACCTCCTAAAAGTGCCACCAAACCTGCCCTGCCCTGTTGCACAGCTGGCAACAGAAGAAACACGCAGGTTCCAGAGCAGCAGTTGAATTTCCAGGCCAAAAAGTTAGTCCTTTTTCATTCTCTCATTTTTATATGTTACCAAAGACAATCATGGATTGGTGAGAGGGGTTAACACCTTTGGAAGTTTACAGGATAAAGACATGGTCAGTCATCTTTCTCCACCCCAGGGGAAAGGAATGAAAAACAATTCCACAAGTGCAAAACAATCCCGGCCAGTTAAGAAAAACAAGGATCATGTTTACAGAAAATGCATGGGAAACTTGTATTATAAAGTTACAATTATGGAACCCTGCAAAAAGCAGGGAGACACTGCCTGAGCCAAACTCCTCCAGCACTGACTCAGCTCAGGAGTGTGATCCCCACATCCTGAAATCCCTGCTTTTTCTGCACAAAGCTCAAACTCCAAGAGTTTTTTAAAGGAGAACCATGACCCAGAAAAAATGGATTCACCAACTTGCAGGGGTTGATGTCAGCAGGGCCCCGAGCCCACCTGGAGCTTTGTGCTCACCAGGGATGGTTTAAATGGCTGAGTTCTCCCTGCTCTTCCCAGGAAAAGCAACATCACCCAGTTCAGCTGCAGCCAATGTTTTCCCTTTGGATACTCCAAGGTTTTTCTCCCCCTCTCTGTGAATATCATGGACACAGTGCAATAATCACAGCGTGAAATGCCCTGATTTTCCTAGGGCAGCCCCACGCTCACTCCTGAGCCCTAGGACAAGCAGGAAGGGGGTGGCTTGTGTGGCTTGGAAGGGACAGTGGCACTTGAAAGCTGATGGAATTTGCAAAGCTCTTTTCTCCTGGCACGGGGGACGTGTCTGGAGCCACCTCGGGTGCCAGGGAAGATGTCAGGAGGAGATGTCCCCTCATTGCACATTAACGAGGAGGATGCTGGGCTGCTCATATCCACTGGCATCCCTTAAATGCCACATTTCTGGGCTTTCACATGAGAAACAGCCTGGGACCTGAGTCCGTTCCATTTTCCAAATGATTTCCTCTCCAGACTCCTGTCCCTGTGCATAATGGATTGCAATGCTAATGTGCTCCTCAGAAGGAGCTCCTGGACCATCTCAGAGGCTCCCAAGGAGGATTACATTGGTTCAGCACCAGCCTGTGCAGAACACGGATGGTTTTGCCCTTTTGTTTGATTATTTATTGGTTGTAGAGAGAGCAGAGCTGGAGGTTATAACCACCCATGGGATTTCTGTGTGTGCTCACAGACTGACCCTCGTGGGGTGAGGGGATTTGCAGGGACAGGAGAGCACAGATTGTGCTGAGCCAAGATCAGAGAGAAAAGGTGACAGCCAGGAGAGAGGAGTGCTGAGTGCTGAGCCCTGTCCCAGGCCAGGACTCCTTTGGTTTGCTCCTGAAGGAAGGAGGAGCTGGAGTTGGGTGAGGAACCGGAATTTAGTGAGGAACTGTTATTTGGTGAGGAATTGGTGTTGGGTGAGGAACTGGAGTTGGGTGAGGAACTGGAGTTGGGTGAGGAACTGGTGTTGGGGAACTGGTGTTGGGTGAGGAACTGGTGTTGGGGAACTGGTGTTGGGTGAGGAACTGGTGTTTGCTATGGAACTGGTGTTTGGTGAGTAACTGGCATTGGGTGAGGAATTGGAGTTGGGTGAGGAACTGGAGTTGGGTGAGGAACTGGTATTTCATGAGGAACTGGTGTTGAGGAACTGATGTTTGGTGAGGAACTGGCATTGGGTGAGGAACTGGTGTTTGGTGAGGAACTGGTGTTGGGGAACTGGAGTTGGGTGAGGAACTGGTGCTGGGTGAGGAACTGGATTTTGACGAAAATTTGGTGTTTAGTGAGTAACTGGTGTTGGGTGAGGAAAGGGTATTTCATGAGGAACTGGTGTTGAGGAACTGGTGCTGGGTGAGTAACTGGAGTTGGGTGAGGAAAGCTGGAAAGGCCCTGGACAATCCTCTCTACTGAGGCCTTGTCCCTTCCAACCTGATTTCTGCTCCCCTCGAGCCCAGGGCCACCTTACCCTGCAGGGCAGGCTCTTCTCCTCATCCTGCTGCCCTTTCTCCTGGGATTGTCACTCTCTGAGCAGGGCTGGGTACAGCCCAACAGAACACCTTCCCTGCCTCCTGCACGGACACTTCACATCCCTTCACTGAAAATAAAGGAGATAATTCAGGTGAATGTTCCCTGGAACAACTGAGGCTGGTGAGAAGTGAGAGTGGGAGTCCTGTCAGATGTTCCCTACCCAAGAGCTGAACCTTGCTGCCCTCCATGAGGACAAAAATTTCCGTTTGTGATCTTTGTATCTGAGCTATCTGATAGAACAAATCTCAACCCCTTTTTTTTGGGTTTCATCCCAAAGGGACAGTAACAAGAGCTGCTCTCCAGGTTGTCTGCTGGTCACAACAAAACGGGGAAATTATTTAAATTGAAGGAAGGAGATCTTTACTCCCAAATAAAGCCAAGAAATCCCAGGAAGTTGACCAGTCAGACCAGGCATGAGATAAACTGGACACAAGTGTCCAAAGCAGCCCTGGCTGGTTTGTGTGTGGGACTAAAGCAGCCTGAGCTCAGCAATGCTGGAGGTGTCACCTTCTCATCCCCCAAACACCCCAACCTGAGTGTCCTGAGGGCTCACTCCTCACCCTCCTCCCGTCCAACAGAGGGAGAAAAGACTGCTCAGAAGCAGCAGAACAAAACACTACAGGTGGAGGAGAAAGTCCAGCTTGGACGGAGCTGGTTCGCTCCGTGCCAATTCAATCCCGGAGCTGTGTGGGCTCCAGTTCATTTCCATAAAGCCCTGAGGTGCTGGAAGGTCAGTCCCACTTCAAAGAGGAAGGATTTGCTTGGTGACAGTCCCCTGGCTCCAGCTGGCTCCCTGCCCACTGCAAAGCTCCAGGAGAGCAGGAATATTTGGGTCCCGTGTGTGCAGCCGTTCGGGTACAATTAGTCCCACTGATGTCAGCAGCATCCTAATCAGCTGCACAAGGATATGAGACACTCCAGAAACTCTTCCTGTGACGGCACATCCCTTATCTGAGAGACACAAACCTCCCTGGCTGCGGCGTGTCACCGTCCCCAGCGCAGATAAGGATTGGTGACACCTTTCCTGTCGCACTGCTGGACACGAAAGAGCGCTCAGACTTCTCGGCAGCAAGTTGGGACTACCTAGGCAGGACCAGAAAAAGGGCCTGCCTTTCTTTATTTTCTCTTATTTATATCTTTTTTAAGGTAATAGTGGATGGGTTAATGAGGTTTCCACCTCTTTAATTTTACAGGATAGTGACATGGTCAATCATCTTTCTCCGCCTTAGGAGAAAGGAATGAAAACAATCCAGAAATTTAAAACGATCTTGGCTGGCTACAAAAACAAGGACTGTGTTTATAGAAAATGCATGGGAACTTCTACTACAGAAGTAAAAATATAGAAGACTGCAAAAATCAGGGTGACGCTTTCCCTCACGTCATACCTGTGCCAGCGCTGAGGCTCCGTCCCAGCCAGAGCCAGAGCAGGCACAGGGAGAGCAGGGAGGCTGCTCCAGGGGGCTGGGCTGGCCTTTGGGAGGTGTTGCACAGCTGGCAACAGAAGAAACATGCAGGTTTTAGAGCAGCAGTTGAATTTTCAGGTAGGACCAACTAAAAGGGTTGCCCTTCTTTATTCTCTTATTTTTATATGTTACCAAAGACAATCAGGGATTGATGAGAGTGGTTAACAACTCTGAAAGTTTACAGGACAAAGACATGGTCAATCATCTTTCTCCACCCCAGGGGAAAGGAATGAAAAACAATTCCACAAGTGCAAAACAATCCCGGCCAGTTCGGAAAACGAGGGCCATGTTATAGAAAATGCATGGGAAACTTGTACTGCAAAGTTACAAACATGGAACCCTGCAAAAAGCAGGGTGACAGGGAGGAAAACTTCCGGATCTGCCCCGTGGCTGGACAGCCCAGGCCAGGTGCTGCTCCCAGGGATGGCTCTCGTGGCACTCTGCACAAATGGAGGGCTTTGAGAATAAACTCAGCAGGATCAACGATGCAAAGAAGGAGCTGTGGCCATTTCCAGAAGGAAAAATCTAAAGGATTAGGTGTCAATCCAAAGGAATCGAGAGGGTGGATGGAAGCAGTGGGGCAGCAAGGCTGGGCAGTGTCACCCTGCTTTTTGCAGGGTTCCATGGTTGGAACTTTGCAGTACAAGTTTCCCATGCATTTTCTATAAACATGGTCCTTGTTTTTCTTAACTGGCCAGGATTGCTTTGCACTTGTGGAATTGTTTTTCATTCCTTTCCCCCGGGGTGGAGAAAGATGATTGACTATGTCTTTGTCCTGTGAATTTACAGAGGTGTTGACCCCTCTCACCAATCCCTGATTGTCTAGAAGGAAGATAGAAATAAGAGAATAAAGAAGGACTGGGCCCTTTTGGTTGGTCCTGCCTGGAGATTCAACTGCTGCTCTGGAACCTGCGTGTTCCTTCTGTTGCCAGCTGTGCAACAGGGCATCAGCTGGGGCCTGGTGCTGGAAGGGGAAATGACAGATTTGGATCCCAAAATGTGGCTTTGGAGGCAGGGAGGAGGTGAAGCTGCAGGGCTGGGAGGGAGCAGCTCACTGCAGCTCAGCCTGGCCCTGTAACCAGCCCAGAACCTGAACCTGCTCCCTGGATTTGCCACGAGGGAACAGCAGCTGCAGCAGAGCTGAGCCCCCCACAGCCTTTTTGGGGAGGTATTGCCCCATTTCCCCCACAGCCTTTTTGGGGAGGTATTGCCCCATTTTCCTCACAGCCTTTTTGGGGAAGTATTGCCCCATTTTCCCCACAGCCTTTTTGGGGAAGTATTGCCCCATTTTCCTCACAGCCTTTTTGGGGGAGTATTGCCCCATTTTCCTCACAGCCTTTTTGGGGAAGTATTGCCCCATTTCCCCCACATCCACAGATTCCCAGCACTAATTAATAACCTGGGTGTGGACACAGGTGTCCCTTCTGCTGAGGACAAGGGGAGCTTTGGTGGCAGCTCCACCAGGCTGGGATATGGGAAGTGGGATTGGAGTGAAGGGTGAGCAGCTGCTGGATGGGAAAGGCACTGGGAAAGAGCTTTCTGTTCCCAGCAGAGCAGGGGGCACACGCTGAAAACCGCCCTGATTTGGCATTAGGAAACAGAATTTCCTGTTCCAAATCCCCATGAATTTGGGGAAGAATGGAAGGAAAATGACCAAATGGGTCTGGCAGAGCCCAGTGAAAAGAGCAGGAGCTGGAGCTGCTAAAAGCAGAGCTGGGATGGAGCTGGTGGCAGAGCTCCAACCCCTTCAGCACAGCCAGGATTTCACTACAAGTTCTTCCAAACAAAGCCAGGTTAAAGACTCCCCTATGCTCTGTTCCTAACTGGGAGAGAAAGAGGCAGCTATTCCAGGAGATGGATTGATCCAGCCTGGTGCCAGCTCACCTGCAAGGGTCGCAGGGACAGCGATTCGGTCACCAGCCGCTCTCACAGAGGGTGGCCGTGCATTATTCATGGCTTGGCTCCTGTCCCCGCAGCTGCTGCGAGCCTTGGGAGGCTCCAAACGCTGACCACGCCAGGGGATGGACAATTCCCACATTCCAGGAGCTGCCAGCCGGGTTCTGAGTGGCCCGGGGATGGACAGTCCTGAGTGCCCAGGGATGGACAATCCTGAGTGCCCAGGGATGGACAGTCCTGAGTGCCCGGGGATGGACAATCCTGGGAGATTCCCACATTCCAGGAGCTGCCAGCCGGGTCCTGAGTGCCCGGGGATGGACAATTCCCA
>VZTZ01044194.1:0-182500 GCA_013400955.1 Drymodes brunneopygia
ATGCAATGGATGATCCACTGCCTTTGCTGAAGGAACCAGAGTTCAACAATATTGACTTCTGGCAGCAGTGATTTTGTCCAAAGTGTTTAAGGTTAGTCAGGTGTGTCAGTGCCTTGCTGAACCCAAGCATCCATCATCTGTGTGTCTCAGGCTCTCAGATCATCTGATCTCTCCCTGCAAGCAAACCAACCTCTGCACAAACCACCTTGTGCTATTTCCTTCTCATCAATGTGGTAGAAAAAGAAATGGGTTTGCTGCCATTTAATATTAATATGAAGGAACTCATTTTCCCCAGTTCTTCACCAAGTTTAAAACTTCAGCAATGAGGAACTGCTTTAAAATACTGTGATGTAAAATGCAAGCCTAGTGACCCAGACAAAACCCAGTCATTAAGTTATGGGATTTGGCAAAGTACACAGCTTTTTTTTCCAACTCCTTCTGTTCTAGCTGACAAAAGAGCACAATGGAGGGCAGAGAGAAGAGGAAGGGAAATGGTATCCTGGTATTTCCATCATCAGAAGAGAATGAAAGGACAGTGGTGGCACAGAACAGCCAGCAAGGGCAGGGTGAGCTCTGTCCACCTCTCCCTGCAGCTGTGGGATGTGGGAATTGCTACCAAAGCACCGAACACTTCTGTTTTCATTCTAACACCAGAACAGAAATTACTGCTTCAACATTAGCCAGATTCAAATGACATTAAATGTCACTGTCAGATGTTATTTTTCCCTTGCCAGAAATATGTCCAATTAACATAAAAATCAGACATTTAACATGCAGATGAATTAAATAATTAGCTAGCTAATGCAAATATCATCTTGACACTATTAACCCTGCAGCAACTAGATCCTGGTTTGTACCACAAACTCCAACCCACACTCTTCCCCTTCAGTTTGGAACTTTCTGATGATTTTTATGTGGAGGTATTTATCACAAATGTCTGGCCTGTCTTCCAAATACAAACCCTGCCATGATTTGTCTGAAAACCACCTCCTTTTCTTGGGGTCTGTAATCACCACAGAAGCCATGATTGAGCATCTCCTGCAGCTCTACAGTCACATAAATCACAGCTGCAAATTCGTGACCCCATGGGAATCAGAGAATTTGCAAAGAAACCAAGAAATTCAGCAGGAAGTGAAGAAGGCGAGGGAGCTACCAAGAATAAACTCTTCCTGCATTTGAGAAACGGAAATCAGACCTTGTTCCAAGAGCAGCTTCCTTTATCCTGCCAAGAGAAGCAGCTTCATTGCAGGGGCAGGAGGGGTCCAATCCCATTAAAAGCTGCCCTGGACACCCTGGACTCATCTGTAATTGGGAGTGTTCAGGGCTTGTTTGCTGTGAACAAACCCCAGCAGATACTGGCCCCAGAAATTGCTGCCATTTGATAGGTCTGTGCTTGGGCTCCTGCTGCTGGCAGTCTCCCTCCTAAATAATTAACGATGAAAAATGTCTTCTCTGTTGGCAATTCCTCTAAAACATGGGATATTTGGAAGTGTAGTCCTTGAAAGCATGCTGGCCTTGTTACTGGAGAAAAGATGACATTGGGCAGAGTCTGAAGCGCTATAAAATGCTCATCCTTGCTCTGATTTCCTTAAAAAGATGCCAACTAAGAATTTTTGAAAGTTACTTGGGGGCTGCAAGATGACTGAAATGGAACTTTTGTTTAAGGAAACACAAATATGGCCACAGAAATTAGCACAGGGTGGGGAATAAGTATTTAGAAATGGAACAGATCCCTTAGGGGTCTGGCTTCGTTTGGTTTGGTTTTATCCTGAGGTGGAAAACCTGAATACTGTGCACTAACAAGCATCCATAGTTTGGTAGAATCCAGCCTGGATACCTGTGGCCAGTAATTATCACTGTCAGGCAGGATAAAGTGCTGTACTGGATTTGTCTGCGTATGCTGCTCTCATTGAGGCCATTTTGGCTGTAAATTCTCACCCGGAGTTTCTGCCACAAGCCTAATTAGCTGGAAATATTTAGGCAGGAGGGAAGCAGCTGCTGCCCGTGGTAAACCTCACTGACTATAAGATGCTTCCAAACCTTGCCCCAACTTCCCTCCAAAAATCAACTGGAATTTTTCCCCTTAATTCTCTCACACAAATCCTGGGGCAAGGAGAGAAAATGGGGGAAACCCGGACTGGATTTTCACTGGAAACCGGAACGGGGGAAAATCCGGACTGGATTATCCCAAAATCCGGAATGGATTCGGTATAGAGAAAACCCCGGACAGGAATTTTCCAAAATCTAGAATGTAGCCAGTATGGGGAAAACCCGGACTGGATTTCCCCTAAATCCGGAATGAGTAAAAAACCCAGACTGGATTTTACCCAGCAACTGGATTGGTGGAGAATCCAGACTAGATCAGTCCTACAAGTTTTGCAGGGATCACCAATAGATATGCCACCAACAGAATATTCACCAATAGAATGCCAGTCCTCTGAAAGTTCTATCCAAATTTTGGCTTTGATTTTCATTTAATTTTGCAAACAGAAGGGAAGTATTTTACCTTTGTGAGCCTGACCTTATTTTCACTAATGGCCACAGAAAGAAATTAATTTCCACAGGAGCAGGCTGTCAATTTTCATTGATAATGCCATGGCACATCTGGAAGTCTTTCATTTGCTGCAAGAGCAAAGCCACAGCTATCCCTCACTGCAGTCAATGGGAAACCTTCTCCCTTTTGCTCCAATGGATTTTCCAAGCCCAGGTTGCCCCATGAGTTTTGTAAGATGCAAGGACCAGGAGTTTTAAAAAACCCTTAAGTTCAACAATGTGTTTAACATAAGCCAAACCAATCCACCCACCCTCTATGTTGCCGTCTCCCTTCTCTTCTGCAACGGGCCTTGATTCCAAGTCTACGCATTCCCAAAAATCCTAAAACAAGAAGACACTTCCATTACTCTCTCATCTGCTGCATTTCCCATTTTATAAAGCCACACGATTGTTATGGAGACCCATGCTTAGATTTTTAGCAGCTCCAGATATGAAGGAGGGGAGAGTTGAACTGTAAAATCCCAACATGTTGATGTTCTTTTCTAACATCCCACCCTCTCCCCTCAAGCTCTAGGATGAAAGACCCCTTCATCCACGAAATCAGCTCTTTGCTGTCTCAGAGACACACAAGGCCAAGTTCTCCTGCTAAAAAAGCATCTCCATGGAAACAAGTAGCTGCTCTACCCCTCCGGCCTAAGGCAAGCAGGACTAGGGAAAATTACAGTAGTTCTGCTGTTCTTCAATTAGGAATAAAATCAGCCATGGCTTCACAATATTCTTACTCCATGTGCTGTCCTTGTGCCACAGACAGAAATTTCATCTCTGCTTTTGAGGAAGAGGCTGTGGAGACAGCAACACTCTCACAGCACCCCCATAAATTTTGGGATATTGTTAGTTTGGGTTTTTTTTCCCTAATGGTTGCCAGGCTGAGCTCAGCTGCTCTAGACAGACTGCATGGTTGTTCCTGATGGTTCTGGCAGCTCAGTGGCAGGCAAGGTCGAATATTAAACATGATTAGCTGCTCCACACAGAAATTAATCCCAGCTATCTTCCATTTAGTGGGAGCCCCTAGCAATTAAAAAGCACTTCTGAATGAAGTGACTTGCAGCCAGGAATAAAAATTTCCTTGATTGTTGTTCTCGAGGGACACATACTCATTCCAACCCAGAGCTATGTGGACAGAATGTGAACAGCAGGAATGTAAAAACAAGTCACAAAGCAGATCAAAGGAATTTTTAACACCACCACAAAAAAACTCCCCGAACAAACAAAAAACCCAAACCCAACCAACACCAACTCAAACCTGGCATTTCATTTTAGAGCAAATATTTGGAAAACAAAAAGAAAAGTCAAATGCTGTTGGGTATGGAGCAAGCAGGTCACTGCTAGGTGAGCACAGTCTCATTCACTCATTGGAAAATTGCGTTCAATTTTTCTGTGATTTAAGGAACACTTGATGATATTTCTAGCTAGAGAAAACCAACCAAGCAGCCCTGAAAAGCTCCAAGTTTCNCACACGATTGTTATGGAGATCCATGCTTAGATTTTTAGCAGCTCCAGATATGAAGGAGGGGAGAGTTGAACTGTAAAATCCCAACATGTTGATGTTCTTTTCTAACATCCCACCCTCTCCCCTCAAGCTCTAGGATGAAAGACCCCTTCATCCACGAAATCAGCTCTTTGCTGTCTCAGAGACACACAAGGCCAAGTTCTCCTGCTAAAAAAGCATCTCCATGGAAACAAGTAGCTGCTCTACCCCTCCGGCCTAAGGCAAGCAGGACTAGGGAAAATTACAGTAGTTCTGCTGTTCTTCAATTAGGAATAAAATCAGCCATGGCTTCACAATATTCTTACTCCATGTGCTGTCCTTGTGCCACAGACAGAAATTTCATCTCTGCTTTTGAGGAAGAGGCTGTGGAGACAGCAACACTCTCACAGCACCCCCATAAATTTTGGGATATTGTTAGTTTGGGTTTTTTTTTCCTAATGGTTGCCAGGCTGAGCTCAGCTGCTCTAGACAGACTGCATGGTTGTTCCTGATGGTTCTGGCAGCTCAGTGGCAGGCAAGGTCGAATATTAAACATGATTAGCTGCTCCACACAGAAATTAATCCCAGCTATCTTCCATTTAGTGGGAGCCCCTAGCAATTAAAAAGCACTTCTGAATGAAGTGACTTGCAGCCAGGAATAAAAATTTCCTTGATTGTTGTTCTCGAGGGACACATACTCATTCCAACCCAGAGCTATGTGGACAGAATGTGAACAGCAGGAATGTAAAAACAAGTCACAAAGCAGATCAAAGGAATTTTTACCACCACCACAAAAAACCTCCCCGAACAAACAAAAAACCCAAACCCAACCAACACCAACTCAAACCTGGCATTTCATTTTAGAGCAAATATTTGGAAAACAAAAAGAAAAGTCAAATGCTGTTGGGTATGGAGCAAGCAGGTCACTGCTAGGTGAGCACAGTCTCATTCACTCATTGGAAAATTGCGTTCAATTTTTCTGTGATTTAAGGAACACTTGATGATATTTCTAGCTAGAGAAAACCAACCAAGCAGCCCTGAAAAGCTCCAAGTTTCCATCTCAACAGACCCTGGAATTGCATTGACAAAGTTTCTCCAGAGGAGCTGAAGGTTTGAGGGGTTTTCTTTTTTGGAGCCTCCCCACAAGCCACTCAAACCCATATTTTTGGCTGTCAACCACACTCCACTCAAGCACAGATTCACCTCTACCAGCATCTGATAAGATTTGGAAGTTAAATTATGCCTTGACTTTGTTCAGCCACTGAGCTGAAGTTGTGGTGAGCTCTTAGCATGATGTGTTTCTGTATCATTTCCCGTACGTGGCTGATTGATCCCCCCATGCTCACATTCATTAACTTCAGCTGAATGATTTTTATGAAGAATATTTGTATGTCGCTCAATCTGCTTCCTGTTTAGAGGAAAACAGCCACTCTTAAAAACATTTTAAATCAATTCATTTTTTCAGAGGCGTTGTGATAGCTGCTGTTAAAAAATAAAGCTCCTACTCTCTGTGGAAAGGCAGAAGAGGAGAGAGATCATTTACAATGAGATTTTGTACGGAAAAAAGGCAATCAAAACTGGAAATAAAAGGTTAAAAAAACCAGATACCTCAGCAGGATATTTGATCAGAAGACATATTTTTGTTTGCTTAACATCAAAGGCCAGGTATTGGTTTGCAGACATCAGTAGAACCCTGGTGAAATAAATGCAGCTGAATCAAAGATACCAGCTGATGATAAAATCCATCACGTCTGGTGCATTCCGAGGGAATATTAAAGTAGATAATGAGCAATATAGATCACTGTGATGGTACTGCTGTAATCCAACAGCAGAGATCTTGTCCCTTCACATCCCCAAGAGCTGCTCGTGCTGGTGCTAAGCAGAGCTGTCACATCTCCCTGCCTGAGGTTTGTTAGTGTAGACGGAAAAAGGAAGTAAAAAACCCAAACCAAACACCAAACCCATTTTGATTTAAGGTTTAAATGTGCCAGCCTATCAAGCAGGCCTGACAGGTGATTAAATGTTTTGCTGTTGTGACTGGAGGCGCAGGGGAAATGCTTTTCTTTCAGGACGCAGTGTGTATGCTGTGTTGTTGTGCAGTCCTCAGGGATACAGCTGAGAGGAAGGCATTACTCACAAGGGAAAGGGCTTATTTGGTTATGAACCTGGATGTGCCATATGAGAGCAAAAGCTGAAGGAGGTTCAGAAGAAAATATGGCACAGCACAGATTATAATGAGTAGACGTATAAGTGTAATTCATACAAATTGAAATAAATGCAGGACAAAGTACTTTAAGCCCTTGAAAAACTCTGTTCTGAGTAACTTTAGAAGGCAAGTGTGTACATTTTGCTTATCAAGAGGCTTTCTTCCCACTCCACACCCACGCACAGAATAGCACAGGCCCTTCCAGCAAAGCTCTAATTGCAGCTTCTGCTGGAGTGAGGGGTTCCCTTCCACGGGAGACAGGGAAAGGCAAATCCTATAGCCCCAAGCTTGGAGGGGATTCATTATTATTGTAAAATGGCTGAGGAAGCAAGTCTGCAAAATGGCTTTCACTCCCAATAGCACCTCATTAGCAGCACAAACTGTCATGATCAAGAATTCAAACGCATTCAAGCCAACCAACCCTCTTTAATGTGCCAGGCATAGTTTTTTATGTTAAATAATGTATTTTCTCCCACACAGCAGCAGAACATCTCACCTACTTTCAAGCTTTTATAAAAATCACTGTATTTGAGTAATTCCCTTCATATCAAAGAACATTTTTAATATCAGCTGGAGGAAAGGGGTCACTCTCATTGCTGGCAGTTTCCACCATCAAAGCGGATACAGTTTGATTCTATGTGAACCATGCAATGCAACTCTTCTGAGAATACAGATCTCCAAACATGACACAAAGCACTCAGCAGAATCCACAGTAACACTCGAGTACCATTTTGAAGTGAATTACTTGAAGCCATGTACCAACTGCTATCTCTAAACCCACTAGTTTACACACACTTTTACTTTGAACACAATCCTCAGATCAATACTACTCACCCAAATAATTGTTTTTAAGCTCTTAAACCAGAAATTCCCTCTTCTGCAAAGCATGCTCCCAGCTAAAGATGACAGAGAGGATGTTTCAAGATTGTAGCTGCTCTTACTTGACAGGGAATGGGACAAAAGTAACCACCAGTGGCAAACAAACAGCCCAGCATGAAACACACTGAAATGCAGGAATATGATTTACCTCACAGAAAATCATTCTTAGCCCTCTTTATGAAATATTTAACTCCTCTGGTCTGGGGATTTCAGGGATCTGGCAGGGTTTTTTTTACACAATACATGGAAGTTTGTGTTTGTGCCACAGGTAATTGGAAAATGTTGGCAGGGTGCACTCCTGGAACCTGTTGGCTGCTGTAGCCTCAGAGCCCAGGAATGGAAACAATCCATACCAAAGACTGGCAGCATCAGGTTTGCTCTGCAGGTTACAGGAAGGTCTTTAGAGAGCCCAAGACTGTTCTTATTAACAATGGCACGGTTCTCTGAGAAGCCCAGGACATCTGCTGTGTTCTGGGGACATCTATTAAGTCCCAAGGACAGCTCAGGTTGGCAGGATTCTCTCATTTATAAAGGTACTTGCCCTGCATGCACAATTCCTGTTCCTGGGGTAAGAGGTACTGCAGCTCCTGTCAGCAGCATGCTGCAGTCTGGGAGCTGGGGATCCTTGAGGATCCCAAAATGAATTGTCACACATGGAAAACCAAAGGCCACATCAGTCCACTAGAAAACAGTAAAGCCTGCTAGAAAACAAACCAGTCAAACAGCTGAAAATCTGAGCTAATGATTCTGTACTCATCCTTCACAACTGCCGCTGCATTTGGATCAAGCAGCTTTTGCAGCCAGGCCACAGAAGAAGTTATTCCCTGAAATTCCCGTAACAGCTGGCTTCAGCAGCTTTGATGCAAGAATGTCTCTTGTGATTTATTCCTTCCATCTGATAATAATTTCTGAGGGGAAGCAGAACTATTGGCCTTCCATCAGAAAAAGCCAGCACGGCAGTAATGGCTTCAGAAAGGAAGATTATGCAGATCACTTTTTTGCAAGTCCATGTCTCCAGTCACCGGTGTGATTGATGCTGAAGGGCCTGGCCTCCTGCATCTCAGCATTTACCATGGGAACAGCAATTCCAGGGAGCAGGAAGGCTAATTCCAAGGATGCTGCCTTTTAATCACTGACTTGTTCTGGGCTGCAGGTGAAGGGCTTCAGTACAACCCTCTCACTGGCTGGGCACAAAGCAGCTGCCCACAATTAACACAACTACAGCAGCAGGCTGGGTAAGATTTTCCTAACCTGGGCACGAATATTAGCCAAGGCCATTAGTTGGGATTTTAAATGAGAAAGAAAGGGAAAAGTACCAAAGAGGATAATGGCCCAGAATTAATTAGTGAGGAACAGCGTGGAGATGGCCAAACTTCAGCTGCCAGATACAACTAAATCAGAGCACCACCAACACCAGCTAAAAGCAGCAATTTCATCCTCCCTTCACACAGCCATATTCCCAGATCACGTGCCAGAGGCTCTTTAATTGCTGAGTAGGTGCTCAAACCCAAGCCTGGGGTGAAGCAATTTAAGCCCTCCAGCCCGGGGTGGGGACAGCAGTGGAAATTCAGGTGATCTGAGAACCCAGCTTCATTTTGGGAAATGTTGGGCTTCACTTCCAGCAAAGTCAGGGATAGGGAAGCAAAGCCCCTTGCACACCTTAAATCCCTTGGGTAAGAACCAGGTAACACCAGAGTAGATTCTGACCCAGCACAAATTCAAGGACTTTATTAACTCAGTCCCAGAAAGTCACTACTCATAACTGCACAAAAAGTTCTTTTTTTAGGGAAAAAATTATGTCTATATTAGCATCGCCAAAGTCACAAATACTGTCTCATATTTCTAAGTATATAATTGATGCCTGGGATTTATTGTGAAAAGTAAAGGCCACTTTTATAATGACTTCACTAAAAGTCATGAAATATTGTGGAAATGAAAAACTGCAGAGTCCTCTGGCACATCTGACTTGGGAATGGGCAATATATTTGCAAGTAAAATCAGTTTAAGGCATTATATAATTGGATGAATAATCAAAAAATGCTCATTAAAGCATCAAAGGCTGCTGATACAGCAAAATGCTCTCCTCTGACCTTCAGTGCTTTGCAGTGTCCATTTTGACTGTTTCTTGCATCTTGCCAAACAATAAATCCAGACTTTGAAATTACTCTTCAGCAATCCCCACTTTCAGCCATTTCCACCATCCATTTAAAATGCTCTTTAATCCCTCTAAGAGGTGCCTATGCAGTGGTGGGTCCTTGTGTGCTCACCCTGGTTCACTGCTGTAAGAGGTCAGCAATACAAAAATGAAACTATTTTCTCAACCTACTAGAAGTCAGTAGTTAGATATGGGGCAATTCATCTTAAAAGATTGTTATTCCAAGTATTTTTTTCCCCAAAATATCACGAGAATACCATAGAAAGCTGATCTCCAAGGAGCTGAATCTCTGTGGTCAGAGCTCAATGCATCTCTCAGACTTGATTCTGTGAGATGACAACCTAAGTATGCACATGTAACAGCTATTGTTCTGTTAGTCATAATTTCAATCAGCAGGCGTCAAACATCATTAGCTGTGATAGCTTTGGGATTTTGAGGTTTGTTTTTTTTTTTTAAATGAAATACAGCCTTAATGGAACACTGTGAGGTGTATTTGTAATTATGTATCAGCTTGGCATTTGGCTCTCCCTCCAGGGAATACAAAAAGACAATACAAAAAGTAGATGTGAAGAAAAATGACAAAAAGGAAGCTCTGCAATAACTCTCAACTGAAAGGAAAGGATAGGAAAAAAACAGAACCACAGATCTTAAGATACGAAAAGTACTAGGAGTATATTTTAACACCTCTGACTTTTGGCGTTGGTTTTTTTTGTAGTTTATTTTTTGAAACAGAAGTAGCTCAGATCTACAAGTTCTGTAGCATAGGAGGAGTTTCAAATGTTAATAATGAATAATACTGTGGTAAGACGTGTTTTAGTAAAGAAATCTCAAATTTATTATTAAAATAACCCATTTTATAGGTTAAAAAACTCATACGGTACCTAGCCAAGCACCTACCAATTTCCTTTTGCAGTGTATTATTTTTGGTGTCTTAAAATGGGCTTTTAATACAAAACCACATTAGCACTGGTTCTATACCAAAACTTTAGCTGCTCCAACTTGGATCCCCACAAACCATTAAACACATGTTCTGTTAATTTAAACAACTTCACAAAAGCTATTATTAATTTTCCGACTGGTGAAATGATTTTCATATTAAAAACGAATGCAAACAGAAGCCAGTAATGGTCCATTTCATAAGCAAGACATAGAGGGGAAGAAAATATTAACGAACTCTTGCTTATTTTTCCTCCCTATTTACATTTAAAGTTGATAAATGTTTTAGGAATGTTTAATACACGTGGCAAAAACACCATTAACACAGTTCAAACCCTTCCTCCCCATCATTCCCAGCTGAACTCCTTAACTGCAGCTGCCACCAAGTACTTTTGCAGAGCAGAAGATGCAAATGGTTCATTTTTATTTTTTATAGCAAGGCAAGCCACTGCAAATTGTTTATGGTTACCATGCAGGAAAAACCCCTTCACGTGAGACCCAAGAACAGTAAGGACAGTTTTGTTTGGACCCACAGTGTTTCCACCCTCAGTCAATTAGGCAAGAGAGACCTTTTCTCCCTCACGTAGCAAACACCTCTTCCCCTCAGTCTTCCATTACCAACATTTGGGAAAAAAACCCCACAAACAATCCCCCCTTACATAAGGGCCTTCTTTTTCAGGGGTCTTGCACAAGAAAGCAAGTTTTTCATACACATTGCTCCTAATTTAAATATTTTTAGCAAAAAACAAACGAACAAAAAATCCCAACTGCAAACCTCAGCATTTACAAATAAACGCAATATTAAATTAAGCCTTCTAAACTTCACAAAGCATGAACGTACACAGACTTCAAACTCACAAACTCCACAAATTTCTTCTGTCCAAATAACAGCTCCCTTTTCCCGCCCAAACCAGGCCCCCACACGAAGCTGCCTCAGCCCTCAGGCCCCTCCCTGGTCCCTCACTCAGCCATGAGGGATCCAGGGACAGGAACACCCTCTTTCTCTCAGTCCTCCATTACCAGTGTTTGGGAAAAGAAACCTAAAAACCCACAAACAGTCTCCCCTTACATAAGGGCCTTCTTTTTCAGGGGTACTGCACAAGAAAGCAAAGTTCAGACACACTGTTCCTAGATTAAATATTTTAGCAGATCAAACTTAATAACAAAAAACAAACAAAAAAACCCCCCAAGCACAAAAACCCACCAAAATCCAGCATTTTCAAATACCCACAATATTAAATTATGCCTCACAAAAGATGAACATATTTAGGTCTCAAATTCACAGAAAACACAAATTTTCCCCGTCGAATAACAGCTCCCTTTTCCCGCCCAAACCAGGCCCCCAGCACGATGCTGCCTCAGCCCTCAGGCCCTTACCTGGCTCCTGCCCTCACAGATAACAGCTGCCTTCCTCAGCCTAGAGGGATCCAGAAGGAGGAATATCCCACGGCCATGGGAACGGGAATGCCCTGCAAAGGGAGCAGGAGAAGTGCCGTGTTTGGCTGCCGAACAGGGAATGCAGCCCGGCCCGGGAACGGACCCAGCTGCAGGCGGTGCCCCCTCAGCGCTACCGGAGCTCCACCACAGCTGAGGGGAGTTTCTTGCATGGATCTGCTGCAATCAGCCTCTGGATTCTGTTCACCTGTTCTTGCCCTGCCGTTTTGTAAAGTCTTTGCACCACCTCCAAAGTTGTTTTTAATCCAGAGTATGTAATTTGTTTCCTTTGACAATGAGGGAGATAAAAATCTCTTTTCTATAGTATGAAACTTGTACCAAATGAAAGATAAATTGCTTGCTTTACTCCCCGTTTCCACTTTGACTAAAATTATCTCTAACAACCTACCCAATGCTGCACCCCTTTGACACAACAGAGGTTTTTCAAGTGTTGTCTTTCACTTCAGTCTAGACTAAAGATTTACTGAGTTCAGCAAATGCAGGACAAACCCCCCTTGTCTGTAGCTGTACCACAGGCTGATGGAGGGACCTGCAAAATCAGTGAGTCCTGAAAGAGGAGATGCCCCAAAGGTCCCTCTGTCCTCTTGGCCATACACTCAGGGCTGATCATACTCCTGCAATGAATAAAAGGTAGCAACTGTCTGTGTCTGAGAACTATCATGTAAACTGACAGAAATGATTCAACAGAAAGGGGGAAAAGATCAAGGAAGTGCTGTGAGGGTTTGTTTTCTTCTTTGTACATTCATCCCATATGGACTGGGCAGGACTGCGACCACACGAGACAGTAACTAAGTGTAGGTTTATTAGATTCACATACAGCCAATGCCATGTGTGCCATGAGTTAGCCAGGTGTGTGTTTGTGTGAGGGCTGTGTTCACTGCACTTTATGTCACTTCTAGTAGAAAGTCACACTAAATAAAGGCTGCAGCCTTTGGTGGTTTCTCTTGTTGCACACCCATTGTCTGCATGGTTGTTTTGCTTTTATCCTTCAGTACTGCAGGCTGCTTTGGTGTACAGATAATATTTCCCATCCTTACTTTGAAAATGCTTCACTGACCAGTCCTTAGACCTTGATCTACTCTCCTTAAGTCAGTGAGAGTATTTGCAGTCCTTCAGTAGGGCTCAGAAGAATAAAGTGAAGACTTTAAAGTCTTCACTGACCCACCTCAGACTGGTTTTCTCTGCCCTCACTCATGTGGAGTCTTGAGGGTGCCACATTTGCAGTGATTTAGGGAAAAACCCACATGAAAAAATTGCTCAGTGAAAGCAAAAATGGTACAGGGTTCTGGAAATGTGATACCAAGTGATATTACTGAAGGCTTTGTTGCAGCATTTTTAATTCTGTCTTGGGAAAAAGTCCACTCAGTGCCTTACCCATAAAGGGGGAGAGTACAGGGAACGGGAGAATCTTCCATGCAAAGGTTTGGAAATATGTATTGCCACAGAACAAAAGAAAAATGAAAAATAGGCCTTAAAAGCCAAATGAGTTAAAAAATAATTTTCCTGGGCCAGAATTCACTATGAAGAGATCTTTTCAGACCTAAGCTGTGCTAAGAAAGTAAATGCTTCTCTGAAGCCAGGTTTCAGCTAAAAAAAGGTGTTCCTTTATTTCTCCTTTTCTCATAAGCTTCAACTCCTTTCTGTTGGTTCTGACCCTTTCTTCCTACACTAAGTAAAACATTTTAGAAAAGGAGTGGAGCTGGACAAGTTTGATAGTTGGGCTCAATTCTTACATTTGTAAAGAAGGTTTTTTTATCAGAATGGCATCGACAAATTGAGAAAACAAACTAGAAATCTAACAACAACAACCACCTTTGTGGTTTTATCTGACAGATTGGAAGAGGCGTGAAAAATAGCCTGTCTCTCTAATATCCCTTTCCTATGTCAACTCATGTGGAAAAAAAAATCCTTATACTAAATAAAGCTCATGAAATGTATTCTGAAGTCATCTCCCTATATTTAAAAAAGATTTCCTTCTCATGTGATCTCAAGTGATGTCAAACATGGCTTTGACTTGAACCATATTAGAGAGCTGGGGCAGTTTCAGTGCTTGTTCTGCCAAACTGGATTTACCTGGAATCAGGAAGTCTTGACCGTACAATCTGAGAAAATCACTTTTGTAGCCCTGATGGTTATGGGCCAGAAAATACACTCAACAGATAATTATAACAGTAATAATAATAGTAATAATATTAATAGTAGCAATAATAATAACAACAACTATAACAGCAGAATGAAAATAAGTTATTTCTTACCTAAAAGCCTAGAATCACTTTCTGTGAGGCAATCAAGGCTGAGCTGGAGAATTCTGCTCCAATTTCCATCATTACTGACTGTGTGGGACATGTCACTTCTCCAAACACGTCTGCACACTTTGTATAACTTTTGTAACCCATCAATCACTGTGTTGCTTCTTGTTAACAGAGACCAATTTTTGTCAATATACTGCTAATCAATATGTTACAGGAGTTGACTGCAGCTGCAACAATCCCAAACATCTGTTAATTCCATCAGAAGAAAGGCTGAGTACAAAAGCTGTGAACTCACCCAAAACACCCACAGGCTTCTAGATTTCATCCTATTTAATTTTGTATGCACAGGCTTTACCACAGAACTAAGGATTTATACTGGCTACTTTCTTTGAATGAATTATCAGCAAAAGTCTAATTCTGCTTAGAAAGTCAATGAAATTCACAGCCACGAAACTGATGCTGTGTTTTTAAACACTCCAAGTATTGCATTTGTTTATCAGGTTTTATTGACAGGAACTCTGCACTCAAGGCCAGGGCTCAGATAATTGGTAAGGGTCTATGACAGGATGTTAATTCACTTCAGCAGAGGAGAAGTATTTGTGTCCCTCTCATGTGTAAAACGAGCGTCCCCATTTTACAAATGTAACTGCACAATACACATCAGCAGAATTCCCAAGGGCCACAGCTCTGGAGTGCTGGATGCACCCACCATGCTGCTTCCTCTTTGATATTCTCTAGAGAGCTACTAAAGGGAAAAACGGCATTTCAAACACTTTATTGGACAACCCCAGAAGTCTCAGACAGATGTCTGTGAGCATGTCTGAGTGAAAGCCCACCTGCAGAGCTGTAAAGCACCACATTTTAAAATTAAGGTGAATTTTCTCCATCCTTGGGGCTGCTTAACATAGACACTGTTCCTAAAGGCAGAGAATTCTGTCCCTGAAGAGCTACTTCTTCCAGCTACAAGCTGAAATCCAGCCCTGGAGCAAAACATGGAATCCTAAGTACAAAAATGCCTGAGTGCCTCCTGTCTTTCAGGGGATTCTCCCAGGCAATATGTTCATGTGGGATTTAGAGGCTTTAGTGCACAGCTCCTTGAACTTACAAGTACAGCCACAAAAATCACCCAAGACACTGCTTTTTGTGTCATCAGAGTGCTGCTGTTCCCTACAGCAAATAATGGCAATGCTTTTGGCCTCATAAAAACAGTGCATGGACACCACTCATTCCACAGAAACATTTAGAATAATTTAGGCTGAAAAAGACCCTTTAGGATCATCAAATCCAACCAGTGCTTCCATCCTGTGCTGGAATTCACTGGCAGGATTTCTTCATGTTAGCTGCCAATATTTTAGTCTGGAGACAGAACCAGTGGGTCATTCCAATGCCAGTCATTCAGTGACTGAAAATTATCTGTGCTAGGATGTGGGATTCATTCAGAATGCTTTGCCTACCTGCCTGATCAACAGCCTTTTACACTGTTAACATGATGAAACATCAGATGGAAAGCAGTGGACTGGAGTTAGCTACTCTCAATGTTTCTGGTTGAGAAACACAAGGTGACCTCACAATTTAAAACCTGACAAAATTTTACATTCCCTGTAAACTGTTATTTAGCTTCCCTTCAAAGCTTGCTCTGTCCCCTTCGTCTTCCTTGATTAGAGGCATGGATTGTGATCAGATTGTCTTTCCCTGGGAATGAGCCTCTGATACATTCTGGCGCTAAACTCCACTGGATTTCCCTGAAAAATCATTCAGTAGAAACAATTTCCCGGATATCTTTTTCATTGCTGTGTTTTCAACTGTACCTCCCTATATTGCATGACTTTGTTTTTTCATACAGAAATCTTTGCCACGCTGCTGTATTACCAACCAGAAAGGTGACAAACCCCACCAAACCTCTGCAGAAAGAGTCAGTGTCCCTGTGACTCAGAGATTTTGTTGGGAGAAATGGTTTAAAGCTGAGTTAAGGTAATTGGGCTGAGCACAGGGAAAGGGTGAAAGGGCTCCTCACAGATGAGGCTCAACTCTGATTTTAATGCAAACCACCAGAACTGTACTAGCACTTAAATAGGGAACCTGTGTTTGGAATGATAAAAAGCCATTGAAAAGAGGCTGGGTAGACTGAACAGGAAGAAATAGATTAATAGATCTCCATGTGAGCATAATTGATTTTGGGAATGTACTCCAGAAACCCTTCACCAATGATTTATCTTCATTTGGGGGGGTATAACACCGAGTTCAGTCAGGTCCTCAGAGAGACATCCATCAAATGCATCATCAGCAAAAAGAAGTACTGCCTTCTCCTTCTATTTTATCTTTCCTTTTGCTTTCATATGACTTAAACAAAACAGGAGATCATTTTTCTTCTAAAAATAAATAAATCACTGCTAGTTATTGAAGTAATTCTGGGACAAGTAACCCACCACTATATATAACAATTGAATTTTCCCTTTCTCTGGCTAGCGACCCAGCAGCCAAGAAACTTTGGAAAGACATGAGGCAAAGCCTGCAGTAAGAGGTTTCAACAGGAGTTGGAAAAGGTGGGGATAAAAAAGAACTAGAGGGGAATCATCAGGAAGCTGCAGCCAGGATTAAAATTATCTTAAACATTTAAATATGACAAAAGAGGATGGAATAAAAACATAACAGTCAGGCATGAAATGTAAAAAGTAAATGTCATGCTATGTCCCAATCACTGCCTTTTTGATTTATCTACTTTTTCTGCACTTACTTAATTGTAAATTCTGAGGAAGAGCAATACAATTCTTTGAAATCACATTTAAGAAATGCATGGACAGCATTTGTTTCTGGGTATGTAAGCTCATTGAAATGGGCACCTCATTTATCATATTCCACACACTACTTTTTGTGACATTAAAATAACACTGAACTCCATCAGGGCAGAAAGCAAATGCCAATTTTGGGAACATTTCCCCCACTACTTCCCTTGCTTTTCATAATTTCTGGCTACTCGGGTGGGTGCAGGGGGTACCTGTGATAAACACAGAGTTCAGACATTTGCAGTTCTGTCTCTTCTTCCTGATGATAATTCACAGACACATTGAAAAGCTGGGGTTGGAAGGTATCTTTGGTGACCCTGCAGTCCAAGCACCTCTCAGAGCACAGGTTGCTTAGGACTGTGTCCAGTTGGGCAAAAAAGAAAGCCCGACAACCAAAAAAACCCCCCAGCAATCAACAATTGGAATTCCCTGAAAATCAAGTCATACCTACCGCCTCTTGCCCTGACAAGATTTTGCATTCAAAGCAACACAGGGCAGCAACCAAAAAAAATCATTTCACTTTTTCTCTCAGGTTCAGAAATGCAGAGCTGCAGGTAGAACTGCCAGTGAGCTCTGAAGTCACACTGCCGGTCCCTATGCTTAATCTACAAAAATAATGAAATGTGATTAGTTACAATGAAATACAATCCCCAAATAATTGAGACAGATTCAGATTTAATTCATCTTTGCAAAGTAGTTGGAAAAGCTGATGGTGAAAAAGGTAATTTTTCTTTTATAAAATAGCTCCCAGCATGAGAAAGTATTTTTTTTTTCTTTAAAAAAATTACCTAAGCTGAAAAGAAATATCCCTCAACAATGAGAAACCTGATCCTGCATGAAAATGTAAGCAGAATAGGAATTAAATCAGTAAAATATCTTCAGCTTCTGGAGGACTGAAAATTGGGAATCCTTCTGTGGTACTCTCCTGGAAAGCTGAACAGCACTAGTGAAGGGCAAGGTTTTCTTGAAGTTGTGTTAAAGCATCCTAGACAAAATAACAGGGTTTAGGCAGCTATTGCTGTGTTATCTCTTAGATGTGAGAGGGTAAAGTGCCTATTGCTGCTGGCTCAAATGTGTGTGGAATAACAAAAGAAACAAACTGTCTGTGAGCCAAGGGACACAGCTGGGGCTGGGAATCCCTCCTCCAGCCCCTGGCTGTGTTTCTGTCTGGTTCTGGGGCAGATCTCTTGGCAGCTGATCCCAATACTCCACTTCCCTGGATGTTACCTACACAGGGCATGGATTTTGGGGCCACTGGGGCACTGCTCCCCTACACGTTTGGGGGACCTAAAAGCAAAGGTCTGTTCAATCAGTAAAATTAATTATTTTGCAGAAAAGCAGAAATCAATCTGATTTTTAAACCACAAATACTCCCATTTGTGATCATCCAAGGAGTTTGTGGCAGAAACCATGTTCTATGACATCGATGGACAAATGTTTGCTCTAACTGAGATTATCCATGGAGAATAATTGCATTCAACCTTTAGTCTGCAATTTTTTACAGACCAATACATTTCAAATTGACAATTTCAAAAGGCCAGACACCACTGTCAAAACCTGCAAATAATTAAACTTAAAAACAATAAAAATCAACTATTTCTCCAAGGCAGTTGCCATGAACTGATCACTGAATTTCTGTATGTGCAGGGACCTCAGCTACACAATGCCCTGTTAGTACTTTACAAAGAAGTTGGAAAATGTAGCTTTATTCACCATACAAAATCCTCTATTAAAAATTATGGTCCCTGCCTTCTATTTTATGAATATTTAAAATCTGCAAGTGCATTTTTTATGTTCTCCATCATTGAATACCACAATTCCCTTTGTGTTCAATGTGCTGATTTATTCCCCCTGACACCAATAACAGGTAATAGAAAAGACCCCACAGCATTATTAATTACATGAGGTGTTAATTAGATGTTACACATGGGAACAAGACAGATGGCAAGACAAACAGGAGTCAGACAGACAGGTATGGCTGAGTACCTTAGTGTCCTGGAAAGATGGATGATGCCTCTCTAGGTGTGTGAGCTGATAGGGAATGACCTTTGTTGATGGAGAAGACACACTATGGTAAGAAATATTAATGATGAGACAAGTACCAGAAACTTCAGGTACAGGAGAACTGTAAAACCAAAGGAATAAGCAAATATTTCCTCAGCTCCAGTAATTGAAATAAATGACAGATCCCAGCTGAGGAAGAGAATGGCATCTGCAGTGAGTGACAATGATTCCATGCTGAAGGATGGCTGGTGGCTCCCCACAGCTGCCGCTGGCTTTGCTTAATCGTCTCCCTGCAGGAAGAGTGATAACATGCCAAAGGCTTCTCATCCTTCTTTTTGCTCCCCTCTAATTGCTATTTTACTTTTCAAATAATTGACAGAGCTTAGTTATGCATTTTTTATTAGCCCAGAAGACCTGTGGGAATGGGCAACACAACCCAAGCCCTTCCATCCCAGCTGCTGTAGGATCAAATGATGGACTCTGTGCTCCTCCCTCCTGGACATCCCATTACCATGACCACAGTCCCTGCCAGTGAAAAGAGACAGACAAGAAAGAGCAAAGCAAATATTTCCTTTGAACTCCTTGCAGCAAAATACATCTCCTAAACCCGGAGTTTGTAAATGTCATATTCACAAAATATGGTAGCTGAAATTGAAGTGAAGGAGCTGCCCCTTTCTAACAGGAAGAGATATTCAGGGGCTGTCCAAAAGATCAGAACAAACTAATCCCAGTTTGTTTCCACAAGTGCCCTGTCCCCTGTCCATGCTCTTTCCCACCCCAAATAAGCAGCATCAAGCCCACTGGGTTTGGTAATGGTGTTTACATGAAGTAAGAGTCCTTGGCTTTCTGAGCCTCCCCTCATCTATTGCCTGAATTGCCACGTGCAATCCTGCATTTAAAATGGATCCAAACAGGTTGTGTCAGGCAGCAGAGAGCTCTGCAAGAGCTTGTGATTTATTATTTTTGTACATAATTCACTGTGTGGGGAAAGCCCAGGGATAGCCCAGGGATAACCCAGGGATAGCCCAGGGATACTGGGCCCCAGCCTCAGCTCCCACTGCAGCTCTGCACCCACCAAGGGGCTGGGACAGGCTGTGGTGTGACAGCAGTTTTAAGATTCCTGTTTTGGGACAAACAAATCTTGTGGTGGACTCTTTTACCTCCCAGCTGAGGCTGCTGAGAGTCCGTCCCTGTCTGTCTGTCCCTCTGTGCTATGTGACAGTTGATGGAACTCAGAATAAATGCCCAATTCCTGCCCAGCTGGAATTGACAGCCAGCAGATCCTTGCCCCAGGGGGTTCTTTTATCCCTCTTTAGTGTTTGCAGACAGACAAAAGTCATCACAGCTTTTCCTTCTCCCCAGGGGGACTTCATCAAGCACATTTTTATGCTAAGGCTGGCATGTTGCTCCTGTGATTGTTGGATGAGGCAGCATCGATTTGATAGAAACCCAAAGCAGAGCCAGGCTCCCACTTAGAACACAGTTCAACCACACCTTTATCCCTACAAACATCAAGATTTGGCTGAGCCAACACCTAATTCAACAGCCAGCCTTGGCAGTTATCAGTAAATAAATGCTATTGTTCTCCAGAAACTTTCCCCATATCCTGAAAAAGATCAGGTTTTCCATGTTATATCCAATGATTTGCTCTCAAGGTTTTCTGTGCAATTGATTTCCACTGGGCCAGAAAGCAGCTAATTAGCTGAAGGCTCTGCGGTGGGCAACTTGACAGACAGTTAATAGCTTTAAAAATATTTTTTCTATGACCTGCCAAAGTTATTTAGGTTTTCTTCAAGGTTTGTAATACAGCTCTATGCGCCAATTTATTTAAATTATTTTCCAGTATACCTTGAAAATCACAGAAAATAGAAATAAATGGATAAAGCATGGAGTGCAAGGATGTGTTGCTCCAGACTGTCTCCTTGGCTTCATCTTCACATAAGCACAGAAACAATATAAGTCAAATGTATTTAATATAAGTCATCAGCTTAAGCATAATAAATTACTGAATTACTGAGTAAACATGAACAAACAATACATGTGCAGTTCGGAGAGAAATCTGTATTTTTCATGAATCTTACAGAAAGATGTGATCTTTGTCAACTCCACGATATTTTAAGATGACTGTTAACATGTAAACCTTACAAAAATCTCACATTAATCTCTCTGATTTCATTCTGAGTTTTGAGGGAAAACCCCACCTCCCACCCAGCAAGGAAGGCTGAGGAAACTTCAGATGGAAATCTCCAGCTGATCTATTACAGCTATAAAACTGAGCACATAAATGGTTGCATAGTCTCTTATACATTTAGTGCAGCAATCCTGGGATCTCTATGACAACAATCCCAACAGATGCTCTCTGAATGCTGCTGCTGCACCAGGCACTCACTGTGCTTCTAATGGGAAAACCATTATGCTGATTCCCACAGGTTATTTTTGGAGTGAGAAATTACTTGTTACAATATTTTACTAAGAATATGGAGAGGGGATTGCACTGAAACATGTAAAATGATCTAAAATTGGAGATATCTGAGTACAGAAACAAATGCAGGAGTTCATGGTGATGTCAGTGCCCTCCTGCCTCTTCCTTCTCTCCTATGGAAGGTCATTAGGCATTGACTGGTTTGGGCCCAGATTAGCTCCAGAAGCCCGACCTGCAGTTCAGGCTGCATCATGGCCCAAATTAGAATTAGAAAATAAATCTCCTCACCTTCCACTCTGGCTGAGCTGCTCACCAGCCATATCCCTACTTGCCCATTTATTTATGATGAGAGATCAGTGAAGAGCTCCAGTTTTGTTCCATGAGACTGGAAGCAGCCAGAGACATCTGTCAGTCCCTGGGTCCCTCTGCCAGGGCAGTGGCCACGTGCACTGCTACAGACATGGGCAAAGCCCTCCCAACAGCTCAGCTCCCAAACCCCCATTTTCTTCCTTTTATTTTTGCTGGAATAGGAATGGAGAGAAAGCAGCCTCCCCTGTTTGCAGCAATGCCTGTTTCCATGGCACCCAGAGCAGCAGCTGATGGCCTTGTTATAACAAAAACTCTAATAAATTTCAACAGATTGCTGGGAATTGCTTTTTCTTTTTCCACAAACCCAGATAACTCTCCATTCCTGGAACCACCTCCAATATGGTCCAACACTCTATGGTGAAGTTAAACTCTTCACAGTGATGATAGTTTTCAAACAAGAAATAAAATTTAACAGGCATCCCTCAGAGAGAAAGAGAGAGAAAGAAAAAAACCCAAACCTTATCAATTTTTCTTATCTATCATGGACTTGACAGAGCTCTAAATACATTTGATTAATACTACCTGTGCAGCATCTGTTCACTGAAAAGAAACCTTGGATGGCCTCAGAGACAGAACATCTTCTCCCTTGAACTGTGCTCCCAAAAAGCTGAGAAGCTGCTGTGCTGCCCTGTGAATCTTTGAAAAGAGATCAATGAACATGGGCATTTTACACTCAAATACACTTTCCATCACTCTGATATTCATTTCTGCAAAACCTCATGAATATGTAGCACTCTCTTTTGCTTCGGTCTTCCATCTCAGGTTGAGTGATTTTCAGATTTATTTGGTTTCTAAGGTGTTGATCCTGAGGATCCTTTGATTTTATGTACAGTTATAACTGATTGAACATTGAGGAGCATTTATGGAACTGGGAAAAGCAGTGGAAGAGAATTGGCTTTTCACAGTTTCAAAGGTAACTGAAAAAATCTGTACATTATCCCTCGTGCTTTGTTAATTATCCTGGGGACAGCCTGGAAAGAAAATCAGACCTCAAAACTGAGGAGAAAACCAAAAGCAGCATTCAATTGACTGTAAGGAAAGAAAAGTAGAGAAAGCAGTACTGACACTGCATTTGCGAATTCAGTATTAATGGAGATTTGGTGCTAAATTCAGGGCTGTTTGCCAGAGATCTCCTCAATGCTGAGCATTACCAAGTTCTTATGTTAAAGGGCATCAATAAATGTTTGACCTGAGCATTTCTCCATGTCCTGTTCTCAGTTCAGTGTCTGTTACTGCATCTGCTCTACCCCAGCACCTCACAGATGGTGACCCAAGCTCCATAAATAACTGCTCAAATATTTGTCTTTCCCCAAAGAACCTGCAATTCAGTTAATTAATAATACAAATAATAAATCCTGCAGAACCACAGAACTACATATTCCTAAACACAGGTCTTCTTGGCACACTGTGAAAAATACAACTGAAAAGCCTCAACTGAATTTCAAAGAGAAACCACATTTAGATATTAACTTTTCTGTATGTACAAATCTTGTCAAGAGTAACTGTCCCACAGATAATTACAGAGAAGAATATCCAGAAATAAAATCACATGAGCTTAACCAAGCATCACCTCAAAGGAAATGATCTTTGGGAGGTACAGGAAGGAAAATATGGACAGGGAATAAAGTGAGACCGCTGTTTCTTAGGAACAGTAACTGAATCACTACAGTTACTGACAGATCATTTCACGATGAGAAATAACATATATTAAAACCACAGAAGAGTTTCTCAGTGTTTTGGGAGACACTGCTGTAACACATCTAAATTGTCACTCAGAGGTTAGAAATGCACTTTGGTACCCCAGGCTCTACCTCACTTCTTGAGGAGCTGCACACGTGTTCTGCACAAGCACAGGGAGTGTGTGCAAAGAAAACACAGCCCCAGCAATTCTCCATTTCATCCACAAAGGGCTTAATAAAATGACTGAAATTACTCCAGTTTAGCACATCATTATAAATCATTTTGCAGCTTCAGACATTAAAAAGACAATAAAACTGCTTGGGAAGTGTTCTCCCCACTTAAAAAGCATGATGGAATTCACCAAACTTCCTTCAGCTTCTGCGGAATCATCAGGAATGTAAATAAACTAAAGTGGTTGAGGAGTCTATTAATTCTGGACAGCGTGATTTATATTCTGATACTCTTTAGAAAGTTGCCCAGACAAAGCTCCTTACTGACTGAATTTGTGCACTGTTCCAAGTGCTCCAGTAGTTTTCCTTCCACTCCCTACCCTGGAATGGACTTTTCCCCCTGAAGTGAGAAGCCCTGTGCATACCCTGACCTGGCTGTGTCCTGCCTGCTGGAGGGGTCCAAGCAAACGTGCCAGTGATGGACAATTTTCCTCCAAATACACAGAAAACATGACCAAACAGCTTCCTCCCCAGGCTTTTTGCTTGGATAATCCAAGACAGACTGCTCCAGGTGTGGGCATCCAAATCCTGCCCTCAAACCATGTAAAAAGTGCCACCCTGCTGACTGAGCTCCACCTCATGGGTTTCTGTTTTTCATCTTTGCTGTTTGCTTGACACCCTGAAGGATTGAAACAAAAAAGGGATTAGTGTGTGGTTTGTCTTAAAATGCTGCAAAAACTTATTTTTATTTGCTGGCATGGCACATGACCCACCCTCCAGGGAGGGACTCTGTGCTGCTGTCACCATTTTTGCCATGACACTTATATCACTGGCTGAGCAGGACAGCATCCAATATCTCATCCTTCTATCAGCACAGCCCTTCCTCACCTCACTGAAAGTAGCCCAGCCATCCTGCTGATCTGTGCTGGCTAAATGACAAAAAGCTGCTCTGTCTGTCCCTTCCATCAGGTTCCTCTGGTGCTGTGGGGGCTTTAGATCAAACCAAACCCATAGAGATTGTTCTGAAAATGTAGACATTGAATTTTCAAAATGCATCTCTGTAGCAAAGTGTATTAAATACCAGAAAAAGCTGGCATTCTACCTAATTTCTTTCCTTGTATCTCAGGCAGGTAAATTATTAGAAATTTGCTATTAGAGAGAAAACATTTCAATCTTCCACAAGATAATAGTAATAAGATGTGACAACAACCATAATTTGTGCATTAGGATAGATCAAAGGAGCTGTTTAAGGGTGTGACAGTGGCTCATTTGCCACAGCAGAGTGTGACATTTTGTAAACCTGTGACATGGCTCAGATTGTGCTGTGCTGTGATTGCTACACGTGCTCCTTCCCTCCTTCTCCCCATCTTGCTGGGGAAAGCAATTCCTGCACCTTCAGCTATAAACCAAAATAAACGAGAGGGAGAGATTATTTGTGTTTGATGTGTTCTGCTTCTCACCACTGTAATTTAATCCAATGGTGCTGCTCCACACAACTGATGGGATTTATTGGACTCTCTAGCAGCTAATGTTTTTATTTTGAAATTGTTATCTTATTGATTAGATTTTTCATATACTTCACATTTACTTGCTTCTATCTCCTCCAAAACACTTTCCACACTTCATTTTGTCCACAGTGCAGTTCTACCTACTTAAACATTATAACACATAGTTTTATAAAACATAGAATGAATGCAAGGTTCATGGTCTATTTGAAAGATTAAAAGTAAGATTTAAATTCTCCTGGCTGAAAGTGACTTCTGAAAAAGTTAATTATTCCTCTTTATCTCAGATTTACCCCTTAAAGCTGTCTGCTAAATCACAAGAGACCTGAAAGGATTTCACTTTTCACTCCTGGCCACAGAATGGCACAGCAGAGTTTTAAAAGCTCAAACAGTGTGTGAAACGTGAAGAGTTATTGCTGCTATTTACAAAGTACCAGGAACAAGTCCTGCTTTCAATTATTTCTGAAGATACTCCACTGAGTCTGATCCCCTACTGCCCTGCATAATATATACATTTAAATCTACACAAAGTGGGTTAGAAAGCACTCCTGGTCTGCTCGGCAAACATTTCAGCTTGAAGTGACACCGATAAAGAGCCACAAGAGAGACACTTGTTTCTCAAAAAGATGCTTTAGGCTAACAGAAAATATTATCAATAAACCTTCTGTGTATTTGAGGAGGGGGAAAATAAGCTGTATTTCTAACGTGCCCTGTCAAGGCAGCTGGCTACAGCTCTCATTGGGTTTAATGGGATGTATTTGGTTTCTGCTGAAAACAGAGTGGAAATGAAACATTGCTTTCACAGAATATGTTATTAACAACTCTTATCTCAGAGATTATTATCTCATATAATGTGATTTCTGGAGCGGTATTAGCCCCGGAAAATCCCAGAGACATGCAGCCGGTGGCTGGGAGAGGTTAAACACAGTTGCACTGCCTGAGAGCAGAGGAGAGGGAAAAGTACCTGCTGAGGTCCCCGGGGAGCTGCTGCCCTCAGCCCTTGGGCTCCCTGCAGAGCAGGGTCAGGCCTCAGGTGGGCACGAGGAGAAGGACTGATCCTGAGAGCCACCTCCAGGCTGGACAGGCTGCAGTGGGGTGACCATCACCCTGCTGGGGGTCAGGGTAGAGAGAAGGGTCAGTGCTGGCTGGGGTCACCCACAGGACTGCAGAAAGTGCCAGCACTGGGCATCGGACGCAGGGTGCTCTGAGGAGATTCCAGTGCCCACAGCTGGTTCCAGTGGGTGTGTCCCGCTCCAGGGGCTACGAGAGCCAGCAGAAGTGAGCCCTTTTGGGTGCTTGAGCTGTGGGAACCCTCCTGCAGCACACCGTGTTGTGTCCTTACAAACGGTGTCAACTCCAACACACACAGACCCCATGTTCCCACAGAGAAGGTCAGGGAAGGCTCTGTGGGATGTGCTGGGACAATGTCTGCTGCTCGTACACGTGCTAAAAAAATACGGGGTTGAATTGGGGTTTGACAGTGTTCTTGTAAGAGAGCCTTGGAGGAGGAGGTTTGTGTCAGCTCCGTGACACGACCTTGGCAGCAGCCCTTGGGCTCATTAGCTCAGCAGCCCATCAAAGCCTCACCACAGCCACTGCCTCCCCCACATCCTTCCCCGGGGCTTTGCTGCCTGAGTTCTGCAGTAACTCCTGGCTTTCCACAGCCATCTGGGATGACAATCCAGAGTCCTTTCTCTTGTTTCTGCTTGCTCCCAGCAGAGCCCATGGAGCCCCACACACCTTCCCCAGGCACCTCCCTGCTCCCAGAGGCTGCACTCTAGGGCTGCAGGTGAGGCTACCCAGCAGTGCCTGGGCACTGGGAGGGACACCCGGGCACCTCCTGGAGCCACAGAGCCTCCTGGCAGGAGGGAAGGGGGAGCAGGATGAGTGCTCACAGCAGTCAGCTCCATGCTCCAACACCCATGTCCATGGCAGAACAAGGGATCTGGCACCTTGCACAGCATTGGGCAACACGGGAACATCGTCAGGATGAAATGTTTCCATGTTATCTAATTAGGTGTGGCCTAATAAAAAAGTTCGAGCAGTAGAGGATGTTAGAATGCTATCATCCTGAAACTAATAATTTTTGTCAATCCTAGAGGAAAAGAGACAGCATTGAAAGTAAGTTGCATTCCCAGCACTGCCTGTTCCTCCCTCCTCCTGCACAAAAAAACCAGGGATGCCTTCTGCCAAGAGAAATGGAATCAAATAGCTCCAGACATCTGTGAGCCTCATAGGGGAGATTATTTTCCTAGAAATAAGACCATGGATTCCAGAAAAAAGTATTATTGCTTTTCATGTGATAGGATACCAACAACACAGCACTGAAATCATAAATACTAGAGATGAGGAAGTGCTTGCAGTAGGGTGTTAAATGCATTCATATGGCCTCTTGGCTTCTCTTTGTTTATTCTTCATGAACTGATTTGAACAAATACTACTTATTTGACCACTAATTCATGCAAAGACGTTTCTATCTACAGATCACTTGCAAATGATGCACTGCCACTGCTGCCTCACAGTGTAAACAATCACATAAATTATATATTATGAACTCTATTTTCTGATCAGAGACTCACTGAAAACAAAGATGAAGTGCACAAGAAGTGTCACATCCCTTATGACCAAACTCCTGACCATGGGGCTCAGTGAGAATTCTCACCTCAGTGCAGTTGTGCTCATGTATTCCCAGATTCTTGGTGCAAACACACTTTTGTATCAGTGCAACTGGCTGGAACAACTCCCATTAACTTCCCAAATGATGAGGTTTTGGAGCACTACTTTCAAATAATATTACAATTGCAAATATAATGTGAAGTTCGTGACTACTGAATAAATCCTGCACTATTAAAATAATAAACAAAGCTGACAGGATATTAAACTGAGTTCCCATGAAAACAATTCTCTGTGGCCTCCTGTGCAGGTTCCTCAGCTCAGAGTTTGATTAGACACTGCCACGAGAGCAACCAAGAGCTGAGAGCTCACCCAGGGAGGAGAGCAGGGAGACCAATCCAATTTCACTCTAAATCATTTTTGTTTGCTCTTTGTTTGTGTTGTTTTCTTCCAACACTGCCAAAGTCACAGGAATTTGACACAAAACTGCCAGGTTTTTAATCTATGAGACAGAAGTAGGAAATCTTAAACCAGTAAAAAGCCACAAAATCAAACATCAAAGGTTAGATACAACCCAAAAAGGACTGAAACAGTCAACAAGCTGATCCTGTGTAGGTGATAAACTGTTAGTAGATATAATAATTTAAAGGCGGGACTTCAAAATTCTTCATGTTTTGTGCCACAGAGCTTTTGCAGTTGCAAGGAGTACTTAGTGAAATACAATATCCATGGAAATATTCCATGTCTGTCTCTGTGTGGGGCTGTAATGCTTTTGTCTCCTGCTGTATACAAATAAACACTTACCTACAAAAGAGCGGAGGGCAGCTTGTGAAAGAACAAGGAATGATCTCAGGCTTTGCACTGACACGTTGTTCAGACCTATAATAAAACAGACTTCAAGAATGAGGGGGGACTTTGCAACTGCAGCCTCCCTAAGCCCTGAACCCAGCCTTTGGAGATAAGACAGAAGCTGGCAAACTGGGATACCATAATTGTACTGCTGGGTGCAATGTATCCATCCCGATAACACACTCACATTGGTGCCAGTCCCAAAGCAATAATCTCCAGGCCCCACAGTCTCATTAGCATAACTCAAGCACATGATTAAGATGACTGGAGATTTCCTGGGGGGAATATTTAGATTTAGGTTCTGTACTGCTCAACTTCGCAACAGACAGAACTAGTTCCTACACATATCAAAACACACAGTAAGTAACAAATTTGAGATTTGTGATGGTGGTGGGGGACACATTCATATCAGTATGACAGTAAAGCATTTATACTGCAGCTGATTAGGTTCCTGACTCACTAGTGAAGGAATCAAATTTCAAATCTGATCTAAAGCATTTTTACTCTTCCTTATCCCTTTCTATCTTTTAATAAGTGTAGAAGTTTTCCACTTCCGGCTAGAGTTTTGATCATCTATCCCTGTATTGCAAGGAAAACCTCTTATTTTTGCATTTTAATCTGTTTTTCATCTTTTGAGTAAAGTTATTACCTATTTTCAACCATATTTATTCTTCATGTAAGTGTGGCCAGGATTTCTTTTGAAATATCTAAGAATTAAATCAATTACAGGTCTGGCCTGCTAGGAAATTCTTTCAGAATCTGATACAGAGAACATAGCAAACACTCCAGCAAACTTGAAAATTCTTTAAGAGGGTATAAACAACAAACTAAAAACTTGCTCGTTTAGGCAACAGAGGATAGAGATACTGATGGAGAATTTCACCAACATGGTATGGTAAAAGTTATCAGCAACCCTGCTGAGGGAAGCACAAAGTTAGGAGGGTTTCCTTTGCAAGAAAAAACAAGTGAAAATACTGATTCTATCTGTGTTTAGAGTTATACCTCCCACTCTGGTGGACAGGAGATACTATCCTCTCACAGAGCCTGTAAGCCATGGAAAGTGAATTTTCACCATAATAAGGATTTTTAAACTATGGCAGATTCAGGCAAGAGCAGCAAATTTTCTACCGGATTTACATATAAAAGTCAAAGGAATTTATTTTGAGGACTGTAAATGTCTGCTCAGACCTCTGGCTGAACCTTGAGGCATCCTTTGATCCCTGGGGAAAGACAGGAGAGGTTGGGGATCTGTGTGAGCTGGGGGCTGGAGCAGTGCTGGAGGCTGGGGATGTCACCCTCACACTGCACTCCTGACACAGCCCCTTTCATCCCCGTGGGGTCTGGAGAGATGGAACACAAACCTCTGCCTTGCAAACTCCCCCTGGGATTGGTGACTCTCCACCTGTCCCCTTGGACTGAGGGTTTGGGTTCAGCTGCTGGTTTTACCCACACATTGAACTAAATCCCCAGAGCACAGGGACAGGGGTTTGTCCCTCTGATCCAAGCCATGCTTCACAACTCTGTATCATTCTGGTTCAGTAAAAGTAGCAATGCACTTGAGACTTTCCCAGGCATCACACTGACCCAAAGCAATCCCTTCAAAATTCTGTGAGCGTTTGCAGCATCCTTATTATTCAGCATTTTTGAGCTGCTGAATCTGGGAACAGCTGTGGATAGATGCTCAGAGGATTAGGCTGTACTTTGCTAATAAGACCTGACTGCAGCATCTCAGGAAACAGTGAAAGTCATTCTATAAATAGTGAAGGTTTCTGTTACAAAATGTTTTTACATATATTAAATCAAGATGCCATAATTAAAGTAACCATTTCAGAGGGATGGATAATAAAGAAAAAGTCATTAATTATCTCTTACCTCGTGTGGCTCTGGGAAAGGAATCTGATTGAGTCAAGCTAAAAATGCTTTGCAGTTGAAACAAAATAGGTGTATTTTCACTGGTTTAAAATAAATTACTGGTAGTGAAAACGATAAGGAAAACATACAAGTCTATTAATAATACACACTGCTATAGGTCTTCTAAGGTTTTTCTAAGCATGTCACAGTGTTTTCATAATCACAATCAAAAGAGCTGGTTAAGTGAGTGATGCAATTTAAATCACAGAATTAAAATGTTTCAACCATTTTCCTGCAGATTTGGAATGGCTCCTTAAAGCATCTGAAGTGCCAGTGGAGTGCCAGGATTCTCTTCAGTCAGTGATTGTCTGCTGTTTGCAATCAGTCTCCAATTTGTCACTCTGCTTCCAATAAAATATTAATGTAATCACATGAAATTATCCCCCTTCCAGCCCTACGTGTGCTTTGGAGTCAGTGCTGTGTTTGCTGCTGCTCAGAGTGGGCTCATGGTGCTCCAAGAAAGCAGGAGATGCTGAGAGATCAAAAGGTGACAATTTAAAAATGATACTTGAAGCAGGATTTTTAAATACATCATGGCATTATAAAGCAGAGAGTGTCACTCTGTCCCAGGAAACCATTCCTGAGATCCCAGAGGCTTCCCGGTGACGGGGAATATTTGAGACCCGCACCACAGTGTTGCAGGGCTTCAATTGACAGCAATAAAGCTGGAAACCATGAGTATCAAAAATCTGTAAAGAAATTAGGTTACCTTAACAGCACAGTGGTGTAATTAGTCACAATTAGTGGAGCTATAAATTGTAAGTGATTAAAAATGAGGCTTAGATAAAGATGGTGAATTTAACTAGAAATGTTTCCGTTAGAAAGATTTGACCTTCTTACCCATTAAATCTGAACATTAATCTGCAGATGAAAATCAAGTTACAATTGAACAGAGACAATTACATTTCAATTCTGGTTGACAGTAAGCTCAGGTTTCAAATCTAATACAGTTATTTTGTGACCTCGGGCACCTCATCTAAAGTCCTTTCCATCTCTAAATGAAGATAATACTTCCCTGCCTTTGTGAAGAGCTTTGAAACCTTGGATGAATTGTTATTATTTATGTGCACAGCCCTGAAAGCATAACTCAACAGGATGGCTGTGTTTGCACATCTGAGCCTGCATGGTATTGTAGGCAAAATATTTACTCTCTCTGCACCCAAATAAATTTTGCTGGAAATATTGCAGCAGATGACTACCAACGCTTTGCTTGCCTGCTTGTTTTTCCAAGAGAATCCTAAATAAAGCTCTGGACCCTTCCAAAATGTACATACCTGACTTTTGTCACAGAAATCAATGCACTGAAATCCACGGGACTGGTCACATGCCTCTGCTCAGGCTTAAGTGCACAGCAGCAGCACAATCACAACTTAAGGGAGCACCAAATATCAAATCCATTTTTAATCCATGCAAAGTCATCCTACACCAGCCTCACCCTGATGCCTTTGTCCTCACATATCCCAGCTTGTCCCACTCTCACCAAATTCCTTGGATCAACATCTGATTAACTTCATTGACAGAGGAAATACATGAGTTTTTCGTTCACTACCGATTCTGGCCATGCCCTAAAGAATTGCCTGATCTCATCCTCTGGGGTTTTAAAGTGTTCAATTTCATAAATAAGAAAAGGAATTAAGTGTTGAGTATTGGCAGGGCTTGATAGATACAAATTAATAGTGATGACATCAGTGAATATGTTGTCTGATCAAAAAGAATATGTTGTCTTTCTCAAAAAGAGAAAGAAAAGAAAAAACAAAGATTGGGAACATATAAGCATGAAAGAAAGAGCTCTCTTTCAGCCTCTACCCTAAGAAATTATTAAATTACCTCCCCTCAAGCTCGGGAGCATTGCCCTGTTTCCAAGGGACAGCTGTACTTGGATTACCCTCCATGAGTGAGAGAAGGTGGTGGCAATTCAGCAGTGGAGCCCAGAGCAGGACAGCACACTCAGGGTGTCACTGGGCACAGCCAGGGTGTCACTGAGCAGTGACAGCCATGGGACCAGCACGTTTGTGAAGCTGCACAAACACCCTGAGACACATCTGAACAACATAGGAGACAATGAAGGGTGGCACACAAATATCAGCCATCTCTGAGAGTGAGGCATTTTTCTCACCTCCTGAGAAGGTGATGGAGTATCCCTTCCTCTAATGAAAGTGATTGTTCTTTCATATTCTTAAGCCTTCCAGATTGTGTTTTGTGGGCAGCAGCCAAAAAAAGCTCCAAAAGGAGTCTTCAGAAGTCAAATAAAAGCCAATGCGTATGTGAAGGTCGCGCGCACGGTCACCAGGAGCAGCTGGATTTCTGCATTGCAGCTGAAATCAAGATTATGCTTCAGGTTTCCTTTGCAAGCCCTCAGGGAGAACATTGCTCACAGAGATGCAAAATTAAAAGTACAAGTACAATGGATTTCTTGCTCATTGGGTACGAAGGCCACAAACAACACGACTGCACTTGCATACAATAAATAAAAATGTTTTCATTTAACGATGACTCTGCTGTTACCAAGAACACCTTTAAAGCTTTCAAAATGTATTTGCAAGATTTCCTCTTTTGCACTGGTATAAGCAAAAAGCAATGCAGAGCAAGTCAGTAAGTGGCTGGAGCTCAGAGTGGAGCCAACATCATTTCTGGCAGAACCTTGTATCACTTACAAGGAGTGAATGACACACAGGCAAAATTAAAAGTATTACCTAGGAGGAAAAGACCTAAAAGGAGCCCAGGGCTACAGAAAAAACCATAACTGTGTCAAAACAACAAGTCTGAAGGGAAATAAAAACATGCAGTAGAAGCCCAACTCTAAAAATTGAATTTTTCAGTTTTCCCAGTTTCTTAAACTTCTCTGTAAGCCAGAGGAAAGCTGAGAGTGAAAGAGGGATATATCGCATCTCCAGCTTCCAGTCTGAACTGCCTGCAATGTGTCTCCTGCTGAACTGGCCATGTTCATCTAACACTGGGGTTCTAAGCTCATGACAAAGATCATTTGCATTATTATGAGTCACATGGAAATCACCAATCACATTCCAGAGGGATTAAAGTATAAATATGCTTAAATATGTATATAGGTCAATACTTGGGGGTTTTTTGGTCGTGTTTTTACCATGTGGGTGTGTGTGCCAATATGTGAGGAAATAAATGGTCTTACTTCAGAAGTATTCAATTTTTTTCCAGAGTCACAGCAGAATGTCCTATATAGCTTCAAACTTTGTTTATCTGGAATTTATAGCAACATATATAAGACAACATTCAAAGCTGGGTTGCTGTTACCAGATTCCAGCTTTTCATCAGTTAAATGAAGGGATGCAAACTTTGCTGCTTTTTTTTTTTTTCCCTGATGTTTGTTCAACAGGAAATAAGACGAGAAGAGGTAGGGAAAATGGATACAGAATGAGGCTCTTTTCTTTTGCACAGGAAAAAAATATTACTGAATATGCAACTTGAATTGCATGATTCCAATTATTTGGTACCTCAATCTCATCCATTTTCTTCTGTAGAGTGATTTAATTGAAGAGCAACTCCTCTGGGATCATTCCCAGGCTGCCCAAATGTGTCTGTGGGTCACACCAAAGAGCACTTCAGCAGGTAAAGTGACAATTCTAGGGGCTGTCGTCAGACAGAGCATGGAGAGGCTCATTCTGGATCCTGCTGAGATGCCCAAATCTCAAAGTTAAACCTGGGGCATTAAGTGCATTCCAGTCCAGGACAAGCAATGCTGTGCAGCCTGAGGGGGCCATAGGGAAATGCCCTGACACTTCTCTTTCTGTGAATTTTAAGCACTGGTACTTCCCTGCTAGGTCTGTGAACTGTGGACCATGAGAAGCAGAAATATTTGACTTTTGAGTATTTAGCAGTGAGCTGGATCAAATACTTTTGCTCTGGGTAAGGCAGACATTTGCTCACAGCTGCTGAGCACATTACTGTATTTTCCACTTGTGCAGCATGTGAATTACCTGTGAAACCAGCTCAGAGCAGCTCCCTGCAGCCAAGCAGGAATGTAAAAGTAAGCAATGTGCAGATGTTGTTTTCTCACCCAAACACCCACTGCCCCTCATACTCCATCTCCCTTCTCACACTTGGCTTTTTTTACTGTATTTCCCTCAAAATCTTTCTTTCCCTCCAATTATCCCTGTCTCTATCCTTCACTCTTCACAGGCTATTTGAACACCTGTTTCTATTTTAAACAGGATAACAGTTACCCAAGGTGCATCTTACCTGAGTATAGTCCATGTGCTCCCATTTACTAATAGATGGCAGCTACTCTCCTGCAGGAAGTAAAGAAAATATCCCACATATCTAACGAGGAGCTCCTCTGACTTTGTTTCTCTTCTGGTCATTAACACTACCGTTAGTCTTTATTTATAACTAACCTCAAATAATATTAAATTATACCACTAGAGAGATTACTTAAATAATAATTGTACAAAAGGTCCCACTTCATCCCTAAAATGCAGGGAGTTAGGAATGCTTAAGTACCAAAATAAAGATAAAAGGAAAAGAGCAATCTGCAAATAGTCAGTAAAAAAAGAAAAAAGGATGGCAGGTGGCACGTGTAAAAACTTTCTGACATTTACAGTATAGTGAAAGAGATCCTGGAATACTTCAAGATGTAGCAATGTTATTTGAGAGGAATGAAAGTGAAACATTGTGTTGCTTTCTCTGAAACTGCACTGTTGTCTAGGGAGTGTTGCATTTTGTCTTCAAAGACCTCTGTAATCCCCTCCCTCCTGATGTGGTTCTGCGGAGGCCAGCAGAGGTAAGGTGGTTTCTCCAGGTCAGTTTAAAGTCTCTGACAGAAACAGAGGACTGGAGCTGAGGTGAAGCTGTGCAGTTGTGCTTTAGACCCTCCTAGCATCCATGTTCGGGGTGAAACTCTGTGTCAGGGCTGCCCCCTCTGTGAAGCTGCAGATGAAAAGGCATACTTAGACTTAAACCATTTCTGCAGCAGAGTGCTTTGTGTTCCAGCAGCATTAGGATGCACAGGGGACAGCACAGCGGGGCCATATGTTCAGCTGTAGAGGCGTATGTTGGATACTTTATGGACATAAAGTCAGAATCCCTCAGCTGTGCCTCAGGAGAAGGGTTGCAATAGCCCAAGAAACGTCTCCTGAAGTGCACTGAAGTTACTCATTTATCACGTCTTTCTCCTGCACCAAAATCACTCAGCAAGAAGCAGCAGCAAACAGCAGTGAATGGAAAGAAACCCTGTTTCTAGAAACCTAAAATAGGTTGTGGGTTCATCACCTCTGCAGGTGAGGAGATGCCTTGTTCAGGCTGGGGATGGAGTCTCCAGGGATTTCACAAATTATTAACAGGGGGAAGGAAGACAGAGAGCTCAGTGAGACCCAGAAATGCTCAGGTTGCACTGGCCAAAAATAAAACAAAATGAAACTAAACAAAGCACTGAAATAACACAGAAGGCAACTCCCCCTCTTCAATACAGTGCCAGTGTTTTAGCACCACAGCAAACCTGACCCTGTTTTCCCAGCCTTGCTGTCCCCTGCTCCTCCATTACACACAAATAACAATCCACCCAGGGTGCTGAGAATGGCTGCACACAGCTGGAAAATCACTTTTCCTAGCATATTCTTTGTCAATTTTTGCCCCTAATACATATTTGACCTGCTGGTCAGACTCCCCACTGGCCTGGCCTCATCAGGATGAGAGAAAGGAGAGCTCTGTCAATCAAGGGCTCCTCTGGCTTGCTCCCTCTGAGTGTTTATTGAAGGAATCACTAAATCTGTCTACAAGAGCCTTTTCCCAAGAAATAACTGCCTGCTTGTGGTGCTCAAATAAAAATCTTTTATTGCCCGTGTGCAAGCCCTGGTTTTATGGACAATCAGGGAGATTAAGGTTTAATTACAGCACCCGTGGCATGACTTTGGAAAAATGAAGCCTCCCAAAATAAAACCAAGCCAAGCAGAGCTGCTGTGCCCAGGACTTGGCAGTTTCCATGCCAGAAATCCACCAGCCCAGCTGGCTGCACACTGTCTGGAAGCACAAAGTATGGGAAATCCATGGACTGGCTGCTGCTAATTCCTAGTCTGGATCTGTAGGCACCAGAGGTTTAGATCAGTTTAGCAAAACCACCAGCACGTTACACTGCACAGAAATAAGAGCTGAAATGGGAATGGCTCTGTCCCAGGTGACTTGAATAGGATGGATATTACAAACTAATGATTTCTCTCTGCATACATACAAATCTAGTTTTTCTGTGTTGGGTTTCATTGAAAAAGGTTGGCATATAATTGTTATAACAGGGCTTTATGGAATGACACTTAGCAACACTGCCATGCTGTTAAACTCTGCTCCCCTGAATGCAAAGTGAGTTTTGGCCGTTAAATTCAGAGTGGCCATGATTTCACATTTGGCTCATTTTTCATCCTTGGAGAATTTGGAGCTCATCAACAAAAGTTCTGATTTTACTTCTCTCCGTTCAGTGCCAGTTCATTTTATGTCTATAGAAAACTGATCAAAGTCAGGTCATTAATTGCTTTTTTACAAAGCAATGAAAAACCCATTAATTTGGAAATGGAGCCCATGCTATGAATGTTCTTGTGGTTTACACTAAAGATTGATCTGGTGCCTATTTATTAGTGCAGTTCTATATACTTTAACTAATGGCTCTTTAGGTCTTCAGACTAATGATTTCTTCATATGTTTCTGTGCAGAAGTATTTGCCACTAACTTCAGAGAAAATTGGGTTCATGAAATAAATGTTTATCATGCTGAAAGAGAAAAGTCAATGAGAAAAAAACCCCTGTATAATTTAAAGGGCTTCACTAATATGGAAATACATGCTTTATACAAATAGATGAATTGATATTATTTCACAGATAAGCTGGATTTCTAATATTTTTGGCTGCTTTACAGATCTTTTAAATATTTTGTGTCACCCCCCATTTATCTTTTATTTTTATTTGCAGACAATCTGGAATCAGTAAGAGCCCCTGACAGTTGTTTCACCCTCATCCTCCCCGGCTGCCCAAGTGGGCAGATGGGAAAACAGCAATATTTGCTACATGAAGAAATGTGGCCCTGAATGTATCAACCAAAATACCTTGGTTAACTTTACCAGAATGGTGGGAGTTGATTCCTGATTAATTGCAGCCAAGGGAATCGTATCCAAGTAATGATGGATCACTGTGAACGTGGTGTGGGAACTGAGTGTTGTCACCTCCACTGCCAGTTACTAATTTATAATATTTTAATGACTCATATTTAGGCATTTTAACTAAAAGCAGTCAGTCTATTAAACTTTTAAATGTAGATGCATTTAGGATGCGAACACTCTTCAGTTTCCACTCGGTGTGCACAACAACTTAATAACATCATTGCACATAAATACATCGCTGTACACGAGGAGCAAGCTGTGGTACAGCAGAAATTGGATTGCACATTTACCCTAATTATTTGATAACATTACACCTATTAACCACATTTTTTTATTTCTCTTTCCACTGAACTGCGCTTGGGATTGAAACAACTTTGTAATGTTACATTCTAAGCCTAACTTTCAACCAAAACAAAGAAAGAGTTCCCATACTGTTTGGAAAAAGCCCCCTTAACCAAAAGTCTGGCAGAGAAAGGGGGCTGGGATAACCTGCAATGTTTCAGTATCGATGTAAAACAGTCAGGGAAAGCCATTCAGATGCTGCATGGAATTCCATTCCTTGCTTTCATGCCACCATTAAGTCCACGGACTATCCTTTCATGAGTTCTGTGAGGCAGAGACCCAGCCAGTTTTTCCCCTTTTCTAAGGCCAGAATCCAAATGGACATGTTAAAGGACAGGTAACATTTCCATTAATCCTCTGTCTCAGCCAGGTTACACTTCCTTGTCATAAAAATAGTTTTGGTTCCCTGTGGATACTGAAACAATTTGCTGGGAAGCTCATGGGAGGGTCGGTGCAATCCCAGCTCTAAAAGGAACGAGGCTGCACATGCTTACATGGCTGTGGGAGGCAGGAAAATGGGACAAAATCTGTATTTCTGAGCAACTTGGGACAGGGCAGACCTGAATACTGCCTGGTTCCATGGGGACAGAGAGAATTCAAAGCTGTTCTGTAGTTTGGCCCTGTCCAGATCATCACTAAAACAACTTTTTTTTTTTTTTTTAAATATGCAAACTGAATTTACATGAAAATTGTAAATCTGTCAACTGAAACTTCACAATACTATCTCTGAAAATCAAGACAGGCTCAAATCCCATCTATAAGCACAAGCAGAATCCGTGAAGACTCTGTAGTCATTTAATGACTGCCTGTTATGACCAGTCAAAAACCACAGAAGAGAGAAACCTATGATTTTAATCTTAGAGACATCTTCATGTATTTCTTTAACAGATTTAAATATATTTTCCATTCCCACTTCATGTAACTTCGTTTCTTTGCTTTCCTAATTTTCCCTTTCTTTGCTGATAATCATCCCTCCATTGCTAAGTGAAAGCCTCGGAAAAATTCCCAACCTTAAACTCAATAAGTAAAAGTGAGTTTTACAGAACATTCGAATTAATGAGGTGCTGATAAAAATTCAGTGGTTTCAGTTTCCATGCAAATGGGCTCTAATTTGCTGTTCTCCAGGTAAAATCCTTCTGGCACTAACAAGGAGAGCTGGCCTGAATGCTAAATGGTCACACTGTGCTTTGGTTCCTGTCCCCTTCCACAGCTGACTGCCACAATTATCCCAAACAGCCAAGCATATCTTCTGGAAATTAGGAAAACAGAGATGTTCCCAGCAAAACTGACCCCTGAGCCCTGTTTACTACAGGGACATGGAGCTGTTGGAGAGGACCCAGGAGAAACCACCAAGCTGATCAGAGGGATGAAGCAGCTCTGCTACGAGGAATGGCTGAGAGAATTGGGATTGTTCAGCCTGGAGAAGAGAAGCTTTGGAGTGATCTAAATAATTGTCCCTTCAAGTATCTGAAAGGAAAGATAGGGCAAGATATTTGCAAGACCTCGAGTGACAGGAAAAGGGAGAATAGGTTCAAATCGAAAGAGAGTAGGTTTAGACCAGATTTTAGGAAAAATTCTTCCCTGTGAGAGTGGTGAGGCCTTGGCACAGGCTGCCCAGAAAAGCTGTGGCTGCCCCTGGATCCCTGGAAGTGTCCAAGGCCAGGCTGGAACTGGATTATCTTCAAGGTCCCTTCCCACCCAAACTGTTCTGGGATTCTATGACTCTGCTCTTACTGTTCAATAAGCTTTGGCTGCAGTAGCAACAAATCCAGCCAAGAAATGTCCTCTGTTCCTGACTGCTGTAAGTTATGTACATCTGCAAACAACAGAGGACAGAGCTTTCTGCCCATACTGCACTATCCTTTACTCAGCATGCCTTGGAAATGGAACAGCACAGAATACCAGTTCCTCTGCTTGACTAGGAAGGAAAATGTCCAGCCCACAGAAACCAGCACCTAATGGTAACTCTCTCCTCTACAAGGGATTGTGGAGAGGTTTTCACAGCCCATATCAATCCCCAGATTAATACACAACATCAGCTTTTGCTTTGCTGCTTCATCATCACTCCAGGATGGCCTTTTCCCTGGCTGCACTGAGGCTGGTGCCCACACAGCAGTCAGACTTCCCCAAGCACCTTTAAATATCTGAAGCCCAAACCCAAACACAGCTCTCTGCCTGCCTTTTGACACAGGAGCAGTGAAAGGCATTAATATTCATCAACAAGAAAAAATAATTTAACTGGAATAATTATTTTAAAAATACCTTTTAGCAGAGCAGAACCATCTGTGGATCCTGCTTATCACAACCATTTACCTTGCAGGTCATTTCTGATTAATAAAAAATAGATCTAATTGATATGTAATGGGAATTCTGGCAATGCTATTTGAAAGATACTTTTGCACATTGTTTGGCTTTTAGAAATGCCCTGCTGTCAAACTCTTCAGTTTGATTGTCACTGATGGAATAAATATTTTGAAAGTCACTTTTAGTCCCCTAAATTAGTTAGATGGGAATAGACACAGGATGATGTCTGTGCACAGCTCGGCTGTACTTGCAGGCTTTTGATGTTGCAGTTTGGCTCAGATTTTTGATCTTTGATTCCCACTCCTGTTTTTTTGCCTGACTTCTTGTTAACAGCAGTGCCTGGGAGAGTTCCCCTCACTGGGAGAATCCACCATGATGGATTTGTGCTCTCCCTCCTTCCCTCCATCCAGCCCTTTCCCATCTCATGCTATGTGGAGCGTGTTGCCAGAATTGCCTTTCCAAAACCTGAAGTGATTTAATGTAGCATACAAAATGTCATCTATACAATTACATGTAAAATGGGGAAAATATGTAAGCACAGAGAATTGGCCTTGGAAGAGTTCCACAGAAAGAATTTTCTTCTAAAAACACTGGCTTTATTGCACCCAGGGGAAGCACAGCGGAGTTCCTGCTTCCAGTTTCTTTATGACATGCGAGTTCTTCACACTGGGCTGCTGAGTTTCTGCAAGGCACTTGACAAAGCAGCAGATGGAGAAAGGAAAAGAAAAGGTCTGAGACTTCTGGGGTGAATTTTATGCCAAAGACCATCACAGGAGTGGATTTTGCCTCACTGGGTTTTAGACTGCATCCATAATGCCTTGAGAAACAACAACCTGCTAAGAAACTGGACATATCACAAATTCACATTTCTTGGGAAAAGGAAGACATAGTTTCCTTCATAGTAATTTCCTATTTGGGACTTGGTCAACAGGCAGTATTAGAGATGGGGAAACAAGAAAACAAAATCCCACAGAATTCACTGCCCCATTTTCCAAAACATCTACAAGCACCCAAGTCATCTGCTGTCTTGTTGACTACAAATTTGAATGGTGTCGTGAAGCTGACTGTCTCCAGAAAAATAAAGCGATGAAGGCTGAGCAGAATATTTGATGTTCTGTGCAAGGTTCAGGCCAGCCAGACCCAAAGAATAAGAACAATCTCAATCTACCAACATCTGCAACTGCTGCTGTAAAAGGTAAAGCCTTTCCCAAACAGGTGAGAAAAGGAAGGCCACCATTAGGCAAAAATCCTGTGTGGCACTGCTTCTCTTCTGAGAAAAGCATGACAATGAGTATTAGAGATGTCTCAAAACCACCAAGGTAAGCAGGCATCAAAGAGGCACTTCTTCAAGTGTGGTCAAATGAGCTGAGGCTTTTAAAGGAATCAAAATTAACTTTTGAGCCATTGAGAAGAAAAATTTTCAGTACTTTTGTTCTTTTAATGTCTGTTAGAGAAAATTGCCCTTTTTCTGTTGTTATTAAGGAAAGACATCCTGACTCGCTTCCATGGCTTTCAGTGACTGAAGGAGCAGGAGAGAAGTGGAATGGGAAGGATCACAAAAAGCAGGAATCCTGGACTTGGCAGCTCAGCCCTTGCCATGGAGGCAGCACCTGCCAGCACAGTGCTAATCTGTGTGTCAGGCCATGTCCTGGCTCCTGCTCTTTCCCCTGGTGACAAATATCTTTACCCAGACAATTTCACAGCCATCTGTTAACTGGGCCAAAACCAGCACTCCACGTTCCCATGAAAGCCTCCACCTGGGTGTTTCAGGCCAAAGGATAATTGAGATGCCATTTGAAAGACGTACCCAAAACAAGCTGGGTTTGAGAAGGGTGAGCCCTTCGGAGGTCAATTCCCCCAAACAGCACTAATGATCTTCTGAATAATGAATCAGGGCAGAGCAGCAGCTGGTGCAGAACCAGGAGTGAGTGGGAATAGTCAGGCTGGCTGCCAAATTAAAACCAACACAAACAAATCAACCAGCACCTCAAAAGGGTATGCTCTGCTTACCTGGCCACGCTGACAGGGCTTCATTTCAAATGCCTGTTTTGGTTGTATCTAATAATTGCCTTGTGTAAGAGAAATATTTCTCTCCTGTTTCACCTATTAATGGCTGAAAGGTTACTCTAAACGTCCCCAAAAATGTGAAAAAGCAATTAGTGTTGACTTTTGTTAGCTTTTTCTTAACTCTGGTAAAAACCTGATTGTATCACACTAAGAAAATGATGAAACACCCAGTCCAGCTTCTCCCAGGTCTCATAGAACAGGTGAAGCAAATACAGACTTGGTTAAATCCACCAGGAGAAGGACTGGGGCAGAATCTTTTCCATTAAATGTCATTTAACCTGGGTCTGCTGCTTAGCAAGTCCTCTCTGGAACAAAGCAGGAGCATTCCCACTATTTATTTGCCCAGGTAAGTTAAGCACTGGAAGTGGAGGTGGGCGGTGTTGGTGTTTTTCTTACAGCTCCAGTTAGGGAAGGCATCTCCAGCCAAGCTTAAACACATTGAAATATTCCCCTTGCCTAAACAGGATTCTGGGATTAATGCCTGTTGGGCTGTGTGCTCTCAGTAATACTGGGACTTTAAGCCAGAAAACATGGAAAAGAGCAATGAGACAATGCTGCAGGAGCTCCCAGATCTCTGGTGCTTTGCAGCCATGTGCTCTTTGCTCTGCTGCTGTCTGGGCAGAAGAATTGCAGGAATTACATGAAAGAGATTCACCTTTGGCACTCAGGGAGGTGCTTTTAAAACCAGCACAAGGCGTCTCTGTGAGCCCATGCCCATCTCAGGTCTGAGAAGTCAGGAAAGGTTAGCAAGAGACCCCCTGGTTCTCCAGTGCTGGGTTCAGCCAGAAGCCCAGAGCAATGCTCAGGCAAGTACTGACTCAAAGACCTCACTGAAGGCATTCCCACCTCTGCAAACTGAACTTCACAGAAATATATGCAGGTAAAAGTGCATAAAATTTCTGACTACAGTCTGAGAGAAAAAAGGAAAAGCCAAATATAAATTTAAAAATATATGATTTTCCTCTCCTCTGGCAAAAGTTTGAAAAATTCAAAACTTCAGATGTGCATTTGCTGTTTCTAAAAGCAAAAACTGTATCTGCATGGTGCAAGCCCAACTCTGCGAGCTGAGTGAGAAGTTTCCTTAACTAAGGCAAGGTAAACAGAGTTTCTGTTGTCCATTCATTTATTCAGCCCTTATTCCCTCGGGCTAAACTCCACCATCTCTCTTCTGTGCACAGCCCAGCTTCTCATTTTTGCAATTTGTTTATTGTTAGGCCCTGCAGTGAGTTTACTGCTGGTAATGTGGAATTTCAGACCTCAGAAGATGCCATCATTCATTATCCTTGATATCACCCACAAATCCAAACCCTATCTTTCATCTGCCTACAGGTGAGCCTAATACCACTCCATCACACCTTATCTACCTGAGTCCCATTTCCACTCTCACTGCAGTCAGAAGAGCTGCACCTGTGCTGCAGATAATGCCCTGTTTTCATTAAGAAGAATGAAAAATTGGATGAGGTAGAGGATGGAGATGCAGAGAGAATAACCATAAGGAGTTTGTGCTCTCCCTCATTGTACCCTGGAGATTACAGGTGAAGATTGAAATTTAGGGAAATACACATGGAAGTGTCAAATGCTTGACACTCCTCCCTTTTAGAAGCACAGAGCACATATGTCATCTGCCATTAAGAAAAGCACCTAATTCAACTGCAGTGATGGAATGCAAATTATTTAAGTGGTCACAGTCCCCCTGGGGTGGAGAAATGGCCCTGCAGGGAGCTGATTGCTGAGGCCTCTTGCACAGAGCCCAGGAGGGCTTTGCCAAGGGGGCTTTACCTCCCTGTCTGACGCTGTGTTGAGCCGACTTCTGAGTTAATATAAATTATTCATGGCCCTTTTATCAGTTATTTCTCCTACTTTGTCCTCTGCTTAATTTTGGTTCCAGCTGCCAGATTGCCTGGTGTCTCTCCAGTATAAATGTTAAACCGATATTCCAGACACATTTCGTGTTATTTGACTTTTGCTAACAAATTCATACATTTCGGTACTTTAATATTAATATATCCTAGGGTTAAATTACAGGAATTACAATGGTTGTTTTATCATCACAAAGAATACTCTGATTTCTTTGTGCTCTGTTGGAGTTGTGAAATTATTTTGACGTTTTTAAATACCAAGAGTTATTTCCTAGATACAATGGAATTGTTCGGTGGCTTCCTTTTGCCTTTTCTTTAGCTTTGCAGTTAGTAATAATTTTCTTCACTAAGTAATGCCCATTAGCTACATGCATAACCTCCTGAAAAGTATCCAAAAGGGAGTACAATCCATTGTTATAATCCTATCACAGCAAAACTGTTTGGGAGTTCCTCTGCAAAATGCATTAGAAAATTGTGTGCACAAGAATTTTCTATCAGTGGCTGAGAGGCTTTAGGCAAAACAACCCCTCAAAGTATTCAACTCATTTTTAAAAAAACAAACTATAAAATCGTGAATTTTATCCTACTTAATTACATTTATTAGGCACAAAATCTAAGCATAAAGGAAGCTTTTCCACAACTACAGAGAGCAGACCCCATTCCCCTTTGGAGTTTCCCTATCATAAAGGAGTTCAAGGAGCGTGGATGGAGCTGTGACACCGGTACTACCTGAGGATCTGTCCCCAAAACACTACAAGTGAATCCTTGACCCACACAGTTCTGCAGTTTAATGCTCCACATTAACAACTTCTGCTGCTTCCAAAGATCAGAAAAGCCCAGAGAAAATACTCGTGGCATTCATTCATGCCTGTGCTGCTCTCTAATCCCATTACAGCTGCACTGCAATGCTGGAGTGGTTAATTGAGCAGTTACGGAGTGTGGAGTACGGTTAAATGAATGGGAGATGAAGAGATGAGAGAGTCCAGGAGTGCCATGGGGAAAAAAATAGATTGAGAGAGACACAGGGAGCTGCTCTGGTTAAGATTTATAAATATTTCAAGTTTAGGCTGAGATGTCAGTTCTGAGGAAAAGGTAAACCCCAAAATTAGGGTGTTTTTTACTGATTATTTAAACCCAGTGTGCCATCTGGTTTAAAATGTCCATCTGCCCAAAACATCCACAGAGAAGGTGAGGGGGAAAAGCACCAAGACACAGAAAAATCCACTGTGCAGACCCTCCTTCCTTAAGACACCGAGCTTGGAACCACCACATGCAGTAAAGCTGAATTTCTGTCCCCTGCCCAGAGTCCTGACTGACAGAAAAACACAGATTTTAAAGCAGAAGTTGGCAACTGGAAGTGTCAAGAGAGAAGAACAGAAGAAAGAAGACAAGCGCCCAAGTCAGCAAAGCACTCTCAAGAGAGATGTTGAAGAAATGAGTCACGGCTGGTTTTTGGCAATGAGGACAAATAACATGTTAAATCCAAGCTGGAGACTGCTCCTTTCCGAGGGGCAGCTGACCCGGTCGGTTTGCACGTGCTCTCACCACATCCCACTGACTCCTGCTGCACAGCTGAATCTGGGGAGGAGCAGAAAGCTGGAAGAAAAAGCAGCTAAAACCTGGGAACTGCAAAAACCACAATGAACAGCTTCAGCAAAGCCACTAAAACAAACGCTTACTTCTGCAAGAAAATACAAGAGATTAAATGCTCTTGTTTTTTCCTGTCAGCCTGCTTTATACATTTCTCATGGAACACCTGACACTTTGAGCAACAGTGAATTTAGTAACTAGTTTTCTTTGTTGATAGCTATTTCAGTCTGGATATGCAAATCATACATCATAATACTGCAATGGCCACAGCATTTATTACAACAACATCAAATGCAATGCAATTCTGTCCTGTGCAGTCAGTCAGGCACAGCCAGGGAAGTGCTGAGATGAGAATGTGTGACCAGAGGCAGCAGCACAGCCTCAAGAGGTGAACCTGTCAGTCTGGTGCTGACACAGGGCAGCCTCAGGTCAAACACTTCCCCCTCTGGGTTTGAGTGTTCCGTAAGAGCCTCAACAGCCACAATTGCTTTCAGGAAGAGCATGCCAGGATGCAGAAATTGGGCCTTCCTTCACCTTGGCCTCCCAGCCAGCCTAGTGTGAGAGACAGGCTCCTCACTCATGTCAGGATCCTCACAAACCCCAGCATTTTCCTTTGAATTGAAAGTGTCAGAGCAAGGCTTAGAAAAACTGTGCACTTTGATGCTCTTGGATCCTATGGAGAGTCAGACCTTGTACTGAGAACTGCCTCAACCCTCTGCAGGAAGCTTGGCCAATATGCAAGAAGGCATATGAGCTTTGTTTCTCCATTTATAACATTCCTTCACCAGAAACTCAAGGAATGAAAGCCAAGTGGAAAAAATGTCTCCTGTGCACACGTCAAAGTGTTTCTATGTGAACAGATGTCCTCCCTTTCTATCACCCAGCAAACACACTCTGGCATGACTCAACTAATGCACAAACATGATAAACCTACTGGAAGCAAAACAATTGTGCTTTTACTTTCTGGTATTATAACATCTGCCAGATAGATGATAACACTGAATGCAATGCTTTATTAATCAGAGCTGAGGTGGTTGCCTTTCTCACTCATTAAAATTTCATGTTTGCAGCTGCTGATCACCTAACGCTATCTTTCATGTTTTGCATTTTCCTTATATTTGACAAATTCATTAGCGATTTGCCTGTGCTATTTCCCCAAGAATGTTATGCATTAATTTTTGAAGTAATACAGATACATAACTGTACACAAAAAAAGTTTCTTGCCAATGAGTGATCTTGCTTTGATGGACATACTTAATCAAGACATTTTTACCTCTACAGAGTTGTGCACCCCAGAATTTCTCTCATCACAAAGATACTTTTATCATTCAGGTAAACATCCCCAACATGATACAGCACAGACTTCAAACCCCTCTCAACAGAGACACAAAGTGGTCACCAGCATCCTCTTCTCAACTGATTGAACAACTCCCAAACATTCAAAGCTGTTATCCAGGCTGCAAGCCAGAAGTTTTCCTAATGGGGAAATACTCCAGTTTCTTTCACAAAATGAGGTGTATTCAAAGGGCAGGTTTTAAAGGTATCTCCAGAATCCCAGCACAAGTGCTCCAGCCCCAAATACAGCTCTCAACTGCAGTATTGTACAATTCTATCCATTCATTCTTCAGTGGAAATTCCTATCACTTCCACATCAGATATATGCTAAAACTTCCCTACAAAACTAATCTGAATTCTAAAAGGCTTTTTGCCTTTTATTACTTATTCTAAATTGATGGGGTTGGAGGACAAGCTTTTGCAAAGCTGCTACACCTAAATAATGATCACTGAAATCACATTTATGATAAATTTTACTAGCAAAGGTGATTAGAATGTATGAAAACAAAGACTTTTGGAACCTGCCTCTTGTGCCAGGTCAGCAGCAGCATAGTATCAGCACAGATTAATTGTCCAGCCCCTGCAGCAGTTGAAGAAGTAAGAGCAGTAATTACCTCCACAGCACACACAGTTTCTTCCCCAAAACTGCACTGTCTCACTCAGTCCCTGCCCTAAAACTCAACCAACTCTGCATCTATGAACAGAGCAGGGTTTGCTCAAAGAATTGGAGCATCCTCCAGAGTGATGACTTAACCTCTGACCTCTAGGAAAAAATCTCTTCCAAGGAAAGTCACAAAAACTGAACACCATTACATTTACCAAGCACAGCTAATGAACCCACGGGGAAGAACCAGTACAGTGGATAAAACTATCAAATATTAACCAAGTAGCAGTCCTTGTTTTCCTCTTGTGCCCTACAAAATATTTTACAAAATACTATTATTCCTTCTGGAAGCTGACTGAAGGTACAGTCAGTAGCCATCTAGGGCTATTCTCAAATGTTGTTCAAGAATAATCCTATTTATTTTCAGCCCCTGAACCTCAGCAGACTTTCAGGTAATCTGCTGTCCGTCCAGCCGGGTGAGGGGATTTCAGCCCCTGTGTTTTTGGGGGCAAATGTGACTCTGGATCACCTGTGAAGGATTCCACATCCCACCCAACATGGAGCATAACCTGCCAGGCATTCCACAGATTGCTCACTGCTGCTTTTTCTTTCTGAGAGAATTAACAATTTCTTCTGTGCTCAAACACTGCAATGCAGAATTGGAAGGAATGTCCTGGGTTCAGTGTTCTGCTATCATAATGATCTCACCACATCATATTTCTCTTCAGGACATCACATTAAAAATCACAAGGAACATCTTTAAATGCTGAAACATTTTCTGAATATTAAATAATTTTAATAGAATTTAAATTGTTTCTGAGATCCCTATACATATATTTTTCCTTTTTTAAAAAATCAACCTGTTAATATCTGAGTGTTAAAGGCCAGGACTTCGCAAGCAATTTAAGCTTTTGAATAACTTGAAAGATTCCTCTATTAAATATTGAAAATTCCTTCCAAAGTATAAAATTACAGCCCCTGTGAATGAGGATGGCAGGAGTAATACCCTCTCTTCCAAATTATCCTATTTTCCTTGTTCAGATGGTGCAATTTATTATGGAGTGAATAATTCACGAGTACTGTGAGACCTTGGCCAACCCTGCACAAAATCAGCTGTGAACAACACACAGTTTGAACTTTGAGCCCCTTTGCTGTGGTTGCCTTCACATCCCAGCATCCCTGGTTTATTGGCTGGCACATTCTTCTCAAACCCTAAATCAATAAAATTTGCACAGCCTGCCTCCACACTTATCCAGCAAAATAAGAATATATAACACAAACTAAAATCTATGAATGTCACCCCATGCTTTGAACTTTCAAAAGGAATTATAGCTAATATTACAAAGATCTTGAAGGCACAAGAATTATTTTATCACTGGAAATTAGTGAGGTATAGATGTTCACTCAGAGGTTTTGTGGGGTATTTTTTCCCAAAATACCTTAATTTACAGAAAGATATTAAATACTTAAAAACATCCCACAAACCCTGATCCCCATACTCTGGTTTCAGGAATTCAGGGTATGTTTTTAACTTCTTAGAAAATAACAGCTCGAAGATACTGGAGTCCCTTATTCTTGCTTTTAGTCCAGAAGAGAGACAGGGAGAGGGCAAAAAGGTGTGGAAGAACTCAAGACACTAATCACAATGGCAGCAAGAGCCCGAGTTCTGCTCCAGGTTGACAGAAATCTCATGTACACCTCGTATTTCTGACTCCTGACTGTGGAAGCAAGTTAGATATTGATGGAGGAACAAAAGGCATGTGACTAAGGGAACACAGATTCATTTCAGACAGTGCTCTGGGACATGTGACGGAGCTAATCCATTGCTGCCTGGTTTTCCTAATAACATTATCAGTGACTTTGGGAGTCATTTTTCTCTTTTCCACATGCTAGACCTCAACAGTGAAAAGCTGTAGCCATAGTAACCCTGATGCTGTTATTAGGGAGAACTGTACATCCACTCAGAAAAAAAAAAAAAGTGGGTTTAAAATGAAACATCAGCACTGAAATGGCAAGGGCGGGGGAAAGGTATTTGCTGTGTGTTGTAAAATCAAATATGTTCAGCATTGGTGCCAACAAAATGAGCAGGTTGTGACATTCTGTGCTGCTGCTGCTTCCTTTTTTATTTTTTCTATTTTTTAACAACTCAGGCAGTTATGGCGAAGAGGCCAAAAGGCCAAGAACATCACCTGTGATATCCCACCCCCGCTGACGTCAATAGTCTGTCTCAGGGTGATTTTGTAGGGACAGGATTGTGGCCATAGTTTAGCTCTGGGGAGAGTTTCTGAGCAGGATTGAGTTGGCAGGACACTGAAAAAGCATTACAGCAGTGCAAACTTCCAGTACCTTCATCCTGAGTGTATCCTGGATATAGGAGAGGCAGCCAAGGCTACAATCCTAAATCCCAACATCCTAAATTTATCGTAGGAGAACCTTTCAAAATCACCTGGTAATAACAGCATGGGTGAAGGCCACAGCAACATTTCTCTCCCTGCATGGGATCCCTTGGAAAGCAATGTCTGTGCATTTGGCATTTCAGTGAACTGACAGTGTTTTGTTTTCTCACCTCTTCACTGAGGTGTCAACAGCACTAAACCCCAATGACAGTGACAGCAGCATTAGGCATTTACTGGATAAGTCCTCATCTACTCACCTTCCACACCATCATGCCCTACAGAGGAGATGCAGAAGAGAGACCCCAGAAATTCCATTAACAACACCCCTAAAGTCAGGTACCTCTTGTGGAAAGCTCCCATTTGGCAGCAAGAGCAGCATCAGTGTCTGAGTGTTCCCCCAGGGAAGGGAAGCACAAACTGGTGAGGGACACAGACACAGAGCCACTTTGCAGCTTCTCCAGTGGCACCAGTGATCCAAAAAGAGCAGCTTTCGGAGATCATCCACATCCCAAAGAGCCACATCTGAACCCTACTTGTCAATACCCCATACAGATGGAACTGCTCATGGCTGCCATCCAAATTCAGCAAGGCTTTTTAAGCAGCAACCCCAAAATCAAATAGCAAAGCCCAGGGACACCTGCAGTGATGCCCAGCATGGCACTGGTTTCTCCCTGCCTTCATTTTAGAGTTCCTGAGAATACATCCCGATTTCTTTTACAGCATTTCTTTGCATATTCCCTGCTGAAGCAAATGATAGCACTATAAATGCCTCAAAAAGCGTTTAATTTAGATTTAATAGGGCAGTAAAAAAATCTATAGGTTCTAAAAGAACACTTAGATCAGTTTAATGAGTACATGGGATAAATCTGGGCAAGAAATGTTCCATCAAGACAATACAGTGCCAGGATTGGAGTTCATTACCTGGGAGATATACTTGCTTACTTTACATTTGTAATTAAATTTGCAATAAAAGTTGCAACCCAACCGAATCTCAAACCCCTGTTTTTCGATGTGAATTAGCAAATGGAAGTGCAGAAGACCCAGGAGCACTCCATCAGCTTGTAGTCACTGTGGACATTTAGTGGAAATCAGCCCCTGAAGCTCCTGCCCTTGGCAGAGCCGGAACGCTCTTGCTCACCAGAGTCATTTCCAGGAGTTGCCCCGCTGAGGATGAGCTTTAATCAGCAACCCAACCATGCCAAACCTACCCTGGCTCTGCCTCCCTCTCCACCTCCCTGCTCCTTTTATTTTTTATAGCATTCTTCCTTTTTAATCTATCTGCTGTAATCACAGCTCTGGGTCAATTCCTGCCTTTTATTACTACTTGGAGGTGTCCTCAATGCACATTTTTTGATCCTAGGGGCCCAATCCTGCAGCTGCCCAGAGTGCAGGGGTGTAGCCAAACCTTCCTCTCCTCTGCAACAGAGCTGAGCAATGACAAAAATGACAAAAAAGATTCTAAAAGTGCCCACAGCCTCAATCCCTCCAGGAAAGAGGATGGATGGAGCAGCATGGGAAGATGGGAGCAGTGTCAGACAAGCCTTGCCCTCTCTCAAGACTGCACTTGAAAATTCTTGTTTTAAACTGTGCTTGCTGACACAGCTAATAAATGCATTAAGGGCCTTATTAGGGAAGATGGATTTTGAAATACATACCTTTGCCATGTGGGTACTTTGCCTATGAAGTTCAATTAGCAATGCCTACTTCAGAGAGACCATGGAAGGTGCATTTATAATTAATTTATGTCCTGCATTTTAAGGTACTCAGAGGAAAGGCATCCTAGGGGCACAGTACTACTATTACTGGCATGTTTCTGCACTGGCTTGTAAATACCTGTCCTACTTCTCTTTACTTGTCCTTCATTTTCAATGAAATTACCATATTTTGGAAAAAAACAAATGCTAATTGTATGAAACCTTGGGAAAGAAAATGCTCAAATAAGCTTGGAAATTAGATTTGTTTCCATAACTGAGCATGTTTATTTTGGGCAATAGCACATGTAAGCCAGAAGAAAATGGGAATGTAGAAATATATAGGATGTCTGCCACATAATGGTTCCTTGCAACAGGAGGGACAATAAATATTTAATAGAAATGCAAATTTAAAGCCATCTGAGGAGCAACTTTTGCCATAATTTCACAGGGAGAGACCAAATGGAGCTGGGTTAACACCCTAAACCTCCTTCAGGAGCCGGGCCTTCAGCAATTCATCCCCCTCACCTAGAAAGGATTGAGCTGAATTATTTATGTTTTGGAAAACTCTAGCAGTGTGCATCCATCAGTCCAGCACAGGAGATGCAGTTCCTGCCTGCTGCTCCAGCCAGTGCTTCCTGACCAGCTCTCCTCACATGGGAAATCCAACAGAATGGCTCCTGCTTCCAGCTCCAGGAATTCTCTCCTTGCCCATCTGGATGCTGGCACCTGCAGGAAGCAGAGCCTGGCACAGTGGCACCAGCAGGGACAGAAAATGGGGTTGTTACCTCAGACTCTGGCAGCAGCTCTGGAGGAGCTGTGTCCAGCAGATGAAAGGACCTCAGGACTGTGGTATGTTGTTTTTTTATCTCTTGGACGTCTTTTGATACACAGGATCCAAATGATTGGGTTCTCTGTAATAATTAAATACTGCAACCTATCACTGAGCACCCAACAAGAAACATAAATCATTTTACTCCCTGCTTTCTTAGTAAAGCAAAACCTCTTTTTTGTTGTTTTTAGACCTGTTGTTTAGATCAGTAGAGCATCTTCAGTTAGAGAAATCTGCATGGAGCACCATTTAGGATTTGTTCTGGGATGCCCCATCTTCCTGTGCTGCAGCAGCATCTTTCTTTTAGAAATGAAGATTAATAGAGTGTAATTTGGTAGGCAAAGCCAGAGCCATCATCCTGTGGTCATTTGCTCAGAATGCAGGTTTAAAATGGAAAAAATGATTTAAACACACCTGGCTGGGAGCACTGGATTGTCAGGGCTCCAACTGCTTGGCTGAACCACTGTTGTGAGAAGCAAAGGTGGGTAGGGTTCACCCTCATCCACAAAGTAACTACAGGATGAACTCAGCAGGTTTCTTTGTTTTCTTTTGGAAAAAAAACAACCTCAGAGATGGAGTTAAAACCCAAATATTTGTGGCACCACATCTCTGGCAAAGCATTGCACCTCTGAGTAGAAGTGGAAGTCCAATACTTTTATATTTGTTAAACATCTACCCAAACTCCTTCATTATCTGAAATAAGGTAGCCATGAGCATAAGAAATTTGTATTGGGACCTGACACTGCTTCCCCTATTTGTCCTCAGTTCTCCAACGTGCCATGGAGAGAGGAAGTGCCCAACCTTGTAAATGGGGTGATCTCACCAGAGAGGTGCTTGAGAGTGACACTGCCACAACCAAACTGGTGTCACCTTGTGACATTTCACAGCAGGCACAGAACTCACCCCAGTTTCCACCATGGACAGACAGGCTTTTGGAGTACAACTTTTTTTTTCTCTGAAAAGTTACACAACAGACTAAAGTATCTTTGTGTCTGGCTTGAAAAGAAAAGGTGACTTCTCCCACCGTCAGCTCTGCAAACTCACTCTGACACCCGAAAGTGAAGCTGGGATATTTCTGGCTCTTGTATCTCTGAAAGCAACAAAAACACAGCTTCTTAAACTCTGCTGGAGAGCCACAGAGAACTTTGGCCTCAGGAGACTGGTGCCCTTGGACATCCTCTGCTGGAGAGTGTGCCTGGCCATCTGCAGAGCAAAAAGGGATTTTCCAAGAAGGAGCACATTCCTGGAGAAGGCCAGGGTAGAAATTCCCCTCTGTTCACAAGGGCTCTGAGCAGCAGCAAAGGACCAACCCCTCTACATTAGGGACAAAACACATTTGAGCACTTCTGTAGCTTGTGAGATTCTTGTTTGCCTGACACATTTTTTTTAAAGAGTTGCTGAAATTCAGGATACAAGGCAAAAAAGACGTCCTACCATTTTTCTCCTCTCTTCTACTTCTGTAGAGCAGCCCCAGGGAATGTCTCCACTCTATGAGCTGGAAGAAAGCTGAGGCACCAGTCACAAATTTCTGCAGTGCAAAGGTACTTCAAGCCCCCTCTTTTCCTGTCATAGCCTGGCACAGCTGTGGGACAGCAGCCAACAGAGCAATGCCAGGCATTCCTGCCAGCAGCAGAGTCTCTATACCTCTGGAACAGTGCAAAGAAACAACAGTGCCACCAGAGGTGTATTTGCATTCAGCTTCCCCTGTTAACACCCTGCTTTGATAGCACAACTGTGCATCTTAATGGTCTCTGTATTTTGATCTTGTTCACTGCTCAATAAATAATAATTTTTTTTTATGGACTTAAATTCAAATTTTCTATCCAAGGTGCATACCTGTGAATAGTTTCCCTGTAGGCCAACTCCTCTTCTGATAAGGATTTGGTAACAAGTGGAATGGACTGGCTGATTCGCAGCCAATTATTTATTCCGAGAAACTTCTCCTGCTTGTGAGCAGACTGCAAAGTCCTCAGGTCTGTTCCTCACTCAGAATTATTCATGGCTTTTCTCAGTGACAGATAGTTGGTCTGCAAAAATGTGCATTTCACAATTTTTCACCCAAAGAAAGCTCAGCCACTCGGGGATCTGGGAACATGACAATCTGTACAAGAAATACAATGCTGTGCTGGACTTTGGACACTGACAATGCAACACTGTCTTGAAAAAACAGCCAGATGCTCAGATTCAAGGAAAAATGTTGATTTTTTTTAGTCTTTACCTGGACATCTTTGTCCTGTATCTCTGTAAGAGGAATGCCAGCAGGATTGTTCCAAGAGCCAGAGTTTTAGATGTTGACAGTTAATCTCAGTACCCCAAATAGCAGATATCTGACACATTTTTGGCTGTGGAGGGTAAACTGTCAAGAAGAAAACTTAACTTCTTCTCCAAAGACAACCTCTGACCCACAACCTGTTGCTTGTTTCAGACACGTCATCTCATTACCATAAACACGCATTAATTGTTCTTTTCCTTAAAAAGGTACTGCAAGATCCCTATCCCAGTGAAGTGCTCTGGAATCTGCCATCCAGTCCATCCACGTAAGGATATTTTTCTTACTCAAAAGTGGACCATAAGCACCATCATCTTTGATATGGTACCTCTTATACAAATTTATCCTGCATGTTTTTATTTCTCAGCAATAAAAATTTGGAGAGTTTGTCTTTATGAGCTGCTATTTTACCAAGCAGTATATTTACACAGACATAATTTGCCAGTCCCTTTGTTCACTCGACAGCATCCAATTATCCTCTGAACTCCGTCACAGAGCACTTAATTTCTCACTTTGGCAATTCCTACTGTATTTCAGTGAACCTTTGTGCCCCGGCTCTCCACGATCTGTTAATAGCTCTGGCCTTTAAGAGCCGCAGATCCTCTGACAATTCCCACCAGGTCCCTTCCCTGTGGCTCCAGGGTCTTCCTGCCCAGCTGGGCACGTGTCTTCCTCACCTGGCTTCTGCTGCATCCCACCTTTCCTAACGCAAGAATGTTCTTGCTCTCTAACTATTATTTTGTCTCACAGGTAGGATCTGATTCAGTCATGTTTATTGGTGCCTGGTGCCCTCTGTAAACCTTTACATTTTCCTTCCTACAAATGCTGGGTTACACTAACACATCCCCTGTAACCATGTGTTAACATTCAGTCTATTTTTATTTTGCAGGAATGCCAGCACTGACTCGGAATTGCTCTTGCTTCAGCACCAGGGGAGGAGGGAGAGAGAGGATGGTTTTGCAATTAGCGATGCCCAGCTCTGCTCCTCCTCAGGAGCTGACCAGCCTTTGCTGCAGCAGGCCAATGCTCAGCATTTGAAAAACGTCCCTGGATTTTCTTCACTATTCTAACAACAAATAGAACTGGATACAGAATGATTTCCAAACAACTTCATTGTGTAAACCATGAGAAAAGCAGAAACATTTTAGATAATGATCAATATTTTGAGGAGAAAAAAAATCCCAACCCCCTAAAAAAACCACCAGAAAACCCCTACCAACTACTTGGACTAAGACAGGGAAGATTTCATTTATCTGAGGCCCCCATAGGTTGTGAAGTTGTCCTTAATAAATGGCTTCAGCTTTAAGAATTAATCCACTTTTTAAAATACCCCTCGAGTGTTCTGAGTCGGTTTTGGACCCGCCTCTCTCAGCCCTCCCCCAAGAGCACCTGTTTCACTCCGGCTGCGATGATGTAAGGCAAGATCCAGATGTTAAATGCGAGGGTGTCCTCTAGCGGTGGCAAGGCTGGGTCTTCTCCATGCAACACGGGCAGTCCATGAGGAAAGGATCCAGGTGGGCTGATCCCTGGACATTCAGTGCCACCCCAAACGCTGGCATTTGCTCTTATGCAACGTTTTTGCTTTCTTCTGGCTCCTTTTAGTCTCTTACCTCTTGTATTTCTATCTATCCCACCATCTCCTGTGGGATTTCTTATTCACTCTGTAACATCCATACAGAAATAGCCAACTACAACTTTCTCTCCTGGGTTTAGGAGTTGGTGAAGTAATTTGAAAACATCCCAAGTCAAAGTGGAATAATTTCATTTTGAAATCTGATGCCACTTTTACCAGAAATCTGCACTTGGATATACACCAGTGCAGAGTAAGTCATTAATTCAGAGTTCAGTACCAAACCGCAAACCCTGCAGCTTTCTATCCTTTCCTCCAATTCAGCAACACTGGGGGCTCAGGACACAGAAAATACCATACTCAGTCTCCTGAACAGCATTTTTCAGAACGCCTGAGCCCTCCTGAAACTAATTTGACATGGCAGGTGGCAGTAGGTTGTTCCACTCATTAATTTTCACAGATAATTAAATTATTATTTTTAATATAATTAATTAAGCCTCGGTAGCATGGGTTTGGTTCTGTTCTCAAACGATTCAACTAAGCGAAAACCTTGCAGCCATTCTCAAAGATTCATGGCCCTGCTTGTGTGTCTGTATAGGAATATAAAAGGACTGTCAGCTGTTCTTTTAGTGCTCTGCCATCCTGCGGATTTGTTGGCATTTAATCAAAAGGAAAAGATTTCTTTCTATACATTGCTACAAAATAGCAAGAGGTGATACACAGTAATTACAGACAAGAGACTGAGCAGAGCAAAAGGAAGGAGAAATCCATCTCTTTTCTTTCCCTGTTCTGCTTTTTCCTTCCAGGGAGAGAGTTAAAGGAAAACTTGATGTGGTTTCTTTGGGGCAGTAAAGAAATCTGCAAAACAAATCAAGATGCAAATGTGCCTGTCAGTGTTGCTGTGCTGCCAGGGAAGGAAAGGAAAGCACTGGAGTTCCTGGGAGAACAAGGACACCCTCAAGGGTACCCTGACAGGCAATGCCCAAACACCCTCAAGCAAACAGATCAAACCAGAGTACCTGGAAATTTTTGTTTTGTGAAGTTGCTCTGAAAGTGTCCTGGGAACCATGACAGTTTGGGAAATTTTCTATCCTGCCAGTTCTCTCCCTGCAGTATAATGCTGTTGCTGCCAATCCACAGTCTAGAGAAAACACATTTGTTTTAACCTAAGGCTGTTTTTCAAACCCCTGGATGACTTCAGGTCACCTGAATGAACTGTGAGGTTTTGTGTGAAGTTTCATTTTTCTTGCTCCAAACAAACTGATGGCAAATACAAAGATGGGTAGAGCAGGCACAGAAATTGATGGACACAGCCATCGTGCCATGAGAGCTCGGTGATGTGGGAACAAGATTGGGAGGGAACAAGTTTGAATGATGTGTTTGGGTGTCAGCCTCCAGCAGGTTACAAAGTCCTGCAGTAAATGTGATTCCTTTCATTTCTGACAGTTTGGGGAAAACAAAGGTCAGAAATTACCTGCCGGTTTGGATACTGGAATAGCTGCCAGTGGAACATCAGGTATTAATGATATTGGTGTTTTCACCTGATTCGAGCCTTCCACCTGTGCTAAGAAGGCATCTGCTGGTGTCACGAAGTGTAACTGAGGGTATTGATCCATGACTCAGTTGCCAACAGTGGGAGCTTCCCTCACGCTTCTCAAGCTCAGAAGACATTGGCAGCCAGTGGCTCCAGCCCCACACTTTCCTCCCAAAGGATCTGTCAGGGCTGGCACCAGCAGGGAACTGCCCAACTGCACTGCCTGATCCGTGCTGACTTTCCAATATCTGCACGTTTCCATCTCTGACATAAACCCTGTGGGCACAATAATGTCCCCATGCCAGCACATCTCACTCACTCCATCTCTGTGTTCATCCTTCCCTTCTGATTATTTCCAGGTTCTCTGGGACTGTTTCCAATGGATATCATTGCTAGTATTACATGCTAATCCTGAAAGTGTATTGTTCTTCCTAATATTCTCAGTCCTTAAAACACAGGGTATTTAAAAGAAAAGAAACACAGTTTGATGTCTATATTCTTCTACTTCAGGGCTTTTGTAGAAAACCCCTTATTTCCAGTCACTCCTGACAACGTGCACTGAGTAAAAGGTAGAATACTTTTTTTAATATAACAGTAATGAATATTTTAGTGGTAACTCCTTATTACAGAACTTAGTTATGCTAAAAAAATTAAGTTACCTCAGTTATACGACTTCAGGTAGAGTCATAACATAAATATTTTTGATAGCCAGGTTTTACAGTGCCAGCCAAGAAAATGTTCTATATAAACAAAGATAGGAAAATTATTTATTCCTGTCACTGGGCAATGTTACATGAACCTTTCTGCATTCTTCGTACCACCTAAAACCAAGCACAATTCTCCTTTGCCTCATACCAAGTGATCTCACATGGTAGTCATGCTGAATTATGAGCCTAAACAGGCATCAATCACTGTGGAATTCCACAATTCCATTAGCTTAAAGGTGAGTAAAATGCTTTTTTAAAAAAAATGTGAGGGGTGAACAGAGAACAAGTGAGAAATGTGATGTTATATAATTGACATCAAATTTGCTCATACCTATCTTGTTATAGCTCAACATCAGCAGGACTGGTAGAACCATCCTCTTAAACAAAAAAAAATATAAATGTTTCTACTTAGTAATTCCCATTCATTAATGCTAAGTAGCTTGAAACTGTTCCCAGTACCTAGCACGGCATTGTTGGCAAAGCAGCTTCCAGTGCTGTGAAAATGTTCTATTTCTGTAATGCAATTTAATCGGTATTAATTCACTTCTTATTCACTGAAAGGCCGTAATCACCAGAAAGACTCTTGGTATTCATGGAGGAGCAGTGTGTGTAATTCCATCAGAAATGTACTGCACTCCAGGATTCAGGATAGCATAGCTAAAGGCTTCCAAAATCTGTCCCATTACACACCAATGCCTGTCTTCCAGAGTTTTCTGACTCATCTATACTTATCCAGTTTAAGGCAAAGCTTCAGGAAATATTTCTACTATTAAATTACTAAAAGCTTTATTTTTTTAGCCTAACACCATCCACAAAGATAGTTATTTCTCTCTTGTTAAGTCAAATGTTCAACTTAATTAAGGACATTCTCAGGGAAAATCTGATTTCTGTCAGCCAGTGGCAGGCACACAGGCTCAGAGAAAACAGCTGCCCTTTAACAAAAATCAGGGCATTTTGCAAGCATTACACTGTGGCTTTATGCTTCATTTTGCTCTAGCAACCCAGTTCCACTAAAAATGCAAGTGGAGATGTATTGAGGTGCAAAACAAACTTGAGTCAAAACAGAAAAAAAACAGAAAGAGAATTGAACACCTACTTGCCTCAATGCAAGTCCTCAAAGGGCTCCTTCTATGTGCTATTTGCTTTCTTTTTGCTAAGCCCCCTGGCCTCTGCTCACTTGAAAGCTGGTGAAGTTTTCAGCTAAAAGCCTATCGAGCTTCAGCCTTAAACAAGGCCTTAACCAGTCATCTATGAAAAATTCATATTTCTCACAAACATAATTTTGATCTCACTTCACCAACAAGACAACATCTCTACAGGAAGAGCAACACTAACAACTAATCTTCATTAAAGCTCTTCTCTGAGAAACACATGGAAAACTTGCATCTGAAACTGTAACTGGTCACTGTCAATTGTTTTTTCCCCAAAAAAACCTTCTTGTTTTCATTTATGGTAAAGCTGCCCTCATTTTTATTATTTTTTATATCCTATTTTCTAGTGAGACTGCAAACCAGTCACACTATTTACTGTGTGTGGGCAGCACAGTAAAGCCCACAGCTCACACCTAGGCACCCCCCAAAAAAGCCCACGGAGAATTTTCACAGTGCCAGGATGGCTCTGAGATGATCCCTGGGATACACAGGGTGTCACTCGAGGGCCAGCAGAGCAGGGGCTCTGGGAACTCATCCACACGGGAAAACTGAGGGAAGAGCAGGAACTTCTCATGCCATCCAGCAGCTTGCACATTCCTTGGGGCTGGGCAGAGCTGTCTCCCCTTGCACACTGCTACAGTTGGTCTGTCAGAGCCTCCCTCACACCTTTTTTTTTTCCCCTTTTTTGGAACTAAGCATTTCTTTCAAACACAGCCACCAGCACCTCCCTTGTTATGTGACAGCTCTGTGATAAATCTGCCATGAGGCTGACATGAAAACATGAAAGATTTTGTAACTCCCTAACCCATCTAAGAGGTTTCTTCAGCTCCATTTTTTCACTTCTAAGGAAAATGCCTGAATAGCATCTGCATGAGAAAAACGGAAAGGGGAGAATCAGAGCTGAAAACTCCACTCCACCCTGTAAAAACCAAATACACCATTCTGAGAATCTATGAAGAGCAGAGCATATGTGTGTAAAACTCACTAATCCAGCAATCAGGACATTCTCCTAGGAAGAGGATTTATGTGTCTTTTATAGAAAGCCATGGCTGGATAAAATAAACTAGTCCCTGGAGATGGCACTGAAAAGTCAGTGTTTCCTGCCAGATGGTACAGAACACTCACAGGGCCTGCAGGAGCTCCCCCAGCTTCCAGTAGAGCTCCATGCCCTAAGGACACCCAAAATGCCAGGGAGGACACTGAGCACAGCAAGGCTTCTGTGCTGGGAGCACTTGGGCTGATCACCAAAGAGCCTCTGTCTCCATCACAAACACTTCTTGATGCAAAACCAATTGCTCCATCTACCCCTCAGCCTTCAGAGAGACCAAGATACAGATCTGATTCTGTTTTTATTTTTATAGGCCAGCACAAAATGAAGTGTGAGGAGGCTGATAAATGCAAAGAGCATGGTGCCATGGTTACCAGTGACATTAGATCCCTGGCTGAGCAAACTGCTGCAGGAATGATTTCTGTATAAACAGAATTACTCCATTATGTCAGCAGCGTGTCTATAAAACGTGATGCAATTGGATTTCACAGATGCAGGAGGTGGTTTGTGTTTGCTCTGCCTGCGTGGAGACGCCTCAATGAACCCTCTTGCTCTGCTCAGTGGTCACACTGCTTCCACTCTGACTCACTCCTCTGACCATATCAGCTCTGCCTTGACTCCCGAGAAATGGACTGGCACTCAGTTGCCTGAAATTGTAACTCTGGATATCATTCCAAGCAAAATAAAATGTGCCAAAAGGAGTTTAATTTTTCTCTCTCTTGTGGAAAATACACAATTTACCTTGCATGACATGGTTAGAGCCCAAAGCTCTGGAATTCTAGAAACCTGAGTAATTCCTGTCTCTGGAATTGCAAGCAAAGCATGATACTGGTTGCAGTTTGTCTGGTGTAACCATGAGCCAAAGGCAGAGTAGGTTGCTGGGCTGGTCCAGCTGAGTTATGACTACATCCAGGGATGGAGATGGGCCCCTGTTCCATGTTTTCCCAAGCTCACTGAAGCATGATTCCACGGGGTATGTCTGTAAGATGAAGCAAAGCCTCATCATCTTGCTTTGCATCTGCTTTTGCTACTGCAAAGAGTTAATAGTATTATAATAATCTTTTTTAAAGTGGTCAGAGACCTGTTGAAGAGAAGCATGGCAACTGTCATTTCCATTTACAAATTCAAACTGAACTCTGAGAACTGCAACCAGTTTAAATGCAAGTATGCAAAAGCTGTTTTTTCCTTCCAGAAGTAGAAGGAAGAGGAATTAATAATGTTCCCATACCTGATGCCCAGACCTGTGCAGCTGCTCAAACTGGAGAGACACCAGTTTGGACTTCAGGGATTTGCCACCAGTGACATGATCCCAGCAATGTGAATTCCAGAGACTGCAATAGATAGATATCCCTCTAATGGGACAGAGGTTTCATTCACCAGACAGAGAAATGATCACTGGGGTAGCAGCTGAGAGGCAAAAATTACTGATGATATTCAATAATGCAGCAACAAAACAAATCCTCTATGATTCCAAAGAGGAGACGAGATCCTGCTGTGAGTCAAGCACTTATTCTTGTCTTGGATGCAGGATGACATGAAGTGAGACTGCAAACCAGTCACAGGTACTTGAATACCAAACTGCTCCATAAAGCTTTGACTTTAGGCATGAACAGAACAGAGCAGCTGAACCTCCACCAGCAGGAAAAAGTGCTGAGACCTGACTCTGGCTCTCAGCAAAGGTCAACAGGACAAGCTGTGCCCTCGGAAAATCCTGTCCTGAATGGAAGAATTCGTCTCCTGTGTGCTTGTGTCAAAGCTACACAACTCACACACACCTGGGAATGTCTGGTACTCCCCTTCCTTGGTGCCCCCAGGAAATGTGGGATGAGCAGGAGTGCATTTGACAGGTTTATCCAGTTTGTATCACACCCAAACACCAGCTCTGCTCTGAGCAACTATTGACAGTAGCAGCACTGTGGTGGCATGGATTTTACACTCATAAATTACTAAATTGGCCTTAAGCCCTCCTTTGTGCCAACACAGCATCACAAATTACAGGAGACACTTCCATCAACAGCTTGTCATTAGCACCATCAAGTGGACCATTCCTACCGGTCTCTGAGATGATGACAGAAGTTGTGTTTGAACACAGGACTGAAAAACCAAAGGGTTTTTTTCTGAGATTCTGCCTTAGAAAAGTAACTCTTGATAGTCTCAGACTAATCCAAATACACCTTATAAGTGTGATTTGGTGGGTTTTTACAACTCATACTCTTTCATATCTCACTTCACATCTCTGTACGATCCTTATCCCTTAAAAGCCTTTGATTGATGCTGTGAAAGAAAATCTGTGGAATCCTCATTTTCTCCTGGCTACTTTCAGCCACTTACTGTCAGACACCCACTGCCAATGACACTCTCAAGCTTCAGATGCTGGTCACAAATTCTGCAAACAGACAAGTTACAGTCTCCCTGCCCCTGCAGCCAACACAGAGAATTTACCACTTACTTCCCTGCTTTCTTGGCACATATAAACACAACCTCTGCTCAGTCCTTCCTTGCCCCATAGTCACAGCCAACAGTTTCTGCATTTCCTTGTCCTGGGACTGCTGGATATAGACAATGGCAGATTTATGGGATGATTAATTAGAGAAAACAATTATTTGTTGTGTATTTGAAACTTTGTTATGGTGTTTTCATCACTGAGCTAAATGTGGTGATATGAGAAAGAGGGTAAGCTCAACTCATGAGGAATTGTAAGGAAAGATATGAAGGGGAACTGAAATTCTTTCAGCAAATTCTATCTGTTAAAACACAGTTTCAGGTCTGTGAGTGGATGTCGGGGAAGCAGAACAGAGCACAAAAGGGGTCACAGGAGCTCAGGGCTGACCTGCACAATCTCACACACCACTGCCAAACCAACAAATCACTGGGGCACTCAGGTCTTAAACAAAATGGTTCATAGACCTTCGCAACACTGAGGTGAGACTTGGAAACCAAAAGACACAATTGTTCCATTCATGCTTTCATCATCCTTTTATAAGCCATTCCCACTGCCTTGAGGAGTGAATTAAGGAGGAGAGGATTAAAGATAGAAGAATAATAAAGGATGAAAAAAGGTAAACCATGAAAGGATAACAATGATACAAATACTCTTAATTCCATCTCTCAGTAACAACTTTCAATTGTAACCCTTCACTGACTGGAAAAGGACTATGTGTATTGAAGAAAGTGCTTATATACAATTTGTGACTATTCTAATTAAATTTTTAAAAAAGCCAACAATGAGGAATTTCTACCAAGTTATATTGAATGTTCAAATTAAACCAAGAAAATTCAAAGTCTTATTGTGTCTCTGTAATTATCTGGGATTTCATCTGAATGGCAAAAAGCTGCAATCCATCCCTGATTTATTTTTCTTTTCCATTCTGTATGGGCCAATGGGATTTGAGAGCTCAGTTTTACTCCCATACACATCCTCTCTTCTATAAAAGTGCTCCTATCTGCCAGTCCCTCAGTGACTACAAAACCTATTCCATCTGGTGCTGCCCCAAAATCTATAGCTCCCTGGAATATTGGGAATATTCTGTTCTTGCAGAATACTCTAACCCCAAAATCAGTGGTGTCCCTGATAACCCCCACAAGTGATTTCTGAAAGCAAACTGTAGTGGACAAATCTGACAGGCACTTGGCACATTCCCGGTAATTCAGAAAAGGGCAAGGAAAGGGGCTCAGCAAGTGTGCCCAAAAGGATGACTCTGCTGACAAATTCTCCTCTGAGGGAGCCCATCACTGGAATTAGCTCCTGATCACACTGGTTTGGAACATGCCAAACAAGACAAAACAACTTCTTTCCCTCATTTGTAGCATCTTGATTTATGTGAGTGCCTATTAACATGGACGTGTATAAAGACATGCACATGAAAGAGGATTTAGAAAAGCACACACATTTTACCTTCTGAAGGATAAAACAGAATGTGTGTGTAAACAAATTCATCCGCATTTCCATCCTTCCTGCTTTACACCTTCCCATCCAGGGAGAGGGAGCACCACAAATGCCACTTCATCCCTCATTCCATATGGGAAGCAGTTCATGTCTTTTTAAAAATACTTTTTATTCAAGACAAATATACCCTATACTAGCATCAGGCTTCTAAAACAGCCATTTCAGCAACCACGTGTAAGATGTTCTGTTCTAATGATAAGAGCAGTAACAAGAGGATTTGAGGTAATTCAGGATTCAAGATAATCTCTTGGCAGAACACCAGGAGGGAGTTGTAGGAAACCACACTCTAAGTCTGGCTGAGGTGCTAAGACATTTTAAATTGTGAATCTACTTTATCAAAGCAGCAATTGTGTAATCTCTCTTTTTCCCTTTGCTTATTTTGGGTATTTCTAATGCACTCACATGGTTGCACTTAAGTGCTAAATAGTAATTGTGTACAGGACTGAGTGTGAAAAGCAATGATTTCACAACTACTTCTAATGAAGCTAAAAGCTGCATATTAAACACAGTGGCAACATAAATGCTTAAAGATCCTAATACAATTCAAGAAAGAAAAGAAAAAATGAAGGCAAAAATATCAGAAGCTGTGAGACAGAGAAGTAGAAATAAAAGCAGCCAAGAAGGTGTTGGTTTGAAGGCACTGTGGAGGCACCAAAACATGACCCAGCATGGAGTGAACATGGCAGGGACAAGAAAAAGAGGATGCAGAAGATCCATTTTCACACTCATGTTTTACCACTATGATAAAATAATGGGTCCTCCTTGCACAACCTACATAAACTACAAACATACTTCTCAGAGAACAGAGAATGAAGGAGAGAAGGACATTTTTCTAGGTCAATAAAGATCAGAGCTGGAAACCAGACACTTATTTACACAGCAAATCCTCCGTTTAGAAGAAATAGGTAAGTGGTGCTGCATTTAGTGCTCCTTTCTGATCTCCCATGAGTAACATTTCAGAGCTCTCACATAGCGGTGTGGGAAGAAGGTGCTTCTATCACTACTCCCACCATTCTACAGACAGGATGGAGAAAGTCCCAGTAACAGGGGAAAAAAATAGGATTTAATATTAACATTTCTCTGAGAGAAGCATTTCCAGTGCCACTTCTTGCTGGGTGCAAAAGTGGATTTGTTTCTGTAGGACTTGCTGCATTTTTTTGTGGAAACTGTTCACTGTCCCACTTCACTGCACACCCTGGCACATCCTCTCTGCATTTTTCTCCAGAACTGATCCTAGCAGCTCAACAAGGGAGAAAAGCCATGGTGTATTGTAGGGCTTGATAACTGGAGATACCCAAACTCCATCTCCATTTTCTATCCAAAATATCACAATTCTTCAAAAAAAACTCCACGGAAAGAAAGCACTGAGTTTTAAGCAAAGAAAGCTGAGATTTACTCCTATAAAATCTAGGCACTGAGCAGAAACAGAGCCCAAGGAAAAGGTTTCACTTTAAATACACAAGTGTTGCTCAGCTGGTGAGGATCTGCAAGAGCAGCTCAGGATTTCAGTGTGCAGCTGCTCTGGGACAGCTCCAGCACAGGCAAATCCAGCCCATTTTCACAGACAGATAGCCTCAAATGTGGAGCAGCTCCAAGAGGTGGGCACAGAGCAGACCCACTGCCAGAGAATGGCAGAAAACACAGGGAATCTCCCTGCTATTATTTCTAATATAATCAAGAAAATCATCAGGGCTTTTACATTTGCTCTGCTGTGCCCCAGGAGGAGCAGCACCACCTGCACCACCCAAACAGGAATTTCCAAAGCTGGTTCTCAGTGAGATTTTCTCTTTCTGAGAAGAAAAAAAAGGTTACTTTCATCAAAAAGAATCAGGACTCTCATGGAAAACATAATAAAAAGTCTCCTGTTTTAAAAATTTCTATTTATATTTCCCCATTAAAAAACAAATCTATGCTCTGTAACATGTTGGACTTTTGAAGTTTTCACGGGGATAAAACCCAAACTAATTACTTGATGATCTCTAAGTCTCAAGATCACATTTCTTTGCACATGTACAATGAAAAATATTGAATAAAGCTTCTAAGAAACCTTTCATTGCTGGTTACTTAGCAAAACTGATTGAAATTCAGATTTTTTTGCCCACTGGCAAATTCTGATAACTCAGTATCTATCTGCATTCCAAATCAACATGAAAAATCGAAATATTCATAGATTCCGTAAAACAAAATGCACTTAACAATTTTGCCATAGAGAAAATTGACTTTTCAAAGCAATTTAAGTGCTATTTTTCCTTTCTTGGATATACCTTCTCCTGGAAGTCAGCGTGGGGACTTGTAGCCCAGATTTTCCCCAGTGAGCTATCATACATGCATTAGGGGTTCTTTCCCCCCACCAATTCATGAGCTATTTTTGTCAAAAGAAAAAATAAAAGCAGCAGTTACTTATATCTGGAGCTTTTCTTACCAGCATATTGCTACTTTTTTAAATTAAGCCTTTAGGTATCAAATGAGATCTGAAGATGAAAAGAAAAATATTTACACCCCAAAATAGCCAAGTGACCATTAATCATTAAAGTGAAAATCACCTCAAACCCAGATTTAAGTAATTACATTAGAGACTTGAAGCTAAGTCCTTCCTTTCTCTCACCACAACACTATTGCTTAGTCCAGGCTCTTTCTTTAGTCTTTTTCTAGGAAAAAGTCCAAAGTAAATGCAATTTTTTACCTAAAGCAAAACAGGAACGAACACAAGTCTCATGTGGTTCATGGAATGGGAAAAACCTGCCCTTTTTTGTCTTTTAAATATATTTTTAAACCAAGTCCATTGGGACAAGTTGCAAGCTCCAATAAATATCGAAGTGCCTCCACAGTCCTGTATTTCATACTACCGCTCATGCACTCACGTTGTCCAAAAGCCTGGGCTGTGTAAAACTCTGGATTATCCTCAGGTAACTGGAATAATGAAAGAAAAGAAGGAACTGACCCACACATGAACCCATGAACTAAGCAGAAGGTGTAATTTAATATTAAACTTAATCACAACACTTGGCTGTGTTTAACAAAGTCAAACGATCCTGGATGCCCCGTTGGGGTGATTTGCAATCCAACAGGCAAAGTCACTCACAGAAATGTGTCAGCACCACCAATTTATTGGGAATTGCTGCTGGAGTCACACCAGTGCCATCTTTTCCCTCTGCCATTCTCTATTATGTTGAATATGCACAAAGACATGAATCAGTGACTCACAACCCCAAGTGACTCTCTCGGCTGCAGAGAGCAGGCCCCTTGTGCCCTTGCAGCAACAGCCTGCACATACCACACACTAATCTGTGTTTGGAACCACTTCTAACATACAAAAATGAGAAGAAAGGATTGGAGGCTTTTTGAGGCTTTTTTTTCCCTAAGGGGCCATCAGAAAAGTGGATGTAGCGTGAGCTTCAGAGCCTACAGTGCACACCCTTAGCCAAGCAGGATTAATGACGCTAATTAGCACTGCTGGGGGCAGCAGTGTGAGGCAGGTGTTTTTACACACGGGAAAGCTCAGCTGTGCCAGAGGTTCTCCCTGGCACAGAACAGGAGGTTACCTGTGATAAGCACACAGGAATGACAGGCTGCCTTTAGAGATGTTTTATACTAACAGCAAACAGTGATTCTCACGGCAGGGCCACTTTTTAAACTACCTGAAAGTGCATGATGATTAAAAGCATTATGAGCAGGCTCAGAAGAGGCTGTTAGACTGTGCCTAGGACAAACAAAATGGAAAGCAGGCACTCCAGGTTGATTGCCATCGTATCAGGTCTCCATCAAGAGCCAGAAATTACCTATATTTATCCCATTTGCATCATACATGTCAGGCAATGTATAAATAGAGATGAGTGTATGGGATCTTGTGCTGAACTACACCAGTGAGTCACCAGAGAGGAGGAAGGAGAATCTTTTCTCCAGCCTGTATAGGCAAGGCAGTATTTATCAGCAAGGTAAGAGCAAGGTTGGGGTACAGGAAATTCTGATGAGAGAAAGATAAGGCTGGTGAAACACAGACAGGGGCCCAAATAAGCTATGGGATCTCTTTAAATTCTGCTGGACAAGGCCCTGAGCAAACTGACTGAGGTGAAAGCTGGCCCTGATTTAAGCACAGAGTACGACTAGAGGCCTCTAGAAATCTTTAAAATTTAAAGTATTCAGTGATTCTAAGAGGCAACATGGCCCAAAATAGAGAGGCAGTTCTGGAATTCCACAGTATTTGAGCATCTACCTGGAACTCTGCTCAGAGCATTTGCTTTTCTTTGAGACCCAGCAATCTTTGTTTTCTTGCTGGGAGACAGTTTTTATGATGCTCTGAGTGATAAAAGTAACATAACTATAAATCTCTCTCAGACTTGAGGAAAGTTGGGGTGTACAGGGACTGCAGAATATTGCACTAGAAGCCTTACAGGGGGTTTAGGGAATAGAGGGGTTAGGGAAAGGGAAAATGCATCTCACTTGTAGCAACATCATTTAAATCCAGTTCTGGTGCTTGCATTTATCTCCACAGTGCTTTCTATCATAAGTCAGGTATTATTTTCCTTCTGCACAGCAATAAACAATACTATCAGCAGTAACATCTGGGCTCTGCTTTTCTTAATAGCACCTTCATGCAGTTAAAATGTAAAATACAAGAACTGGAATTGGAAATAAAACAGAAATGCTAATTTGACACTTGGAACTTTATTACAGCTGCACAATGTAAAGTAATTTTAACTGTAGACTTTTGCCGTTAGGTTCTATTTTTCAGTAACACCTTTTTCATGCAGAGGTGTTTTCTTAATCATCATCACTTGTGTGTTGGATTGTTTAGACTTATTTCTCCTGTTCTTTTTTTACAGAAGGCCATGGGTCACTTTGAGCCAGGATTTCTCTGTGTGCAGTGAGTGTCCCCATCACTGTTCCATATTTCAGGATGAACAGAACTTTCTCCCAGTGAGGTACAGACTGCCCTGCAGGGTCAACCAGGCAGAAGCTTGATCTTTGACACCAGGCACTTGTAATAAGGCAGGCCAGAAGTTTAGGCATGGCACAAACATTTAAATTGTATTACCTTCTACTTATCTGACCACATTTAGGAAGGGCACATGCTGAAAACCCTTATTTTATCATTGTGTCACTGGTGCTGCCCTCTCAATGTCTGTGCAACACTCCAAGTAACACTTCTGTAAACTGCCCCTCAGTGAGAACAATGCAATAGCATCCAAAACACTGAGGGGGAAAAGTACAAACCTGCCCTGATGTCAGCTTTGTCTCCCACACCTTTAGAAAACCATAGAGCAAAAGACACTGACCTGATTTGTAACTTAACTGCAAATGTAGCTGTGAGTATGTGGTAGTGCTTGAAGGGTTCCTTGCAGAGTAAATTCTTTCTTTTACATCAGTTTATACCATTTGTACCTCTGGGAGCATCAACAAACCTCGAATTTCCTTTAGCTCAACATTACATTGATGCACAAAGACCTTTGGGAATGCTTCCTCTTCTCGTGATATTCTTATTTTCCTGGGGAGAGAGAAGGGTTCATGGTCATAGATAATGTTGAGGTTTAGAGGTTTGGGAAACCAGGCAGAAACACCAATTGTGTAGTGGTTTGAGTTTTTGGCTAAATGCCAGCACACTTACCAAAATTTACTTCATTTTTGTTGTAAGATAAGGATTAATAGTAGGCAAAGTAGGCTCACACTTTAAGGAATATAAAGAGAATTTATTAACAGACTTAAAAAGGGAATGATAAAAATCAGGAATCAGAACAAAACCTTTAGAACACCTTTCTGCCCGCCCCCCCCATTTCTTTCCCACTGACCATACAAAAAGACAACACTTCGACTTTTAGTTAGTTTACCACCTCTGGAAACGTCCTTTTCTCAATTCATGTAGGGAGAGACATTTTCTCTTGCTTTACCATATTGATTCCCCATAGGAAATACAATTTCTATGGTTGTCAGCCTCCCAACAAACAGCTGCCCGGAAGGAAAAAGATCTGCTTGTTCTGGAAAATCCCTCTCACTTTAGTAGCTTTCCTAGGACCACTACAGTGGGCATATGATGGTTGTGGAGGTACTCTTTTGAGGATGAACATTTCTATTACAGTGGCAATGAAATCCCCTTTTCTCATTATTGGCAACATGAGTCTTCTTCTATTATTCTCGGGGCAAGGAATCTTTACACAGGAGTCTTAGTCCACTGGCTGTAGCTAGAACATTACATTCCCCCCTTTTTCACTCCTTTAGACCATTGTTCATATATTACAGAGTATATTATAGCCGAATTTTTCAACATGTCTTTACAAGAGAAGTTTCAGCCTCAAAGTCAGGCACTCCTCATCTCCTTCTCTTGATATAGGCCTCGCTTCATTCATTAACTTGGAGTCTTTATGTTGTACCTTTTGCAGGTGTCTTCATTCTTTCTCTTTCTTTGTAGGGGAGAATGGATGCTTTCAAGTCCCATCCTGATATTGAAAAGGTTAATTTGTCTTTTGGCCAGGCCATGGTCACATGACCTCTGCCCACGCTGTTTGAGTGTAACATTCCCGGCACCCGAACTGAGGGAGAGGAGCCCCCCTGTGCTGCTCTCCATCCAAGCTGCGTCTGAGCCGCAGGGGGCTGGCCCGAGCCCTCTCCCGTGCTGGGCTGCACGTGGAGCGGGGCAGGCAGGGCTGTGTCTGAGCTGCAGGGGGCTGGCAGGGCCATGTCCCAGCTGTAGGGGGGCTGGCCCGAGCTTTCTCCTGTGCTGGGCTGCATGCGGAACCGGCCCTCCGCCAGCCAGGTGGGGCTGGTGGAGGCCGAGTTAGCTTGGCTTGGGGCAACAGAATGAAGCCCTTCTCGGCTCAGCCGGAGCCGAGTGGAGCCAACCTGGTTCCCCTGCCTACAGCTACCACAAGAACCAACGGGCGGCCTGAGCCCGGGGTAACAGAGCGGAGCCTGGAGCTGAAGGGTTCGGCACTGTCTACTGTAGCTGGCATGTCAGCCCAGCTGAACTGCCTCTGCCGCGAGTCCGGACCAGGTGCTTCCATTCCCCCTCCCCCTCCGCGCCATCTCAGCCAACAACTGAGCCGCGAGGCTTGGCCGAACCTCACCAGACGGCACCGAGGGGAGAGAGTGATGTCTTCTCACAGTCAGATGGAAGTCAAAAGAGTTTCTTCAGAGCCCCTCCTGGTTTTATGAGTTCTGGAGGTGGAAACTGTAATACCTCCTTTTGGATATGTCAGTTCCCGCTTCACCTCCTTCCTTCTGCACCAGAAATCCTACCTAAGGTTACCCCACAACAGATAAGGAGTGTCTTGAGTTTCCTTTCCAACCCCACCTCAGCAGTGCATGAAAACACCTCCAAAGTTCCTGCAGCTGGTGTTGCTGAGTGCAAACAACTCCAGCATCACGGAGCTGATGGAGAGGCTGGAGAGGAGCCAGCACTGCCCACTGACTCATCACCTCTGACCCTGCTGCTCTCCAGCCAGGTTAGAAAAAGCCTGAGCTTTTTGTTTTTGTTGATTCCCCAGCCTCCTCCAAGAAATCTTCCTGTGTGTGTTCCCTGGGAGCACCTGGAAACCCTGTTGTCACAGGGGTTGCAATAACACAATTTACAGTAATTCAGAAGCATGTTTATTAGCTACAAATATATACAAAATTCACTTACCACATCACTGAGATTTGTGAAATGTTTGCATCCAGGCTCCTATTTTCTTATTCCTTGTTCTGCCTGATTAACATATGACGTATTTTCTTCTGTCTTGAGGTTAGATGTCTGAAGCTTTTCTGCAGGAAATTACAAACAATTCACATTTCTTGGGTTAACATTCATCGTTTCACTAGAAAGAAAAAAAACAACAAATATTTCATAAGTCTCAGGTCTTTTATTTCCCATGAAATCAAATAATCACCAGTACAGGCTGATCCCAAAAATCTCATTTACTTCCATGGGCTTGAAAAAATTACTTCATAAATTTGGGTCAAATGCTGTTTTAAGATTAATATGTGATTTACTGACTTTAGGCAGCCAGAATTCTATTGTGTATCTCTACCAGGTTAGGAAATTTGAAACAATCTCCATCTGCCATACACCAGCTAATTATGTCTCTTTTTGCCACTTGTTGGTTTTTTAACCATTAGTTAATAGTAACTATAAATTGGAAAGATGTCCATTTAGCTTTATTTACGTAATTTGGAAAAATTACTTGTAGCAGGGAAATAAAACAAGAAAGGGACCAAAGGAACAAGGAGGGAGCAGGAGGAATTCACTGTGTGTCACCAATTTTGTGACACAACTGGGCACCTTCCCAGCACCAGTCCCCACACCAGGAACTAAGTGCAGCTAATGCTGCTTATGGATAATGATGGACAACACTCAGCACTTTGTCAGGGATGAAAAAATAGAATTGTGATGTCCTCATACGCACTACACAGACATGGATTCCTGAATGGGAATTCTGGGAGGAAATCAAGCAGCTGTGCTCAAACCCAAGCTCAGTATCACACTTGTATCTGAACTCTGAATGTGAGCTGTACCCAAAATGTTGCCCATATGTTACTGATCTGTCAAGGGATTTGAGGGAAAGGAGGTTAAGTAGCACATTCAGACAAGCTCTGGTAATTCATGTGTGGAGCAGCTGCAGTTGTATGGCTGGAGGCAAAGGGGAGACAGAGAAAAGGAAAGAGGGAAGCAAGAAGTCTACAGCTGATTCATGCTCAGCCTCCCCGTCTTTTTTTTGGTTTTAAGAGAATCCTTGGATGTGGAAAAACAGTTTAATTTGCCAGTTTGTCATTCAATGCCAGCCTGTGCCAATAACTACAACATAGGGCAGGTGAGTAATTTTCAATAACTCTCACAAAAGAAGGCAAAAATGTTACTAACAGGATCTCATACATCTCCTTCACCTGATTTTATGATCCTTTCTCTTCCCATGCCCATTCCCTAAAATGAAATAAATTAGAAAAAAAAAAATCTAACTGTATTTAGAAGGTGTAACAAGCCATCCATAACTTATTATTTTTCTGACTGACCCTAAACCTCCAACTGCTCATGTTCTGTTCCATCCACGCAGGTGGGAAGCCACTGCGACACTTCATTCAGGGTGGAATCACACCAGTTTAGAAACACTGAGGACTATAAATACGATGCTAATTAAATGGGTGGGGAGCAGGGGAGAGACCACAAAAAAACACCACAAATCCCCGATGATTTCTATGAATAAACGCCCAAAATTCAAATTCCACAGCTGGCAACTGCAGAGAAGCTCCTCTGACTCCCTGCAGATTTCTTTTCAGCAGGAAGATTAATTAAGGTGGGTTGTTTTTCTTTTCTTTGCACACAGGAAATTCCCTCTGCATCTGCCACACAGAGTGATTCTTTCATTTTCAGGAACAGGAATTCAAAGGAATCCCTGAAGCATATCAGAGCTGGGCTTGTGCTAAGTATCAACCGTACTTACCTTTTAAAAGATGTTATTTGTCTTTTTTGAAACATGAACACTAATTCAAGACTTGCTATCATTTTGCCTCTGCATTGCTACGACAACTGAAGAAGTTAATGGAATACATAAAATACCGCAATAAACCCAAGTTTGCCCCGCAGCATTTCAAGTTCCCTTTCTAAATTAGTTCAGGGAAGCAGCAATTGGGTCACTCTCATTTTAGATCCCCCAACAGCAAAAAGGCAGATTTCCCTGATTTTGGTGAAGAAGCCTAAATTGTTGGTTAATTAACAAAGCCATTTAACTTTAGAAATCAAGTCCCAGAAAGTAAATCTTAAGGTTACCTTGAGTCAAGAGCACTGTAAAGGAATAAACCAAGGTTTTATCAACATCACTATGCCACAAACATGTAGAAGAACACAGTGCTTTACCCAAAACACGAAAGAAAGAATTTCAGAGGGTGAGAGTTGAAAGTAGTATTGGCAATATCTTCAGATAGTTCTGTCATGATCAGGGCCACAGCGATTACTTTTTCTCTCCCAGTCACAGAGGGGAAGATAAAACACACCTCTGATTTTTTATATTTTTGTTTTTAAATAAAAGAAGGGTCATTCAGTTTGAAAGCTGTACAGCTGGTTAGAAGCAGCACTAACATCAGCCACAAAGGTGGACACGTTTAAACAGATACAGCATCTCACACGGTGATGACAATAAAGCTTTGATGCTTTGTAGCACCCAGGAGAGCAAAACCAGCCAGATACCTGAGGAATGCACAAATCCCAGGAGCCAACTAGAGGGCGCAAGGAAGGGACACAAAACCTTCGTGGACAACTCTGCTGGGGCTGCTGAGGGTCCAAATGCCTCACCAATGCTGCTTTTCTCTGGACAATCTTACCAAAAATGTCAATACTTGAAGTGCTCACCAGCACAACCCACCCAGCCGTGCCAAAGGACTCCACAAACATTGTGACCTGGGGGATAATAAACAGTAACATAAGTACACACAGAAATACACAGACTGTTCTGTACAATACTTCTAGATTTGCTGAGGACAATTTTATCTAAAATCCCCCCATATCTACCAGTGCTCTTCCGAGTGTGCAAGTCACACCCATATTGTTTTGGGGTTTTATTGTTATCTCTACACAAACCCCCTCAGAGGACTAAGTGGGCGCAGGCAGTTAAAATAAAGATTTACATTTTAATTCCTATAAAAACAGAAACTAACTCATGTTCTCAAACACCATGACACGGGAAGGAGGAGCCCCAACTCACCTGATACAGCCCGGCAGACACTGACTCCCCCTCACGGGAACATTCCCGCCCTGCTTTCCCTGCAGCTCTGAGGGAAAAAATTGCAGCCCAGGCACCAGGGTCTCTGGTGGTCCAAGGATCAAGCTCAATTCCCAAAATATTTGCAGTACAAGCAGCCAAAAAAGCACTTTGGCAAGCAGCAGGGGCTGTGGTCACCGTGAGGGGACCTAGAGCTGGGCGTGGCTGCGGCAGCCCCTCAGCCTCACCACGGGGGCAAAATGGCGCCCTGCCCTGAGGGGAGCCTTCAATAAAATAAACACTTAGCGCTCTTATACACGCTGTTTTATAGGGAAAACGGGTTTTTCTGGGATTTGGCAGCAAAACCTAACTGGTTGATGCGGGTAGGATAGTGAGATAGCTTGGGTGTCCTTGTCACCCGCACGGCACTGAGGACTGGAGCCCCCTCACCTCAAGGCCCATCCCCTCTACAACAAAACAACAACTGGGGACAGCGTCTACAAAAGTGAAAAATCCCAAATTTACTACCCAACAAATGCAGATACACAAGGAATTTTAAACAGATAACCTGTGTGTGCACACAGAGAAAAACCCCAAAGAAAGATCCCTTTAACTCCCATATTGATGAGGTCTCTCCAACTCCCATTCCACAGATCCTGCTGAGGGAGTCACATCCTGAGCAATATCAGGATATAATTTAAAATGTGCATTGTTTATCCCTTCTGATACATTATACATACAGCTCAGCTGTTCTCATGCAGGAGCAATCCAAGCACAGCACTTTCAATCCAAAAATTCATTAGAAAACACTCCTGGCCTCAACCGAAACAGGCCATTTTTCCTTCCTTTTGGATTTCAAAAATAACCTTATGGAAGAAAAAAAAAAAAGTGATTACAGTTGTAATGATAAAAAATGAGGGGAAAATGGCAGTAAATAATGTAGTGTCTTTTCTGAGCACATCAAGGGTTTTGGAGCTTCAATATGTGAAGGGTCTTTTTTACCTCAGTGAGCTGGGTAATATAAGGTGTCTAAATGTAGAGAAAAAGAAAATATCATCTGTCACTGCCGTAACAGCAAGAAGATAAAATTATTTCTATAGGCTGAAAACAGAAATGCTCCTGGAAGAAATCATCGCTGGAGAATTATTTTTGGAATAGTATTCAACAAGAGTTTAAGGGGGGGAAAGAAAAAAATGTGCATTGAGGGAAAGAAACATAACAAGAGAAATTAAATATTTCAAATGCCTACTGAAGTATAATTTCTAAATTGAATTGAATATTTAGAAAATTTTACACAATTAGCCTGTCACGTTTTTCCTTTTCCCTGCTGTGTAGGTGACATAAAGCATACAAACAAAGTGCTAAGATACAGATGTTTCACAGACTGATATTGATTTCTTTTTTTTTAATTTTAATGCCATGTAAACCAAGACTTGAGATCAACTTAGGGCCAAAAGACATGATCTGAGCTGTAATAGTTGGGATCAATCTATGCCAGTACTGGTTTGATTTTCCCTGTTTTCTGAACAGAATCAAGGCTCCTTCTTTCCCCCTTTCCCCCACTGTGGCTGCACCTTCTTTCCCATCCAGCTCAGGACTGTGATTTTGGGCAATCTGAGAATCAGATCAAAGCATTCAGCAAAGCTGCAAGATGTCTGTATGAAATCTGAAAGTGTGTGAGAGACTGCGTGGAGAATTTCATTCAGCTTTCTGAATGCAATCAAGGGCTCTCTCCTCTGACCATGATTCTTTTTTCAGGTTTAAAAAGTAATGCCTTGTTTTTTGAATAAGCTTCAAATTTTTAAACTGTTTGCTACAAATTATTATGTGTATTATAAAGGACAAATAGGGAGAAGAATTATTATTTTAAAAGTTGTTTTTCTTAAAATTGAGGTTTGATAATTTTGCCTTTTACACCCCCAGCATTCCATTCTAAATCACTGTTAGTCTAAAGAAACCTGGAGATAGGTGGTCTCCATTTTTCAGCAGCTGGAAAACCTTTCTTCCTTTAAATTCTTTCACAGGAAGAAAAGGACTGAAGTAATTTTTCTTAACATTCCTGAGAATATTCCATCAGGTTGAAGTCAAATAGGAGAGATTTCAGCTCCAACAATGAACGCTGAATGTGCAAATCATACATTAATCATTAATGGTTTTTAATCAGTTCTGCCTTGACAAAAATGCTCCAGTATGCACCAGGCACTCAGAGCAGCCTCTCCTCTTCCAGTGCTCCATCCTGGGATGTAGGAAATGGCACCTCACATTCCCAAAGAAAATGAGAAACACTGGATATACTGAATGTCAGCGCGATCAAAGGGATCAGCTGAAACACTCACTGCATGATCTTTCCACTTAAATACCTTTTGTCAGTATAACTCTCAGACAGGATTTCATCTCAATTTGCAGACAGCATTTATATTTATCGAGCTCATTCAAACTGCAGATATCATTAAAAGAAATGCACTCATGCTTTGTCATCATCCTGACAAATCCCAGGGGAATGTAAATGCCTTGCAGACAAAATCCATTTAGATTAAACCCAAGGCAGGTCACTGAAGAAATCTGCCTGAAGACTCAAGCTCATGACATCACCCAAAGTTGCAGCAGCCATGTGATGAAAGGCAGCACAACACTCTGTGATAAATGTACAGATTTTCCAAGACAGGTTTAATAATTCCTTACCTAGAGAGCCTTCTGGAAGATGGATGTGAGTGTACAAAGACAAGTCAAATGGGGGAAAAGCTTCCAAAAAAACCCCAGGAAATCCAACCCTGAACCAGCAAAACACTTGAGCTCCATATTCAGTTTGCTCTGCATAATTTCTATTTTAAATCAGGCTGTGTGTCTGCATTAAGATCAAGGGTGCAAAACACAAATAGAGTTGGAAAGAAGATCCAAGATCAGCAGTGACTTTCCAGAACTACAGGATTTTGGTGCATTTTCCTGAAGCAGTCCCCAAGAAAAGCTCTAGCAGCAGCATCAGCTACTTCCCTCCTGCAGCAGGAGGCAGATAGATGAATAATAAATAGGTTTTCTCACTGAGTTCTGCTTTCTGCAGGAACTCCTTTTGTCTTTCCTGGCTTTTGAGTACTAAACAGAGCCATGACTGAACCTGCTTCAGAGTCCAAGGATGCAGAGGATCACTGCCACCTGCAACCAAACTGTTCTGTGTTTTCTCACCTACAGAAGGGCTCAAGGAATTTTAAAATAACTCCCTTTTTGTCTCATCTCTACAAAGGTTTTTCTTTATCTACAAAGCATTTTTTACCAACAGCAGCCAATCCCTGAGACTGCTACATTTAGCACCAGCAGAGATGGAAGCTGGCAGCAGCAGGATTGTACAGCTCCTTCTTAAACAAGATTGACAATGGAGACCAAAAAGGCTCTCAGTTACTAAACCTACACCGATTCCTTCATTCATGCCAAGACTCCCTTTCAGCACAGGATCACTCAAAGATTTCCATCCTGATAACATTTACTGATAAGAGCAACCTGCACTCTCCCATGCTGCCCTGATCTCACACACTAGGCTGGGCTTTAGGACATGTACAAGACAAACTGGTATTTGTAGGCATTATTTTGCCTTATCTGCCCTTTATTCTGCCTGCTCCCTTCCAAATGGATTTTGTGTTTCTAAAAACCAAGCCCAACAACTTTAGCTTTCTCTCTTGTTTCTAAGTCTGTAGCCACACCTTGAAATTGCCATCTGTAAGTTGAAACATTAGTTCAAGCAAGGAATTGTTATTCATTTTTACCTAGGTTCTCAGACATTCCGTGATAATCCTGAGTTTTAAAAGAATTAGTTATACACTCACAAATCAACCCAAACTGGAAAGCAAGAAAACAAGTGAAGTTGTGTTCTATTCTGCTTTTTTTTTTAAAGGCTGCCAATGCTATTTCCTTGGATTTGAGATCTGGGCTGTCCACACCCTTGATGTGGAGTATTTTAGAAAGGGATGAAGAGCTCAGCACTTCAATGGAACCACCTGGAAAGGGAAGTTTATCCAGGAGGTGCTGAGAATTCTGGGCTGGAGGGGCAGCAGCAAGTGCCGCTGTCAGCAGTGCTGAATGCAGAGGTGCAAAATTAATTTTTCTCTGAGACAAAGGCCATGATACTCAGATGTAGAAATGAATCTCTCAATGTAAACTATTTCCACTTCAAGAGGAGCCTTACTCAATTAAAGCCTGCAGTATCAGCTTCAAGTGAAGAGATCAGACAGAGGTCCCCAAGCAATTACATGAAACAAAGTCACCCTTGCAGCAGCCTCTGTAATAAAACCAGGGCTCCACTTCACACTGTTTTATCCTCCAGAGATACTGGCTAACTAGGTTTCAAAAGGAATTCAACTTTTGCAATTCACAAACCCAGATTAAGAAATCCAGTCCATAGGTCAAAGACACAATTACCTGCATTTCACATAAATCTCCTTCCCTGACAGAAAACTTGACAATTTTTTTTCAAGAGCAAGTGAAAAGAATCATAGAACTGATCTATGAATATTTTCTCATTGTCTGTGACTCCTTTCCTAATTTGCTAGAAGCTTCAGTTTTCTGAAATTTAATATTGTTACTTACTTAAAAAAAAATCAGTAAAAATTTACTTGTATATTGCATGATGAAGGTCATGAAACCCAAATTGCTGCTTTGAAAAAAAGTTTGTTAAAACTAATTTGGAAAGCCCACTTTTTTTTAGTTTTCCAATCAGAGGAGAAGGAGTAGGGGAGTCAGGTCTTGTGCGACCACTCATGATTGCAGCTCAGTATGTGTTTTGTATCAATAGACCAATATTTGCATGATTTTCTTCGCCATCAAAATGACAGAATATGAACTGAGCAACACCCCCTTTACAACCTCCTGCTGGAACTCATGTAGAACAGCACAGGCAAAATTTCAGCTGTACTTTAAACAGATTTAAAATTCCCCCTGGCCAGAAAAGTCACCTTTTTCTTACAAACCACAACTATAAACAACAATGAAAAAGACAAGATCCTCATCCAACTTTATAGCTAAATCAACCACTGAAATAGTGGTAAACTTCTAAATTTGGAGGAGGCATCAAAAAAATCTGAAAGCTACCATAGCTTAATGTCAAAATCTATTTTTCCCTTTAACAATAATGCAGTGGCAGTACCTTGCTGTAGCCTTTCACACACAGTTCACAGGGAGCAAGCCCATGGCTGGTGACAGTGATATTAACAGAAAAAGATCTACCAAGCAGGGTCAAAGCAAAAGCAACATTTCATCCAGAAATCAAACTCTTGGGTGTGCACTGGGGAGAGACAAGGTGGAAACCAAACATGTTTATGTCCTGTGCTTTTATGGTGCCTGACAGATTGACCTAACTGAGCCTCTGAAGCACTGACGTGCTAAATAATAAAATAAGGACTCAAATGTCCCCACAACCCAGCACCGCTTTTGACCAATGTGTTTAAGAGCTATGGTTAAAGCAGCAGAAAATGGATGAACAGCATGAGGAGTCTGACTCACTCCTGAAGTGTGGATTTTTAAAGCATCCTACCAGTGATGGCAGAGAGATAAGGGATGAGCACAAACACCCGTAAGGCAAGGCTGGAAACTGCTCTAAACATACCAGGGGCAAATATCTGTCCTACATGAAAAGCAACTCTAAATTATCTGCTAGTTTATAAGCACAGTGTGAAAAATCACGGCAGGATCACAGTGGTTTAAAGAACGCAGTGCATGGAAGTGGCCATTTTCTGGGGAAACTAAAGGGAAAGAGAGAAAGGGAACTTGTTGGAGCAAATATTGGCATTTTAATCAGCACTACTGCTCTTGGTAAGGATCAACAATCTCATCAGGTCACGTGGCAGCCCAAAACAGCAGTGTCTCACTGCTGCTCTGGCAAAGAGCTTGGCCCCAGTACTTCATCCCTGGCAGCATCAGCTGGACCCTCTCCTCTGACACCCCTCCAGGGAAACTCAGGGAACTGTTCAGGAACAAGTTTGGGCTCTTAAGGTAATGCTCCCAAATCCTCCTGCTCTTTAAAGCCACTGCAATGTTCAGTTCTGGGGTCAAGCTCGAAGGAGCTGACCTCTGCATGAGCCAAGAGCTCCCTGTCCTGCAGTCCTGCACTGCTGGAACAGTGGGGATGTGCCTGTGGAGCCCCTCAGGCCACTTATCACTTCAGAGAAGGATAAATGCTAAAACTATGATGGACCAAAAAGCTTTATATAATTTCCATCTTTTTTTTGACACTGTCAGATTATATAATGACATGTCACACTGACAGCTGATGAAAACATTTACTGTTACTTTTTTGAGCAGGCTCAACTCATTAATTAATGATGCATCCAAACCAAAATAACTGACAGAAGCCTCCTGCCTCACCCCGTGTTCTGTGACCTTTATTTATAGATGTATCACCTCCATTTTGGGGTAGTTCAGAAAACATGTGAAGAGGGAGGCAAGAGGAATTGTCCCCTAGTGCCAGATTCAGTCCTAAATAAGGCAAGGGGGTGTGTGGATCTGTGGGGGAAATGATGGGACAACATGCCAGATCAATGTGATCAAGTGAAACCACTTTAATGCAAGACAGCAAGCATACTTACACCCTACAGTCCAAAATCACACGTTTAAAAAAGCTACATAAGTTATCTTCCACTGTTCACATGGTGTTTTCCCTATTTTAATTAGAGTACTAAGTTTAACCACAGAAGGCTAAAATAACAGTTTCATCTGCCAAGTTCCTCCTCAGACACCTGGGAATTATTTACAGTCTTAGTATCTCCCTCTCTCATAGCCACAGATGCCTTTCGGGTGACCTTGAACAGAGACCTTTTTTCTCATCTAAAAAGACTGGATTGCTCGTATGCCCACACGAATGGAGATAGTAATTCTCCACATGGATCTAAGCAGGAGAGGTGGCCTTTGAACCCAGCATTTCCAGGAAGCCAGGAATAGTGTGGCAGAGGGAGTGAGATTGTAACACAGGCTCCATGAGTACCAAACAAAAATCTACTATGGTACAGGAAACCTCTAGATGTGCACACACAACCAGGAGTATTTAAGCACATATTCTGGGAAATGGACTCAAACAGTCATTCTCATTTCTTCTGTTCAACCAGTCAGTACCTGCTGTGGTCCAATGAACACCTGGGAACACCATCTTGATGTGTTTAGTGCTAGAACAGACATTCAGTGGAATTATGAATATCTTGGATATATTCAGTTTGTGCCTGACATGATTTGGTTCAATTGCAGAACTTTCAGATACCATTCCTATTACTCTGACTACAAATAGCTGAAATAATTCTTTGTTTGGAGTTACAAAGAGTTCAACTCTCTTCATACAATTAACATGTAAAAATCATTATTAAAGGTGACCCTTGTTGACACACTCAAAAACCTAAATGCTCTCATATCAAGATATTTCAACCTTGTATGTGCCATTAATGACAACCCCCAGGGTTCTCACGGAGTTCTCTATGTTTCATCCATCAACAATTTTATTTTTTCAGTGTAGGAATGCGCCAGTGCACATCTGAAAGTGCAGCCAAGCTTTGGGGGCAGAAAGGATGCGCTGCCATTCCCACAAAGTCTTTACTGGCCCTCAGTCAGTATCAGGTATCTTTTCCCTGACACTGCACTGCCTGTTTTCCCCATCCAGAGAGCATCAATTTGACCGAGGGAATCGAGCAGAAAACAGAAAACAAGACATTTGTAAAGACCTTTTAAGAGCTACCCTTGCCACGTTACAATTTGGCCTCCTGCAGGCCACTGACTGTGCAGCAGAGGTTGATTGCCCAAATAGATTCATTTATTTTAAAGGCAGCCAGCTTCCCACGTACCTCTGTATAAAATGGACTGTGATACTGCTTATCCATTACCAGCACCTCTGGCACACGCATTTAGAATTATTCCTCATTTATCCCCACTGCTATCTGTATTTCAGATCAAATAGTCTATGGCCTGCTGTTATTTTGGTTGATTAAAATGACCTTGGGAAAGCAGACCAGCCAGAAATACTTAATTCCACCCTGCTGATCCCTGAATAAGTGGAATGACTGCTTGATCCATCAAAAGCAGATACCAACTTCATTAAAATCAACTTCCAACAACAGCACCTGAAATTCTGAAACAGCTTCCAGCGCCGTTTCTTAACTGCTATGACTTGTAAGATTAGTATTTATTAGTAATTTTATTTCCCAGCTTGGGTTTACAGACCTAATACTGCTAAGTTTAAAGACGTAAAAACCACTTTAATCTCAAGGGCTACCCCTTAAAAACTTGTGGAGTTCAGAGAAGCATTTCTGATTTTAAGGATATTTGAGTAGCTATTGGTATTTTTACAGTAAATATTGAAAGCACTGCCACAGAGTGACCACTCACCCCTCTCGCTGCTTCTTGGCTGTTTTCTGAACTCCAGGAATTCACTCAAAGGCCCAGGGCTGACAGGTGGGAAAGGTGAAGCTCAGTAGGCCCCAGTGGAAAGAGATAAATGGCTTCAGCTGGACCCTGTGATTGCAGCAAACCAGAACACGTCACAATATTTGCAAAGAGAAAACTGTGACAATTATTTCTGTCAGCAACAGGATTGTTCATTCTAAAGCAAATAATTTATCCTCAAATTAAATGGGAAAAGCTGGAAACTTTCCTGGGAGTATTCATCACAAATCAGAGCACATCAAATTATTCCCAAAGCCTAAAGGGCTACATCCAGAAACAGGAATTTGTGAACAATTGTACTTGGAGTAGAAGCCCTGATTCTGTGGCAGGCCACTTGGGAGGAGTGGTTTGATTAAAATATTAGTGATTTGGGCATTGAGGCAAAAAAAAATTATAAGATTGGTTTTATTGCCAGTGAACAACAAATTGAAGATTATATATCCCTTTGTTGCTTGAGAAATGCTCTAAAATTATCTTTTCTCTGGAAAATTCTTTTGGAAATGGATTCTATGCACTATAATTGTTATTGATAAACATTTCCACCTCAGAACTATGCTCAGGACTGTATGTACACAATCTAATCAAATCTGGAATAATTGTTTGGAAAGAAACTTACCACAGAAACTATTTTGCTTTCACTCTCTGAAAATTGACTTGGTTAATTAATCATGAGGCTTTTAACGAGTATTTCTACTTCTCCAAGGGCAGAGACTGAATATGACAGGACAGGAGTCTGCCCAAAAAGGCTGAGCTATTCAGCAAGGTATCAAGCAAGCATGAAGCCCAGTTTCTAGGGGCTATTTCATCAAATTTTAACAACAACAGAAATATTTCAGAACGTTCCCAAGGGACCATGTACCCCTTGGATTATGTACAAAGAGCAATGGACAGGATAAAACAGAAAACACAGATAGAGGTGGACACGTATCAGCACCAGGGGAAAGTGAGTATTTGTACCTCAAGGTATTTATCTGTCACCAATCTTTCAGTGGCAGTCAAAGAAAAACAAAAGTCTGAAGTATTCACTGCAGACTGGGGGCTTCCAATAGTTCCTTCTGTATGGAAAAGTACTGAGAAAACCTGTGAGTGAGGGATAAAGAGCACACAGCAGCAAGGGGAAAGCAGAGGCAACCCTGCTATGAAATAATGATCAAAGGGAACTGCCCAGCTCCCACAGAACGTGTTTTTCTTGGGTTCTCTTGGTGGGAAGAAATGCAGGGAGGAGCTGAAGCAGCTCTTGGACCTGTGTGAGTGAGGAAGGCTCCTGTGGGGCAGGGATAAAGGGAAGGTGGGAGGTGATGCAGGAAGGAGAACGTGCTTGGGCTGGTGAGTCTGGAGCAGGTCTGGAAGCAGCTCTGTGCTAGGGGAAGGGCCAGAGCAAAAGAGCCATGAGGTGCTGGGATGGCTTCTGGGATTATCCCCCTCACCCAACCTATTTGCTGCTAGTTCAATTCAGGCAGAGCAAACAGTGAAGAGACATTTCCTGCAGGAAAACCTCTGTAGCATTGTCCTTCCCATGTGCTGTGGGCAGCAGGAGCCAGGTGAGAACAGTGCAGCGATTTCATCATGAAACTTGTCCTGGCATTCCCTTGCACGTGTGAGCTAAAAACACCCAGCCCATCAAACCTGGTGTCTGACAGCTCCAGGATGCAGGATGTGCCTGGAATAGAAGCCTGTCTGCTCTGTGCATATGCTCATTCTTATAATGAGCCCTCATTTCACTCCCTATCCCCAACAGGAAGCAGAACATTATGGATGGGGTCACAAAACACCATTGATGAGCTGCAATGTCAGAAGGCTGAGGCCAAACAAACTGTGGGATGAAACAAGCAGGTAACAGGTCAGGAACATTTTTATACAGTTGGAAATATTACCAAGAATTTTCCCTTTGAGCCAGAGAGGTCTCAGGCAGGTGGCAGGAGCGCTCTGTGCCATCCACTGCCTTCACACCCCCTCCACGGTGGAACTTTTTCCCTTGAAGAAAATCAAGTAATAACAAGTAGGAAGAATGATTGTGATGTGAGGAAGCAAAACAGCAGGAGCAAACCTTGGGCTTTGATATTCCTGTGTTATATAGAGCCGAGGCTTTTGTTAGCTGGGGATTCTAGTTCCAAAAAATGAAACATCACTGCCCCCTTCTGTAATCCAAGCCAGCTCTATCCTACCAAAAATGTGAGTGAAACACTGGGTAGTTACATGCCAGCTGACACTGACATAGTGAACTTGCCCAAAATAGTAAACAAAAAAAAAATGGGTTAATTTTTCTGTAATGATTTTCATGTCTGTATCAGTCTTCAAGAGCCTGGTGAAGATCTAGTCCCAAAGAGAAGAAATATGGAATAAATCCACTGGAATTTATTGATTTAACAGTTTGTGCATGAAACACAATCATGTCCACTTTTGAATTTATTAAAAAGCTGTCAGAAATTTCCAGCATTCATTGAACTGTCATCTGGGCCTCTTGTCTAAAATGAACTCAATTTTTTCCCACAGTTTCCAAAGAAATTATGTACAAAGTTGATGTTAAGTTGCCCTACGCTCCAGGAAAAGTGGGAAATCAGTGCCTGGATAACAATTCCAGGAGGAAGCTGGAGATCTCACTCACACTGACTGCAAATGTTACTCCCCAGCTCGTGGTATCCTGATTTATCCTCCCTCTCTGCAATGCTCACAATCCCAGTGTATATTCCATCTGCTCTTGCTCAACCACCATGTAAAACAGGAATCCCCTCATTCTGCCCACATTGCCACGTGGGCATCCAAGCTTTCCCATTTCCCAGAGGCTTTCCTAGGACTTTTTCCATTCAGAAACACCTCTAGGCACCCACCCCTGCTTTAAGCCTCCTCTTTTAAGTATTTTTTCAGCTACAACCACCACACTCTCAAGGCTCTCATCTCCTGAAAGCCAAAAAACCAAAAGTGAGCTCATCAAACTCAAGGCTCCCTCACACAAGTTTAAAATAGACTCCAAATCTAAAAATATTTTATTTATTGAAAGCAAGCAGTAGCCTTTAACTGCACAGGCTGAAATTTGGGATTGTGGACGTTCCTGCAGTGCTGAGGTTGATTATTTCTTGGGGAGAAGTCTGACCTGCTGGTGGGTGGAAAAGATTTTCCACATCTTCTTTCTTAAAATGGAAAGCTTCCCTTGTCTCCTATGCTGCTGGAAAGGACATGTAACAATAAATGATTCACAGAATAGGCTGAATATGAAAAGGCAAGAGAAAGTAAACTTAATGTGCCCACAGCTGATCCGAAAGTGGGAAGAGCTCCTCCTCTTCTCATGATTATCCCTGTGGGAAAAGGTGCAAGCCAGCACCCTGTTGGATTGTACACAAATGCAGACATCCTGCAGAACAGGGCAAGTTTCTCATTCTGCTGACTTGCCCTCTCCAGGCAGAGCATTCTTTATAGTGCTGCAGTGCAGTGAAGAGAAATCCCTAATAATGTTTATGAATTGCTAGGCCAAGACAGGGAAACCATCTGAATTATGAGGTTCTTATACACAAAAATACAAGGAGTTATAGATTTCTTTTGCCACATTAAATAAACACCCCAGGACTGTGAGAGTCCCTGTTAAGAGCCATTCCTCATCCAGCCCTGCGAGCCAGAGCTGATTTATGCTGCAGGGAAGATAAACATTTAGGTCTGTTTTGAAAGCTGAGCCAGGGCCCTCACACTTTAATTGCTCTGAACTGCCCTATGATTTTTTATTTCATTTCAGTCCACAACAGTGACACGGAGAGGCACTGAGAGTATAACACAAATGTAATTATCTCAGTGTCAGCTTGATTCAGTGGGGTGTGAGGAGCTCTGTTTCAGTCATTACTGCTGGCAAGGCCACAGATCCTGCAATTTTTACAAAAACAACTTTAGTCTGGCTCTGGAAGTGCTGCCAACCAAGTGTGGGAGCACTGAGGAAGGGATCAGGAGGCTGAGTGAGCACTGGGACTGGGGACAGAAGTGAAATATGAGAGGAATAATGGTCAGGAAAGTAAAACTGGGACAGGAGTGCAGTGTGGTCCCATCATGTGTGCCTGCAATGCCAGGCAATGAAAGTTGATAAAAGCTCTCTCCATCCCTACTCAGGATGGTGGGAGATAATTGATAATGCTGCTATCAGAGTCCTTTTCTCTTACACAGCCACAAACCACAGCAAAGGAGCACACACGGCCACACACAGGCCACTGACACACCATGCTGTGTCCAAGCTGAGGAACCCACAGAACTCACTCTGACACTCAGAGAACAGAACATCCAGCCATGGAAGGCTCTTTACAACCCTGTTACAAAAAAAAAAAAAAAAAAAAAAAAAAAAAAAAAAAAAAAAAGAAAAAAAAAAGAAAAAAGAAAAAAGAAAAAGACAACATGTCTGTAATGCAGGAGAAAATATTTGGTGTTCAGACACCCGGTGTAAGTTTGTGAAGGTGGTCTGCTTGGACTGACTATGTGACTGCTATTAAATCTGCACTGGATTTTGGCCAAATTTCTCCTCACACTCACTTTGATATCACACTCCTGAAGTAATGGGCTGTTTACAAAACACTGCAAGATCAAGACTACATCATGATGCAGTTTTCTCTGCAGTTCTTGATCTCACAAGGCAGCTGCTCCCAGGCACTGCTTCATTTAGGGCTCAGTCTGTGACTGATGGGAGACGATTTTAGCACCTGAGAGTCCCTCAGTACAATCCAACAGCAGCTGTGGTGCATTTCCCCCATCTCTCTATGAAAGTGTCTCAGAAATTATTCCCTGTGTTCCATACTTTATTGTGAGGGACCAGAAAGGGCTAGGCAACTTTCCTGCTGTGCAAAGATACAATCCCAGTGAAGTCAGCTACTCCATCTGGGCACAAATATTGTGGCTCAGACGGGTTCCAGCAAGGAATGGCTTTTGCAGTCCAGGAATGCCACCATTCCATAGCTCCCTGATCAGTCAGGGTGCCCATGTGCTGACACAGTGCCTTGTCAAATATTAAAATTTTGATATGTGCAGGCCCAATTCACTTCTAGGTGAAGCAAACCTCATATTTTTGATCTGAAGAAACCCAGATAGTTTCATGTCACTATTTAAAAAAAGAACAAACTTGGTTTTCGTTTAGTCTAAAACAGAAATAAATCTGGAAATCATGAAAGCTGCTGCAAAGCAGAATTGTTATTTCTTCTGCCAATGATGGTATCAAAGACAGGCAGCCACGGATCACGGATCACTGGGCAGTTATCACATCTCCCACAAATCCTTATTACCCTGATCTTCTCACGAATATTGACTCTGATTCAGGAATGCACTTAAAAATGTTCTTTTGAAGTCAGCATCACAGAGCTGAACTCTGGGGAGGCAGAGCACTGTTTGGGAGGTGTAAAGGGCAGGCCCTGGGGCTGTGGCAGCCCCATGAGCTCATTTTCCCTCCCGGAGGATAATCCGGAAAGGGCAGGGCAGGACAGGAATGCCCACATTTACCAACACTCACTTCTCCTACACAGCACTGAGGTGTTTTTAATGGTTTCACAGCACTGGGCTCAGGATTCCTGCTCTTAGCTGGTTTAAGATGTTCTGATGTTGATTATTTTCCTGATTCCTTTGCTTCACACCCTACATTCAATGTGAAGTTCTCCTGTCTGTGCACACCCTCAAGACTAATTCTGACCTGAAAGCTGCCTTGCTGTGCCCTGGCCCTGCCAGCATCACCAGAGACATGTGCCAGGTGTGAGCCACAAATGCTCCTTTACAGACAGTTCATGCTAAATTCCACTCCTGAGGTTCAAATGGAGAATGGAGAAAAAAGAATTTTGTGACTGGAATGGTTCAGACAAACACTGTTCCCATTTAAGTTCTACACTTTGTAGAGAAGGGTATTTGGGTTTTTGGATGAGCGGATATTTGTAAATGATGCTGGTTGTTTTGACATAAAGTTGCACTGCCCATGTTAAGGTATTTTCATTTTTGTAGCTCAGCATGAAATCCCTGAAATCTACCAATTAATATTTTACTTCCTTGGAATCTTCTGGGAATACTGAGTGCTGTCATTTCTTTCTTGGAAGAAGTTCTCACCCCTTGGATCCCAGTGAAAGGGTTGCCACCACAGTAGAACAGCAGGAGATGGCACTGCTCTATAAAGAGGGAGAAATCAAATAGAGATATGGACATTTAGAGATAGGGGAGGTTTGATGCTCACTGTCAGCAGCTGCTAAAATTCTTGTCATGAACTGTGTCAGAACATTGACAGTTTTGGTGTATAATTCACACCATTCAGGCCAGCTTGCAGCTCAACCATTTAAGCTTTCTAAATATATCCCAACTCAAGATACAAGCACTATTTATATATTTTCCCTGGGTTCCTTTGTGCATTCTTTGCATTGTGCTAAATAGGGCAGGGATAAGAAATGGAACAAAAGAAAAGAATATTTTTTATTTCACTACACACTTCAAAGGCAGTGGATGTGTTGTGTCTAGAAAAATGTACAAATGCACTCTCAAATGGAAGAAATTGGATGAACAGAAGCTGTCATCAAGAAATGTCGATGGAAAATTATGTAGTCCGGCTGTAACACCTGTTTTTAAAAAAAGCATCACATTCAGTGCTTTCAATTCCCAAAATTGATTCTCACAGAGGGGGTTGTTTGTGTTTCTTGTGCCATTCTTCCATAAAACCCCACAGCTAATCAGAGATTTCCAGAAAGTCCAGGAAAATCCTGTAAAAATTACTGATCATAAAAATCTGAGACAAATGTTTCACACGTTCACAATATTTCCTTTTTTTTTTTATTATTTTTCCCAGACTGCAGGACAGATGGATTTTCTGCAAAGCATTAAAACACTGCATCAATAGCTATCAAATCATTCTTACTGAAATAATTTCTAAATTGCCTTCCAAAATCGTGGGTGAAGACTAAACAGAGCCCAAACAAATGAGCAGGCAGCCAGCAGAGCATCTCATACAATCCCAGCCACTCAAGAACCCTTTCTCCTCTTGCCTCATCTGTCCCTCCCAAGAGCAAGGGCTATTGCCACCCTGGCCTCTTTTCTTGGCTGGAGTGGAAAATACTGAAATGTTCTCAAAATGCCAAATATCTGCTTTGTTGTTTTTTTTTTTTTAAAGGGGTAAGTTGATGAGAGTAGAGCATTCCTACTTGTCACTAGATTATAAAATTATAAAACAAGCCCAGCCATTAGCAGGAGGTTTTCTGAGAGTTTTCTGTTTGTACTCACTTGAGCAAACTTTGAGCACTCCCTGTTAGACCCACGGACCGAGGGGGAAATTTGGTCCTTTTTCATGAGGCTCCCTCCATCCTTTTGCACTGCTGAACTCAAACCCCACACGAATGCCTGAGTCCCTTCAGCTGCCTCTGCTGGGCTACACTGAGAAGCCAAGAGAGGCCAGATCACCCCTGGCAGTTTTCACTTGACTGCAATTAAACAGTTTTCAGTGCTGGGTGGGCAGTGGATGAAACCCTTGGGAATTGAGAAAAAACATATTGGAAAAAAACCCAAATAACGGCTCTGAATCACAGTAATTTCTATTGTCTGCCCTCAACAGAGAGATCTGCTTTATTTTTGTTCCTTTCTTTCAAAATTGCAGCAAGGGTCCCCTTGTGTTGAAAAGTGATTTGAAAGTCTCCAAATGCAGTGCACCTTTCAGTATGGGAAAGTTCTCTGTAAGAATCCAACAGGAAAAGTTGGGGGAAAGGTTTTAAAAATTATTAAACCCAGAAAGCTTCAGAAACTTCTTTGTTTATATCAACTGGGTATCTTGAAAGCCCAGAACCAAACCAGGAGTTGTTCTGGCCAGAAGTGAAGACAGAATCCTGATATTGCCTCAGATATTCACACAGAGGGATGGACAGAGCTGCCCAGACATTGTTTTTGTTTTAAAGGCAGAGGAGCACAATCCCTACTTTCTATAGGGAATTCCTCATCATTTGGATGCACTTCTGATTGATGGGTGGCCAGTGCTCCGTGGTTACCCTGTAAATGAGTTTACAAAAAATATACAAAATATATTTACAAAATATGTTTGTGCAAATGAGTGGATTTGTATGCTCTGTAAAAACACATGCCTAAAAATACAGAACTGCAAAAGCTGATTCCAGAGCACTGCTAAAAAGATGGAAAACAGAGTCCTCTAGTGGTCTCTGCTTGCTAAAATACTAAAAGCAGTCAATTTAGGGGAGAAAGTGCATGACCAGAAACGTGACCTCACAAGAAATAAATCTTAGTCCAAAGCTAATAGTAATCAGAGGAAAATTCCCCCATGGACGTCTGTGAGATATAACAGACTTTGAAAATGATCACAGGATCACAGCCATAGAAACAAGTGGAAAAACCAATTGATGTAAACTTCCCAAGTAACAAAGGGAGGATAAGGAAGCTTTGCCAAAATACGTATTAAAGGAGCTAATGAAAAGAAAATGGGATACTGGGGAGAGTAAACACGACACTGCACAGGGGTGCTTGCTGCCCACACCAAGTGACAAGATTAGAGCTGGTCACATAGGAAATAATGCAAATCATTTGGCACAGTAGACAAGTGAAATAACCATGCATGTGTTGGTGAAATAGGTATTTGTGTGTTGGTGCCAGGTTTGTAGCTGTTTTTATTCAAACCAAGAATTCACCTTTGTGCACAAAAAAATTTAAATATTCATGCATTCACTTTGTAGGAATCTTGAGTAATAGCTCATGACTGCAATAAACTAATAAAATGAAGTTTTGTGAAATAATTAGCTCTTTCTCTGAAGATGTTAAAAGAGTGGTGTCAATAATAAGCAAATGGCAAGATTTGCTAAATTCCTAAATTACACCATGAATATTCTGACATCTGCACCCCCAGATCTTAAGCAATCCCTTGGCAAAGGCACATGACCAACCCTAAAAACCTGGCAAAGAGCAGTTTCCAAGGAAGGTCTGTGTGGTCCTCGTACCAGACAGCTCCCAGCACTGTCTTTAAAACCTTATCTCAGGGAAGCACTTGGGAAAATCTGTTCTCCCTTTAAAGAAGAAGCTCATCAGTCAGAGCTCTGGGGTCATCTGTCAGGACCATCAGCATCCCCCACTCCAGCATCTCCAGCTCCACCTCTGCACAGATAGAGCATGAAAAGATAAGATCCACATGCAAAAATTCCAGGGTCAAACCTTGCCTGGCTCTATTTGCAGATGCACCTTCAAACCTCTACCCCTACACCTGATTTTTCCTCTCAGTGCTGGCCTGGCTTTTATCAGCTTTACTACTTGTAGTTCACACTCCTATCACAAAAGTGTTGCTGAACTTACTCACAGACATAAAATAAAATTTGAAAAGATCCCATCTTTCATCCAGAAGGGGAAATCATTCCTTTGGAACACAATGTCAGCCTCAAACAGGATAGGGGATTGGTGCAGAGTGCTCTAATCAGTATTTTGTTTGGTATTTTGACATGTGCAAAAAGCTTCCAAAACACTAAAAGTTGCTGTGCCTGAACCAATGCAGAGCTGTGGAGATACAACTTGGGAGGGAATTTCAGTGTCAAACAGGGAAAGATATGCAATAATCTGGGACAAAAAATATCAGGAAAAGGTCAACCCAACAGTCAACAAAGGCAGGAATGCAAATTGATTTCCATAAGGGCTGTTTTTGCAGCAAGTGTGACCACGCCAGTGCAGAACACAGGCTCGTTTTCCTTCTAAACAGGAAAGGAGTTTGTGTTTGGAAGTATAAAATTCTGAGTGCTGTTGTGCTGCCATCACCATGACCCCCCCAAGCTCCCCGAGGGACACAGGAAATTCTGATTATTCCCTCAGACTCAGGAAGAGAATCATTATCTGCAGTGACAGCTTTTGGTGCAGCTTTGCAGAGGTGAACTCGTGCTCATGAGGCAGCGGTGTCAGAGCAGGGGGCAGAGGAGAAACTCTTTATTTACTGCTCTGTCAGGGCTGCACTCAAAGAGCAAGAGATGCCTTTTATGGCCTCTGAGCCCAGTGGAAATGATGGAGATCACAGAATCACAGAATGATTGGGGTTGGCAGGGACCTCTGGATGTTCCCTTGTCCCATCCCCTGCTCAAGCAGGGTCACCCCAGTGATGAGTGAAGCTTACCCATGCCTGGCAAAATCACTGTAATTTCAGCCAGCACTATTCACATTGGAAAGAAACCTCCATCAGCAATAGCCCTGATTTTTATTAATAGCAACAGCTGTGCTGCACCTCAGCTTCACCAACAAAAGTGAGCAAGAAGGTAAAGATGGGAGATTCTCCACAATCCTGCAGGGCTTCCGTGCTACAGTCACTCAGTAAATGTGATCCAGGAGCCAGGCACATTTCTACCCACATTTCCAACAGCAGGGACAGTTTTTATGTTCAGTTCTGCTGCGTTCCTACAGACAAGTCACAGCACCCCTTCCAACCATTAGCACACATTCCCATCTTCTCAGGGGAGTCAAGAAGGACAAAAGGATCTTACAGCATATGGCCATCTGAGAGTAAGAAAAAGAATGGATTTCTACTTGTGGCACTGAAGGGGTACAACTGGAAATGTCAAGTGTGTTTTACCCACTGATGGCTATAAAAATAAAGATACATTCAGTGCTCCATGAAATCCAGTTGCTATTTGCATTATCCAAACGTGCTTATTTTCCAGCCAAAGTTTCTACAACTTCAGCTCCTGGATGTGTGATCACCTGCCCAACACTGCAAGTGCAGAGAAGTTTTTTTGCTCTCCCTGCAATTCAAACAATAATCTTTGTCTGCTCTGGTTATCTTTGCACATTCAGTCCCTGTCTCCCAAAAGTTCAGGCAGAAGGGGGTGACATCTCTCTCAGTCCCTGGGGAAGCTGCCCCATCAGCATGGTCCCTGGAAGTCCACTGATGACCCCATGGGTTATTCCCCATGCCATATCCTAATCATTCTAAGGAAGGCAATGAGTCCTTCACATGCTTATGAGGTCTTCTCATAGTCTTAATTGAGACTGTGGGCATAATCCAAATGCAAATCATAACCATAACAATTTAATTAGAATTATTAAATCCAAAGAGCCAGAAGTACTTAATTAAATAAACAGCTTGGTTTGTGAGCAGAGACATACTTCAGATCACTGCAGTCATAAAATTCTCACTGTGCAAAATTATGAGTTGCTGTTTGATAACAATCAATAGAAGAGACCATTGAATAAATACCTTCTGCCTTGTTTTCTTAACTATCATATTGGTCCCAGTAGTTTGCCAGGCAGATATAAATAATGATGCAGTTGTGTCTGCAGTCCTGCTGTTATTGGTAGCTAAATAACCCCTGCCATCAGTAGACAAAAAGAGGAGGCAGGTAGTCTGTCAAATGTCACAGGTCATTGGTGTAACCCCGTGCAGGGCTGGGGCTGCCAGGGCTCCTGTCCTTGGCACTTGTGTTCACAGCACAGCCTTTGGATAAATACATGGACATGGAGCACACGGATGTGTCCCACTGCTGCACGGGGCCAGGGAGTGAAAATGCTTAAAATATGGACCCACAAGGATCATCAAAGCCCAGCTCCTGGCCCTGCTCAGAACAGCCCCAAAGATCCCACCCTGTGCCACACGGGGTTGTCCAGATGCTTCCTGAACCCAAGATACGGAAAAGGAGAGGGATAAAAGACATGGAAAAGTTCCAACATGCATTTACAAATTATCACTAGAGATGACAGGCTAGGAATCCAAAGAACACATTAGAGACAGGGCACTGCAAATCTCTTACAGGTCTCAGTCAGATTACTGGCTTTGCTTGCTCCTCCCCTGAGGTAAAACCGTCCACACTCACCTGCACTAAAACCAGAACTTCCTTCCTATGGCTGGGCTTAATCCTGAAATTAGAAATGTGCAGATGACAAATGATCCTTTTCCTTGCCCTGGAGCATTTTCAGTACATTTGGGATGAGGAAATGTGGCACAAGAGAGGGAATTTCCATCTGCTGCTCTCTGGCCCCACAAGTTCCTTTCTGCCTTTACCCTCCTTGTGCCTCAGACTCCTCTGTGAGCCGGGCAGCCCCAAATGCACCCCATACACGTGTATATATCCACAAAACATAAAACAGCCACACAAAGCCAGCAAAACCCCTGGAGGAATTCCTCCTGGAGCCTCTTTCGCAGCTATTCACCCTGCGAGCAGCAGATGGCATCTCCACTGCCAGTCCCGTGTGCTGTGCTGAGCTCACCCTGCTCCGCAGCTCCTGCTCACATCCAGCCCGCACAAATGCTGCCCTTCTCACCTCTCCTGGGATTTTGGAGCTGCCCATCACTGCAGGGAAGCGCCAGGGAAGCTCAGTGAATCTGCTGCGGGCTGGGAAATGGAGATTTTCACTCTCCTCCCCAGTGTAATCCAGTGACTGCCTGAGTTTGGTAAAACCCCTGCCCTCGGTGAGAGCCTGACTGTAAAATCTCGGCTGCAAAATCCTTGTGGATGGACAGACACCCGTGGCACTGCTGAACAAAGGGTCGGTAGAGGAAGAGGTTTGCATCCCTGCAGAAAAGGCTGTTTGCAACAAGAATTATCCCAAGCCCAGTGATTCAGTTCTGCAGGGCTTTGGGCTCACTCACTTGGAATTTAACTGCGATTATGATTTGTCAGCCCTTGCTTGGCAGGAACTTTGAACTCTGCTCTTTGGTGTCAATCTGCATTATTTTCTTCCTTTGAAAGAAGAAATGTGTCCTGTGTGAAAGGAAGAATTTTTGAGTGATGTTTTCCCTCAGAGAAAACAAGCAATTGTCTTCATATCCCATCCCCAGCCCTTCATGTGCTTCTCTTTGTGCAGGCACTTACACAAGCACAGAATAAAAGGGGGAATAAAAGGGTTTGCTATCTCTTCATACAAATGTACAGGAGAATTCAGATTCTACACCTGGCAGAGAGAAGCAAGTCCACTTCCTCAGGGTTAGGACTCACATTTCATTATCTGCTTTGGGCCCTGCTTCTGCCAGGCGCTGAGGTAAACTTTGTCCAATTCGGTTCAAATTCAAGAAGAAACAAAAAAAAATTCAACTTTTCCCTGCAGTTTCTGTGATATTTTCCAGGATAACTACGAACTCTATCAGGGTTTTAGACAGGAGAACAAAACTGAGGAGACTCAGTTGTAACTTTCAGTCTGGACTGGCTGCCCTGTGTTGTGAGGCTCATGACAAATAAAGCCCCCCTGCCACAGCATGGGAAGTTTGCTCTAACCAGAAAAAAAAATCCAAAAGCAACAATATTTATTTTCCACACTCTATTAATAGCCCAGAAGCAATTCAAGCATGTTACTAGAAACTAAACCCAGCTAATTAAAAATAATGTTCCAAAGCTCCACTGATGTGTTTTGCATCTGGAGCTGGCTTCTGCAAATAAACACACACAAAACCAAGGACAAATCACAATAAATCTAAGCAGACAGGTACAAGCAAATTGGTCTGTGCAAGTGACATGTCTCTCTGCTTAAATGTCTACCACAACTCCCAAGGAGACGTGGCAGGATTTAATCTAATTGGGTTTGCCACTTCCCTGCAGCTTAATGTGAGAATAACAGCAATTATATATGACTGTACTTAGCTCAGTACCAAAAATCCATTTATTAGGCTATTAGGAGCTACAGAAAGCTGGGGTTTGAGATCATTTGGATGTGCTGGTTACACACTTGGCCTGCTCGTTGTTTTGTGGTTACAGTCTCCAAATTGCCGCTGATGAGGTGGTAGTAGAAAAGCAGATGCAGTTAAGCACTTCAATGGATGGCTTCGAGAGGTTTTCTTCTCGCTTCAGGATCCGTAATGGCACCTTTAGAAGTTGGCTCAGTGCTCTGCAAAGCTCAAAACATTCCGCAGGAGACTGAGAAACCAAGAGGTTGCTGAGGTTCAGAAATCTGTTGATAATAAAGCAAAGCACCTTTGCATGTGTGGGGCCCCACAGAGTTGGCACGGCTCGGCACAGAGATGAGAAAAGAATGATGTTTAAGGCCAGTGTTATGGGGCAAGAGAGAGAAGAGCCTCTAGTTTTTTAGCATTTGAGAGGGTGCAATTAGCAAGAAATGTAAGAAAAGCTATTGGGCCATTCCAAAAAAATGTGGCCTTGTCACTCTGGTGCCTGTTGAGGCCGCAAGGGGAGCAGGTGACTGGTGGGCTCCCCGTGGAGCTCAGCACAAGGGAGCTGCACAGCCCTGTCCTCTAAGCCTCTGTCAGCTCACAAAGCTGTAATAAAACCCTTCTTGCCAAACAGATGTTTGTAAATGAGGCTGTAAACCCGCACAATCTCATTTTTTTCCTAAGCCATGGTGAGTGCTAGGATAAAGGTGGATTGTTTTAAGACTGAAAATGTTCACCTGTAGTCACAGTTCTCCAGTGTTCACCCAGAGGGGCAAACCCCTCACAAATGGTTCCTTCAGCTCACCCATGCTCCAGTGAGGGGGAGGATTTGGGGGCTCTCTGTGACCTCTCTGACACCACTCACGAGGTATTAGGGCCACATTCAACCTGCAGATTTGTTTTCAAAGCCAGCCTTACAATGTGATCCTCACATTCAGCACCTGGAGTTACAAAGGCTTGGTTTAGCTCCCAACAAACTGAGTGGCAATGTACCCATGGAGACAGTGGCTGTGAATGTCTGACTTTCCATCCAGAAACTTCCCAGACTAACTTTCCCATCCAGTCTAACTTTCCTGGCAGATGAGATGTTGATAACCTTGCACAACAGTCTGGGTTACACATCATTTTAAAGACATTTCTCTTTCCAGGGCTCAAGTCTGTTCCAAACAGACCACTAGCACAAATTAACACAATTCCAATGAGCTTTGCTTGAATCAGAGACCTCACTAATGACCTGCTGGAATTCAAACAATGTTAGTTAAAGACCCTGTCCAGCTGCCGCTAAACACTTCTCTCGGAAGTGAATAAATTTAAACCTGGCATTGTTTAACAAAATCATCACCCTCGTTGCTCTCATTGCAGCACCACAAACATGGGTGGCAACCTCTCTCCAAAGGTGGAGGTATCCTGCACCAGTCTGGTTTCTGCTGCCTTCTAGCCTTGGGATTACTTTAAAAGGTTGTAATTAACATAATTACTCTGACTGATGTCTGAAATGAATGCACAGTCCATGTTAGCAGTTTTAGGACTGGCTGTGAATTTTGTCCCCACACATCCTGACCCCTGTCGTCACTCTTACAGGGATGGCAGTGACATTAAACACTTCAGTGGGGCAGGCAAGGCTGTGTTCCCTAAGGAAGGGCCCTGTCTCCTCCCAGGGAAGTAGAAATGCTCCCAAATCCCAACAAAGGGCTGCTGAGGGCCAGGCACCACCCAGCTCTATGGATGGGTGGGAAGCACAGGAGCAAACTCCCACTCTCCTGTGAAAAGCTGGTAAAATCCTACTGGGAAATATAGGCTCTTGTTCGTGCTTCTGCAGGTGAGATCTTCCATCTTCTGACCTGGCTCCCAAAGAAGCAGTGGAGAGGAATACACAGATGGCTCTTTTATGGCAGCAGAGTCCCTGGGATTCCCTAAGAGACTGAGATTCCCAAGTTCAAACACCTGCATGGGGTGGGTGCAGCCACCCTGGGCAAAAAGTGCTTTTGAGAATCCTCACCTTGAGCAGCCCAAGTCAAGGGCCAGTAAAATCTCACACCTTCTGAGGAAGCTGTTTAACCAAAAGTTATGTTTAACATGCTCATATCAGAGACTTCTGGGAGTAGCAGGGGGATGACCAAGTGTTTCCTCAGAAAAAATCTGAATTGTAGCTGAAATGGGGACACACTAAACCACTTCTGACTCCTGGGAAGACACATCCTACAGCATTACATCAAGAGTTGCAGGAATTATAAGGATGGGATCTCAAATGGCTGCAGTTTATCACACCCCAGCACATTCACTGCACCACACAACCTGATGGCACATGACAAAGTGTGACAACTGATCTGTACTGCTCAGGAGAGATTGGCGAGAATGTGCTGAATATTTTCTAAACTGCTATCAGAAAACATATGTTTCCAAGGGGTAATGATACAGTGGGTCTGAATAACTCATAAAAATTATGAATGAAGTGTTCTCACCTTCATTTGACCTTTTTTTACTTCTCCAGCAGACAGAGCTAAATGTGCGGCACACCAGAATGCATCTGAAGAAGAGACAGATGATAATAAGAAGCTGTTAAGAGCTGCTCACTCTGCCGACTCTATTAGTTCAGCTTGCTTGCACAGAAAGAATTTCCCTGCACGTGTGGACATGAGCACAGATCAATAAAGGGAAATATCCAGGCTGAGCCTTTCTCAGCCTGAACTCCTCCAAACAGGATGCACACACAGTGCAATGCCTTGTGGAAGGTTGAGACAAGGATTGTGCATGAGGAACCACAGAAACTGTGGTGCTGTTCTCCCTGCACAGAGCATCCCCAGCACCCCCGGCTGATGCCACAAAGGTATCTGGAAGCTTTAACTCTCATTTTCCTGTTTCCTCACCTACAGCCAAGGTCTGCTTGGCTACTCACCTTGTCAGAGATCATAGGAGATCTTGCTTGCCTTAAAAATATGACTGCTTGACATGTTTTTTAAGCATCAAAGAAGAGCAATATATTCCAAACGTCAAGAGGAGAGCAATGCCTGTGTGCCCTTGGACACTCGTACAAGGTGTAAAATACAGAAAATAAAGTCTGGGCAACCAAAACAAAGCACCGCCTGTCCATAAGAAAGTAACCCAGACTGGCAGGAATGGTTCCAATGCAATCAGCCTGCCCTAGGACAGGAGTGCCTCAGTTTAAAGCTTCATAACCTGTCAGCTCTTGCCTCATGTCTGTCAATTCTTTTTTCCCCATCATCACCTGTGGGTGCTGAGTTTTCACCACATCCTGAGTGCAGCTGGGAATGCTTGGTGGTCTGAAGCCTTTGCCAGCTTTGGGAGCTGTCTATCCCTTTCCTTTCACTGCTATCTGGGTCAGGTACTCACCCAGTTTGGTTTATCCCAGATAAAGCTCTCAATGCTATTTTCATTTCTGTAAATGAAATAATAATTCTGTATCCAAGCCTAGGCAGAGGCCAGCTGGGAGTTATCTCCAGTGATCAGTGGGATTCCTAGCTTTGATGTGCCCATGACTTTCCTTTATCTTTGCCATTAAGGCCCAGGGTGTTTTTAAGGGCATGGATTTTCTGAGGCATTTAAGAGTCTCCTTGTCCTGTTCCGTATCACCTGCCTCACTCTGCTGCCAAGGCCTGGGGCACAATGGGCATGAGGAATGTGCAGGTTTTTTCACTGAGGAAGGAGGTTTCACACGCTCTGCTAAATAACCCCAACAGATGCTGCTCAGAAGGCTGAGAGGTGATTTTCACAAGGCTGGAAATGTCCTCACAGTTCAACCTGTGCTGTCCAGACACAGCCAGAGCTATGCACAAACACTTGGAAAGGATTCGTGTCCACACTGGGAGCTCTCAGAGGAATTCACGAGGGGGAATTACATTTGGGGAGTGGGGGGTACCCAGAGCAGGAATGGGGTTGAGTGTGGTGGAAGAGCTGAGCGGGTGCTGAGCTGGGCTCTGCTGGGAGGGCACAGCCAGGCATGTGCTGCACCCACCTCCCTCTGCTTCCTGGCTTGGTCTTTAACATCTTGAAGCATCAGGGAGGAGGCAGCAAACAGCAGTAAGGACACCAATCAACTAATTGAAGCACAGGTGTCTGGACAGCTAAACCAGTGCAGATGTTAGAAAGGCACAAGGTAAAAGGAGGGGATTGCAAACGGGAGTGAGCAAGCATCAAACACAAAGGAAGTTGTAATGAGAGCAGGAGCGTGAAGAGTGACAATTCAGCATGGCAAAGATAAAGATGGAACAAGAATGGGATCAAGAGAGAGCGCACAGAAAGAATGGGGAGGAAGGAAAATTTGAAATGGAAACGATGGAAATGGAATATGATTTCCAGAGGGAAAGAATAAGGGTGAATGAGGGTCCTACTGGGTCAGCCCATGCATATTTAGTCAGTTATAATAAGGTAAAATTGCTTCCTCATTACAAAGAAGGGAATGATGTTGATATGTTTTTGCAGTCTTTTAGAAAACTGTACAGAACTTATAATTGGTGAGAGGAGGCATGGGCAGCACAGTTCAGCCCCTGTGCCATGGGAATGCCCTGGAGGCCTGTGCCAGGCTGGTTGATAATGACTGCCCTGACTATCAAATCGTGCACGGAGCCTTCCTGAGAAGACTTCCTCTTGACCCCAGAGACCTGCAGGGTTACACTTGGGTCTCCAAGGAAAGGATCTGATAACTCCTTTCCTGAATTGGCTGTAGAAGTGACAAATTTATTTAACAGGTGGATAGAAGGTGAAAAGAAATCTGTATCTCTTTTTTTTTCCTTTTTTTTTTTTTTTTTTAATGATGAAATTATCTTGAGGAGCAGCTTCTAGAAGATGTTCTGAAGAATGTCGGAGCCTGCTTGTCAGAAAATCCTTCTATTAAAAATTTCACCCTATTAATCAAAGCAATGTTTTTATGAGAAAAGTAATGGGAATCCTACCTGCTTCCACAAAGACTTGCTCTGTCTTTCAGGAACAACCAGAAACAGACAATAAATTGCACAACTTCCAGAATTTTGTAAGTTACAATCTATTTGTTCAACAACAAAATTACAACCTAAATCTCTTTATATTTATTTTATATGCAGAGACCACAGTTTTGCCATGGAGTGTGATGGAGGAAATCAGTTCTTGTGCTTAATTCAGCACTGTGAAAGACTTTTACAGAATCAAGTTCAGATGTTAAAAGAGCCTGAGTGGAAGCACTGACACCAGCCTGTGTTTCCAGAGGGGCTGGCTCCTTCCCCTTGGAAAGCATTACCAACATTCCAGCCTGCATTTCCATTTCAAACAAAGTGGGAAGGACTGGAAAGTGGCTGCAATAGGAGACAGATGTTTTTCTCTGCTTTCTGAAATATTTACTACTCGTAATGAGTCTGTAAAATTCAACATTGACTCAGCTACTGTACTCCCAAATTCCTCCCAGACTCTAGACTCAGTCTCCTCTCTGCCTGGCAATGTCCTGCTGCTTCCTCTCACACTTCCCTCAGCACCTTTCCCTACAGCTCCAGGGGCAGTACATCCCTGGTGACAGCACAGCAGCCCCGAGGTGCTGCACACCAGGCTCTGCAGCCAAGGCTGGAGTGAAGAAATTTGCTGTCTTCAATGGAATTTTCTATTGATCATTTATTCTTTCTCTTTTTTACTCACCCATTTTCTCATTTACTTCCTCATACTCTTAACAGAATATCCATTGGACTTTTTACTTCCCTCTGAACGTTTAATCTTCAAATTCCCCCTGAACTTGTCTGTGTGTACTGCCAGCATCATTTGGGCTTTCATTTCATTGGCTTTTAATTTTCTGGCTAGGTTTTGGCATGGATGCTTTCCTGCATTTTAAGGTGAGAAGATAACAGAATGTTTCTTTCCCCTTGAACTCCTGCTTCTCTTCTAATTCTTGTGTAAAAGTCCTGTATTATCTATAAGGATTTCAGTGGAAGAATAACCAGCACCTCCTCACGTTTCCCTTATTCCCCTTTGTACAGACATCACATCCAGACAGGGACTTCACTGACATCAAAGGGAGCAGATTTTGTCCTAAAGGCATTTCTTGAACATTTCCCTCCAGTTCCCACACTTGTATGTGCCCTATTCTACTTCCCATATGTGCTAGTGAGAAGAGAGCTGCCTGTGGGATCTCTTTAGGATGGCCACTGCCATAGTTTCTGTCACCTTCCATGCAGTTTTTGCCTGCAGATTCCCAAGTACTTCACAGAAAAGCCAATACCAATGTCTCCACTTGATAAACAGGGGAAAGGAGGCACAGAGTGATTCACATAAAGTCCCACAGCTCGGAAAAGTCCCACAAATTTGTCATGCAAATGCTTTATCTTTGACGTAGAACTGATTCTTGAATTCCCTCATCCTATCTCAGCCCTGACAGAGAGGAAAATCCTTAAGAGAAATGGTGCAAGCTCCTGACCTGTCCAGCAAAGTGGAACTGTTCTGGCTGGTACCAGCTCCTGACTGATCATTTATCCTTGTCTGAACAACTCCAAGCTCAAAGAATTCTGCTTGTGCACTTTGTTGAGCTTGGACCAGCTTGCAGAACACATCCAGGGAAGGCACGTGCTGGATTGAAAGCGAGGTTCAGGTGCTCCTGTGGTTTGGGGGTGAGCATTAGAGCTCCACATAACAAATAGGGGGTTATTTTAATCTTCTATAACTGCGTGAGATTCGGATTTTAATTGACTTCTTCCCTCCTGAACTCATCTCATAAAGCGTGTTAGGTATTTCTGCTGAGTAAATAGGAGACAATAATATGTTTAAATGTCTGTCTGGAGAGTTTCTTCCACCCAGAGCTGAAAATCGATACGGCTCAGAGAGACATCTCTTGTTAATATAACTTTTCCTTTCAGCATGCTCCTAACACGTTTAATATTTTTCAGTGTTATTTTGCTGGCACTGAAAGCCCAAGCCGTGTCGCCAGATCCCTGAGCTGTGACTCCAGGGATGTGTATTCCACTCCTGGAGCTGTTTTTAACATCCTGGACAAGTAAGTACAGCTCTCCAGGCCCTTCCATCCATCCCCAGCCATTCCCTTTTGGGCCTCGTTCCTGGAAAGATGTGTGCATGTATTTGATTGTATAAACTTGGAAGGTATTCAGTGACTGGGAGTGACTTAAAGTTCCTGTTAAATCCAGCACCTGAATCTTTGTAAGACACAGCTTTGAATTGTGCACTCTCAGATTGTGCTGAATTGGGATAAAAAAATGTGAAGCTTTCAAAGACAATCTACCTGTAGCACCCCACGCCCCCCCAAAAGAAAAAAAAGCCATTTCTGGTGCTCCTGTCTGGCCTCAGAGTCAGATTTCAGGCACGGGGCTGAGCAGGGAGGAAGTTTCAGGTGAATTGCATCTGTCCCTGGGCTCTTACAAATAGCCTGGATATGCCCCTGTGGACTGAACACTGTCAGGCTGAAAATATACACTGGAAAAACACTCTCCATTTCCTGCCCAAATCAGCCCATAAATAACCTGTGCAGCCCAAAGTGGCCCTGATCCCACCTCAGGAATGGCTGCTGTGGGGCAGCAGTGACAACAACAGAGAGAGGGGACTTGGTTAAGTACTTTGGGGGTTAAAATCTGTGCCCTGCACAGTAAATTTTATGGCCGAGAGTGAGTCTTCTATAGTCTCATTTATTATTGCAAAATGATTGGAGCTGGGGACTGTGACACTATTACCTGTTACTGCAGATTTATTGGAAATTAGCAATTCCATTTATATCTATGAGATTTCAGGGATTATTCTGTGATAGACTGGGAAACCAATAGATTTATAATGCTGGTGAATCCAGTTGTACCAACTAATAGAGCCAGTGAGAAAATTTAGAGGTTTGTACTCCTAAAGGAGTTAACCTTTGGATAAAGAAACATTTTTCAAGTAGCATCTGAGAAATTATTGGATTCATAAATTCTCGCTGCCGCAGCATGAAAAATATTCATTTCCTGGGCTTTGTATTTTTGTTCAGGAAAGATACAGAAGGCAAAATTTCATCCCAAACCATTTCACTCCACTCAGAGCCCTGCTGTAATTGTTGCTGTACCTGTGTTAACCCTTTGGCATTTATTGGCAGGGTTTGCCTGGCTCACCCTGAGGAAATTTTCAAGGTATGAATCTTCTAAATTCATTAACATTGTATTGACTTGAGTGAATCTGATTTTACTTTAATTTTGATTTTTGTGTATTGCTGGACTCCTTAAAAATTGACCCAAACCTGCAAAGGTATTAAATTCCTGTCAGGGTGTTGGGAGTTCTTTAGGATGCGTTTTTTGTTGATTGTTTTTTAATAAGTGAGATCTCTGACTGTGCATGAGCTTGTGTAACTCAGCTGTCACTTTTGCATGGCTGCTTTGGTATTGATTATTGCAAAAAAGTGGAGAAGTGGCAAACAAATCTGCAATTTATCTATGAATAGATGAGAAAAACCTCATGGGGCCCCAGCTCCTGAGTAATGTGAGAAGAGTGATCGTTGTGTTCCTACAGAATGCAATTAAAATCCAGATCACCCAGGATGCTGTTTCTTTTCCCATCCAATACTCCCTAATCCCTGTTGTTAAGGATGTGGCTGGGCCTGATTCAAGACTCAGCCCTGCTGAAGGAAAACATTGTGACTTCCTTGGGACTACCTCAATTTCTCCTAAGGGAACAGAAGTTTCACTGATTTCAGCAAGGAAGGTGGAAAAATTCAGGCTTGGACACTGGACTGTGAAGATTCATTTTGGCTCTTATTAACTTATGGCTATTTCTGTCTGAATTACATCTACAGATAAACAGATTTTTTAAAATTACTTTTGAAACTAATTCAAGGGTTTATAAATCATAAAAGCTGCAGGTGCTAAGGTCTGAAAAAGAAATAAATGTTGAATTTCAGTTAAAGTAATCCAGAGTACTCCCACTTTAAAGAGGAAGAAGAATGACAAGTGTTTGTAATATGGACCACATCCCTACCCGAGTGTCATCAACTGAATTTGGTTATTGACTTTGGAAAGAGGGAAAATCCTTTATCTGAGAATCTCTAAGGAAAAAGCCCCTGGAATTACCCCATCATTTCCCAATCAATGAGGCAAAAATGGAGTGTGCACAGAATGCTGATTGCATCCCTCTGTTCTAACACTGCCCCTGTAACAGGGGAATAGGGCACTTCTCAGTGTCCAGTATTTCACAGCAGCCACAAACCAAGTTTAAAATGCCCAACAGATTTTTGATTTCTGTTTATATTGAATATAAACTTTTGTATGAGATATTGCCAGCTACAATTACAAAAAACAAACCAAAATACCCCAACCTGAACAAGAATATTCTCTTTCTGTGCTCTACTAGAAAGTTTGTGCTGGGATTTGAGCCAGGACAAATCAGCACAGCTCCATCAAAGGCTGAGCTATTACCATTTACATCTTTTTAGAATCTAGCCCTGAATGCACCAACTTGTGATTATTGGGGCAAAAATATCCCAACTTGGCTGAATTCCTTGGTGCAGAACCAAATACAAGAGCTGCACATGGAGCTACACTTACGCGTAAGAGACTTGGTCAGAATATGGACTTTTCTCTCCTTGGAGGATAAAGGCATTCTGTTTCAAAGGTTGTAGATCATTTTACAGCAGCACAACTCCTGTTTAAGCACAAGGAAATACGCTTGATGATAACTGAAAGATTATTTCTGGTACCTTTTAAAGCAAATCTTTCTTCCAAAACCCTGTTTTTGCATCTCTCCCGTTCTAAGGACCAAACACAACTTCTCTGGTGGATGAATTCATGGCTCTCAGAACCATCCCCCTAAGGAGGCTCAGTGGATGCCAAGAGGCAGGAATTGTGCAAGAATGATGCAAGGCAACCAGGGAGAAGTTGCTGAACTAAATAGAAAACATTTAATCCACCCCACCGCTGCTGAATTCCCCCTGGAATATTTTTCTTTATGTTGTTAAAGGAAGCTTGATCATGTAATGATATTTTATTTCTAGAATACTCAGTGCATCAGTACTTCAGACTATTGTGAGGGGAAGTATTTTAGCCCAGAGACAGGCAATAAAAAGGAATTTGAACAAATAATGAGTAAGAGAGCAAGAAGGCAGGCTAGGTTCTTCATGTAAATCAAAGTTGTTCCAGAAAGGCTGGCAAAGAGAGGTTGCTATTTCCAACTGAGAGTCAACTGAAAGTTAATGGGGACATCACTAAAGATCACAGACAAACGGGCACTTTACTTTTAATGAATATTTTATTCATGTCACCTTTAAATTAGTTAAATTTGATAGGATGATAATGTAATGCAAAATGGCTTCCTCCCCAGACCATTTTAGGTCGAGGGTAGAGCAGAATTTAATTTTAGGCTAATGCCAGGTCAAAATTAAATTTAAAAAAATTATAGTTGGAAAGTAATAAATCCAAAGTGACCAATGGAAAAAAATATTAAGTTAATGAGATGTGCAAGCCATTTAGAAAAGCACAGATATTTTATATGACATACATTTTTCTTATCTGGAAACAAGCCATTTTAATACCTGGTGATAGGGATGGAAATTGGGAAAGGAAAAGGGGGCACTCTCGAAGTTATTGCTATCAGGTCTTGAAAAAAATTATGAAGATAAATGCAAAAAGCTCATGGTGGGGGTATCCATCATTTCATCAGCAAGCTTGGTAACAACTTAAGACCCTTAAGAACAACCCTTGGTAACAACTTAAGACCCTTAAATCCTCTTTTAAGTGTTTAAGTGTGTGTTCTGCTGCTCAGGGTGTTGCCACTCACACATGCTCAAAAGAATTAAAAGGGACCTCCAGAGACCATGTCAAAAAAAGTTGTTATTGTAGCAGATATTTCTTAAGTTCATCATCATAATTTGTAGAATGCAACAAGTAAAAAATGCCAAATCATGTAAAGCCAGAGCAGAAGATGTGAGGGAGGAACTCAGTAAGAGGAATGTGCTCCTCTGAAACGAGAGCTGAGTGATCAGGAGTGTGCAAAGAGAGCTCCTGGGACAGGAGGAAACTCATTTCATGCAAAGCCATTAAACTGCATCATGATGTGAAAGCACAGAGCGTAATGGTTCCCTTGCAGTAAAGCTCTGGGTTTGTGACTCTTGTTCCAAACAAGAAATACACCCGCAGAGTTTCACAAATGGAGTAAATCACCTGGTTCCAAATTATTTCTAGCTGTTCTGCTGGCAGCCCCGCAGCTGACTGATCCAACCATGTCTGCTCCTTTTCAATGTGAACCTGCTGCATTAGCCATGGCACAGAGCTGTGACACTGGGCTAATGGACTGGAGCCTCCCTGGAGCCCCCTCCAGATCATTTGCAAACTGAAGCTGTAGAAAAGAGTGTCTTCCCACCCATCCAGCAGCACATGAAGTTCTTGCAATGCTTCAGCAGCCACTGGGGCAAATTTGGGCTGGAATTTCAGGTGTGTGTGTGTGTGTTACCTGGTAAAATCTAAAGTGACAATGGGCACATGGCTGGACATGGCTTTGCCATCCTCACACAGAAAGGTGAGGAGGTGTCAGAGCCCAGCAGGAGCCAGGGCATTATTGCACTTTGCTCTCCTCACTGATAAGCTGCAATGGTCGTCAGGACTATTGATTTACTTACTGAAGGGGGGTGTGTGGATGCTGGCTTTAAGCAATCTCTTTTCAAGGCTCAGTTTGATAATCCTTTTCAAGCTTTTATTTAAACTCTCAAAGAGAAAAAAGCAAGAATGAATTAGAAACTGGAAGAACACAAAGAAGCTTGAAAGAGAAGATCAATAACTCCCATGCAGAGCAATAAACAAACTGGAACAATTACAGTGAGAGATGGTTATTGATCAATATCAGGAGCAGCTCATATAGCAGCACCTCTGTTAATACCAGACCTCAATTATATTCTTACTTGCTCATAATAATATAACTGCTTTCTACAACTTTTATCACCAGGGAAATGTTAATTCCCTTTTATTTGTGAATAATAACCAGATGTTTCCAGGCAGTGGTGGCTCTCAGCACATTTCCATATTAGCCCCTGTGGAGCTGGAACCTCTCCCACAGCCTGGAAAGCTGAGTTGCAAAAGGTGAACTGACCCCTGAGGCCAAGGGCAGGGGCAGAATATGGGAGATCTGAGCTCTGGGGACTTGGTTTTCTGGCAATAACAGCCCCTGGAGACCTCCGCAGCAAGAGGAGACTTTTTCAACCAAGAGCAAAAATCATCACCTGTAAGTCAAGGCAATGAAATGCCAAGTAAACATCAGCTTAGCAGAAGTGTCCTCCAAAAGGAGCCACCCGCCTGACCTTGGGACTGACAGAGATTCCGGCCCCTCCTGCCACTTGTGCAAAGAGCTGAGATGTGGAATTCTCACTGAGCCAGGACATTCACTCCACTCCCCTCTTGCCTGGTCTGTAAAAACTCTCACGCGCTCAGATTTTGTTCAATTACACGAGTCAGAGGAAAATTTCAGTTTCCGCTGGTTGGGACTTGGTGGTTTGGACTTAATGAGATGTATCAGCACCAACACAGCTTTGCCTTTCTTGGGAAATGCCTCTCTCATAGATGTCTGAGTAAGTGGGTTTTAATTCAAGGTATCCGTGTCAATCTTCCAGCCTGTCTCCGTAAAATCTGCCATATAAAACAAATTGCTAAAGAATAATGAGCTGAAGTCTGGCCTCTTCAAAAGTTTCTTTACTCAAGTAAGCTCACCTTTCAAATATAATCAAAAATCCCAGAATCCTACCCACAAATCATATTGAAAATTTAAGGGTGAAGAATTAGGTCTGGCTGAAATAAATTTGAAAATCAAAGTTGACAGGAAGCAAAATAATTTATGATAAACTTTTACTTCTTTTTTCCCTAGAGTTTGAATGGTACCATTTTACTAAAAAAAGTCTGTTTAATAAACTTCTCCATAAATACTGGTGAAAATATCTATAGCCAAGAGATTATCCATAAAGATTCAGTTTGAAAATATGTGTAGATTTTCATCAAGAGTTTCAACAGGAGAAATTTCCTGGAGTATCCTGAGAAAAGCCCTAAAGTTGGTTCCACGTCTTATTTCTGTTGGGTTGTATTACAAGCTTTATCTTTATTTTAAGCATCCACTGTGCCTTTCCACTTCAGTTTTTATTCTGATCCAGCCCTCTGCTGCCTTGACATTCAGGTGTTCTTCAAAGCTCCATCCCTGATTTCCTTGTAATCCTTACACAAAATGGACAATATGCTGAGGAAAAGCGCCTTGCAAAGTTGCCAAAAGAGCAATTCCAATCTAATTAGGAGTTCGTGGTGCTTCAGTGAAAGCAGCACAAACACTGTTAATATTCACTGCAGCTGCTTTGTCAATAACTCCCAGTGAATCCTCCAATTTATAAGGAAAATCAGGAAACTATTGGATTCTATGACACTGATAGATCTATCAGTATTCATTGCCCCCATCCTCTGCAACATGAGGCACAAATGCCAATAACTCCAACAGTCCCTTAAATGCTGAAGGATCATTATTAAAGTGTGCTTGGCATCCCTGGTCATTAATTATAATCTTGTGCACATATGCAGTGTGATTGCAGGAAATAATCAGCTTTGTCTGCCAAATTGGCAACATTTAGAAACTAATTTGTTATGACATACCATCAAAGATATTTAAACAACAAACCCAAAGCTCTGCTGCACTGCGCGCACTGTTAAAATATCAGATCACATCATTAAAAAATAGTTAACATATCCGAGGGGAGGTAATATTTATCCTTGAACCCTGGTTCAAGTGGAATTTCCAGCCAGAACAGTTCTGTCCTTTCTCCCTCGCAGTTCACAGGAGAGGGAAGTCTCTGCAGAGTGCCGGGCGGGCGGGGGGAAGGAGGGAATGCCTGGGATTGCACCGCTGTCAGTCAGGAGCGATTAAACAGCCATGGAATAAATGTTTGCCAAGAGCAACGCTTGCCCGGGATTATCCGGGATGCCTGCAGATTCCTTCAGAGCCTTCAAACTCATATTTATCTGTCTGGTTTCTCTCACAGCCCCTGTTCCCGCTGTCAGCCCCCTGCTTTGGCAGCAGAAGGGTGCGAGCATCTCCAGCACGTCCAGCTGGGGCTGAAGGAAAGGTTGTGGGGAGGGACGGGCTCAGCCCCAGCTCTGCCTGGACAGCCCGGGAGGAGCTGAGCTCCCAGACCTGGAACTTCCCCCAGCCTCAATCCCTGCTCACTGGACAGCAATTTATCCCTTGATTTCTTCATATTGCAATCCCTGCAAACCACCTGGAGGAACAGAGGGATTTCATAAAACCTCTTGGTGCTGCTGTCCCACAAATCCTGCTCGTTTGGGATGCAAATCCCACAGTTTGGATTTCCCTTTGGGCAGCACAGATTCTCTGAGGAGAAGCAGATATTCCTGTGTCAGATTTCCTGCCCCAGACCGCACCCCAGTTTTGGTATTTAGCCATGCACTGGGAGAAGACCAACACTGATGCTGCAGGATTTAGGCTGGTCCTGGGAAAGGGTTAATCCTGCGAAAGGGATAATGTAATCTTGGAAAGGGCTAATCCTGGAAAGGGCTAATCCTGGAAAGATCTAATCCTAGAAAGGGCTAATCCTGGGAAAGGGTTAATCCTGGGAAAGGGCTAATCCTGGGAAAGGGCTAATCCTGGGAAAGGGTTAATCCTGGGAAAGGGTTAATCCTGGAAAAGGGCTAATCCTGGGAAAGGGCTAATCCTGGAAAAGGGTTAATCCTGGGAAAGAGGAAGTCCTGGAAAAGGGATAATCCTGGGAAAGAGCTAATCCTGGAAAAGGGGTAATCCTGAGCAAGGGATAATCCTGGGAAAGGGGTAATCCTGGGAAAGGTGTGATCCTGGGAAAGGCCTAATCCTGGGAAAAAGGCTAATCCTGGGCAAGGGCTCATCCTGGGAAAGGGCTAATCCTGGGCAAGGGCTCATCCTGGGAAAGGGCTAATCCTGGGCAAGGGCTCATCCTGGGAAAGGGCTAATCCTGGGAAAGGGCTAATCCTGGGAAAGGGTTAATCCTGGGAAAGGGTTAATCCTGGAAAAGGGCTAATCCTGGGAAAGGGCTAATCCTGGAAAAGGGTTAATCCTGGGAAAGAGGAAGTCCTGGAAAAGGGATAATCCTGGGAAAGAGCTAATCCTGGAAAAGGGGTAATCCTGAGCAAGGGATAATCCTGGGAAAGGGGTAATCCTGGGAAAGGTGTGATCCTGGGAAAGGACTAATCCCGGGAAAAAGGCTAATCCTGGGCAAGGGCTAATCCTGGAAAGGGCTAATCCTGGGAAAGGGCTAATCCTGGGTAAGGGTTAATCCTGGAAAGGGCTAACCCTGGGAAAAGTGTAATCCTGGGTAAGGGTTAATCCTGGAAAGGACTAATCCTGGAAAGGACTAATCCTGGAAAGGCCTAATCCTGGAAAGGGCTAATCCTGGAAAGGGCTAATCCTGGAAAAGGGTTATTCCTGGGAAAGGGCTAATTCTGGAAAGGGCTAATCCTGGAAAAGGGTTATTCCTGGGAAAGGGCTAATTCTGGAAAGGGCTAATCCTGGAAAAGGGTTATTCCTGGGAAAGGGCTAATTCTGGGGAAAAGCTAATCCTGGGCAAGGGCTAGGCTGTGCAACAGGTTTTCACAGGTAGAAGACAAACCCCAGGCATGCTCATGTCTGTCAGGGATGAGCTCTGAATCTGTGCTCTGAAACTTTCAAGGCTCTGGATCAGGAGCTTGCAATGGGGTAGGAGCCCATGCAATATCCAAGCGCTTGCCAGGCTCACATGGATATCAGAGGGTGCACGAGGCTTATTGTATTATGTGCATACATAATAGGATTTCTTTGCTCAGATCTATGGTCAGAGTATTAAAATATGCATCAAAATAAAACCAGAAATTAAATATTGAGCTACGCTTTCATCCAGGAAGCAAAACTCCCCCCTTTTTCTTTTTCTACATAAATGAGCAGAATGATTTTAAAATGGCAAATCACTTGTGTAACATTTTAAAGGAAACAATTGTTTCTAAATTGACATATGGCTCCAGTTTTTATTAAGAGACCCAAATATGATGCTTCTCTCTAGGTAAGAAATGAACTCGCAAATTTTTCTGCAGTCTTTTCTGACACTTTTTCCTCTACATTCTGCATCCTTCAGTGAATCTTTTTTATTGTTCATGTCCCCTCCTGTAGCAGGAGTCCATCAGCCCAGTTAAAGCTGAGGATGGAGATTCCAAGGAGAAGAGACAAGTGAAAACACTTAACTGTCGGATTGCTGCTCCATTCTTACAGTAATGACTGTTTGCTCTGGCAGACAGGATGTCAACAGAATACTTTATTTAGCTTTTGTGACAATTCCTAATTCTTTCCCCATGTTTTCTCAGAATCCAGCCTTCCATACTATTGGAACAGCAGATAAGGAATCACAGTTTTGTGCAAATCCATTTCCCCAGATTCTCAATTGCTGTCATCAGCCACTGAACAACAATGTATTTTCTTTTCTTTCTCAGGGTATTTTGTAGCTTGTCACTTACTTAATAACAAAGTCTTTCAAAATGCTAGAAAAGAACCAGTATCTTTTTCATAACATAATTAATGTTACATTTCTTTAGACACAGTTTTGAGATCTATGGGTTCCAAGGATACTTCTGGAAATAGGAGGTAATAAAATGACCTCAAATCCATTGTCAGGGAAAGATAAACCGTATCAAAAAGTACTTCTGACTGTTAATAACTATTATTTCAATATTCTTTAAATGTTTCCATATTTTCAAAAAGAAATAATAGATTAAACTTCTAATTTGCACCTGAAAAATGAAGTAAATATTTTCTACATAAATGTACAGATTTCACAGCATTATTAGCCTTTAACCTTTCAAATGAGTCATTTATATAGCCTCATGTTCATAAAACCTCTTCAAGAGGACACATTTTACCTTGGAAAATTCTATTACAATGTCCTCCACTAAGGCGAGCAGTTGAATTAGATCTAACAATATGCATATAATTATTTTCTTCTTTTTTTCTAATTTGGATACAAGTTATTCAGCAGTTACAGAAAGGCCTGAAATTCTGGCCTTGGAAACAATGTCCTGTCAAAGAAACTTTTTGAAAAGAAGTGTCCAATAAACAACTTCTTCCCACTGGTAACCAAACCAAATTAACACAAGTCCAACACAGCCAGGCTGAGGGGCTGCCCCTGTGGCCCAGTGTCTGGACAGAAGTTTTGCAGCTATTTCAGTGGAGGCAGCTCCCGAAATGAGCTGCCTCAGGAGAAAACACCAGAGTGATTCAATCCCCATGGACTCCAGCCCTGCTGGGCTCATTTTGATGCTTCTTCACAATAGCACGGAGAGGAGCTCTGAAGGCAGGGATGGCTCTGACCCTCAGAGCACAGCAACAGGCAGAGTTCCCCCTCTCAGTGCCAAGCCCATGGAACAGTTCCTGCAGTTCCAGTCTCAAGCACAGGATGAGAAGGAGCTCTGAGGAGCTGGGAAGGCTGTAGGTACAAGGAGAAGCTCCTCGAGTGCCCATCTCTCTCCCTGCCATCCCCATCTCTCTCCTTTCCAGGGCTTTAATCACTCCTGTCATTATGTTCTCAGCACTCTCCAGTCATCATTATCCTCTTGAACTGTGGAGAGGAGAGCTACACACAGGGAGTTTGCCAGCAGCAGTCACACAGGCACCAAAACCAGGGAAAAGAACCTCTCTCATTCTCCTGAAATTTTCTTTTACATTCATTCAAGAATATCATCAGCCCTTTTGGCTGATGGTGGCTTCTCAGAGCTCACACCTGCCTGATCATCCACAGCAAACCAAGGAATGCACATTATATCCTGCCATTCCCCACTGAAAAATGCCTGATTAATATTCTCCTGAATTATGGCTGGAATGGGAAGTATTTCATTACCATTCTTGGTCCGATCACATGGTCATTCTCCTGCCTAAACACAGAACAGAAATACGTACTGGCAATGGCAGCATCTTCATTCTATACTAGGATGCTTATACTTAAATATTCCCCTTTCCTAATAGTCTCATCCCTGATTATTCCAAGCTGAGATGTCTTTAGTTCAGCCCTTCAATGTACAACAGTTCTTCCAAAGAACACTTTTCTTTACCTACAGGCATATGATCCTGAATATTTCCTAATGGGAAGGTACAGCAACACTCCCGATTTAGTTTTTAAACACTTTAATTTCCTGTTAATTTGAATCAGGGGCAAGCAGGATGTGCTTGGCACATCAGGTGTCATTTGGCACAATAAACTTCTTGCAGTGACATTATGAACAGTTAGCACATCCATATCCAAGCTTAAGTAAGGAAGAAAATTAGAACTCAGCATCCCATTGTTTTAATAGTGATAATACTTATCCAGAAAGTTCCAAGGCTGGTGGGGGGGTTATTTACTTGCTGTGCCAAAGCGAATTCTCTGGAGTGCTGCATAATGGATTGGTAATCTTCTCCTCATTGTCACTACCACGGAGAACACTCCATTCCTTTGCAGCAGAAAATAAACTTGTTGAACATGTAAGATGGGCAATATTTACAACTTTCCAAATTCAGAAAGAGCCGTCACTCTTCTCCATGAGCAAAACATTTTGCCAAAGAGACACATAAAATGGAAATATGTTTGCTTTTCCAAAATGCTGAAGGCTTGTCTGCAGATAAAAATACAGCACACTCTGCCTAAAACCACAACTACTCCTGTGCAGGCTCCAATAACCAGCAACAGTCACAAAATTAGCTGCTCCATTGCAGCAACATACCTAAAATGCTTGTATATTAAAAACCTAGAATTTGAAAAGTCTTTGTCTTGCTCCAGGAATCCTAATGCCTATTTCTTAGATCCTTGGGGAAATTAGGAAGCTACTAGACAAGTTAATGCTTTGAAGCTGTAATTTAAAAGGTTTTTTTTTAAAAAGAAAGTATTTCTTTTAATTTTTTTCTTCCCATAGAACTTGGCATATTTTAAACAGAAAATTATAATAATAATTATGAATATATTGACCTCTCTGTACTCTCAGGCTGGCCACTCAAGTGAAGTAGATTTAACCAGCTCCCTGTAGGTTTCCATCAGCTTCCCCCGTTTCTGTGCCGTGGCACTCCTTGCATTCATCCTGCAAGTTGCCTCACACACCTTAAGATTTGAATCACTCAGGAAACACTTTCCCAGGCCATTTTGTCACCTGCTGTGACAAAGTGAGCAGGAATAAACCACCCAGGCAGCCCCAGGCTGGCTGTGAATACACTGCACTCCCCACTGGGGCTAGCAGGGCCCAGCCTCCAGCTGCAGCTTTCCGTGGACACAGTGAAAGGAGGTTGAAGATTTTTAACTGCTCTGTTTAATTTTTCACTCAATAAAAATGGACGGGCCTCACCTGCAATATAATTTGCACTCCTGGTCTCACTGAGTAGCTCTGAGGCTTTGAATGAGCCACAAGTTGTGATCCAAAGCTGTTTGATATTGGTGAAGAGCCTGAAATCAACTGTCAGGCTTTGGATCAGGCCCTAAAGGGATGATTTTGGGAAAGCTGAAGGACAGCAGAGATACCAGAGTGCCACATAACACAGTGGAATACTGATCTCCACTGAATTGTAGGTTTGCAATATAAATAAATAAAACAAAAGGAAACACCCTCTCAGCAAAACAACTAAACCCAACTATACCTGAGCTGTACTCAGCGTAACTTCAGAGATCAGGAAAATATCTGGGGCTTCGGCATTATTACAGTAATAATTAGAGGAAGTTCTGGGGAAATACTTTAAATTCTTATGCAACTTTTCTTTCTTTTCCTTTCAGCCAGGAAATGTTATGTCTCAGCCTGTATCTGGAAATACAATGAGTGGACATACAAAAATAAGAACCAGTTCCTGTACTCTGGAATTAAGGCTGTCTGCTGCAGCTTACACCTTACCTCTAAAGATCTGGCACGTTTTTCTTGGTTAGAGCAAAGCACAAAGGAAAGAGGAGTGTGAGTGTAAGAACAGATCATGGATTTGGCACCTGTGTCAATCTAAGTGATGCAATTGAAATGTTCCTCCACTGAAATCCTACACTGGGACTGTCAATGGCAGATAAAGAGCTCACTTTACTTTCAAGAATAAGAACATGATTCACAATAAAATACACTTTGGATTGAAAAACTGCATTTATGTCCAGGCTTAAGCACAGAGAAATCAGTTTCTTAGCACTCTATCTCTGATCTGAATGTCCCTTCTTCATACACATTGTGCCCATTTGAGTCAAGAGATTTGCCACAATGAAAGAGAAGTGTCACCCCAGAGGCTCCGCTGTGTTTATGTGTTTAAAGACAAAAGAAGAGAGAAAGAATGAATGAAGGTCCTTTTCTTGTCCCCTTTCTATCCCCTCACTAATATGCAGAGGTCTATAACACCCACTAAGTTCATTTCCCAGTCCTGGCAAATGAGGCCTTTACCTTGATGTGCAGAGGTAAATAAGGAGTTTTAATCATTATTATCTTTGAAGAATTAAAATATCCCTCCAATTCAACACTGATGTGGTGAAAGGAAGTTGTAAAATGGGATTTCCTGTGGTATCTCTCACAGTTTTAAACCCTTCCTGCACACACATCTACGTACATCTATATGCAATCACACACACAGGGTAGCAACAACTCTATAGGATCTCAGCCTAGTCAAGACGTCTATTTGGAAGAACCTTGAGATACTGACACAAAGATGGCACAGGAAAACAGCACTCTCCCTTCCCAGGAACAGGACATTCCTCTGGGGAAGGATTTAGAAAGCAACAGTGAGAGGACTTCGTGAAGTAACTTCATGGGACAGTGTTGGTTCAGACAGAAAAGCCGAAAAGAAAAAGGAGCTGGTGAGTCTCTTGGTCCAGCTCAAGCTGAGCAAAAGGAAGTGGCAAGTTCAGACTATGACCAGCAAAGCTGCTCACATCAAAACCCAGATTCACTGTAAGGAAGGCAGAGAAAGCCCAGGAAAAGCTCTTAGAGCTGCGGGGACTGGGGAAGGAGGGACATATCAGCCACATTTGATATAAACACAACCACTGGGAGTTCAGAAGCAGATTCATTTCTGTGTGCCAGAGGGGGAACAGCAGAGCTGGGGAGCATTGGGCCCTGAGCAAGCAAGCAAACAGCAGGACACGAATTCACCTCATGCTGCTGTGCCACCACCCCTCCATGCCCAGTAACCAAAACAGTCCTTGAAAACACTTCTAACTTCACCTCCTTTTGACTCACACCGAGCTTCAAGAATTTCCTTTAGCAAGGGCTGGTTCTCAAGGCAGAGAAATCTAGAACTCTGGTTTCTGGTGGTGGCATCCCCAACACACAAACTGCCTCGGCACCACTATGTTCCTGAGGCATCCAAGAGTTTCCCTGCCTTCCTTCCTAACCTCATCTTCAGAAACAGCTGGATCATTCCAGGCAAAGCTTCCCAGAGCAGGAGCCTCAGAGGACAGATGGAGCACACAGCTTGTGCTCAGGCAGCTGAGGTTTGCAAAGCTGAGAGTGGTTGAGGATGAGTCAGTGCCACCCTCACTGCTCTGGCACTGCTCCAGTCCCCAGCTCCTGCAGGTGTCATCCTGGGGCTCCCAGCACTCACCCTTCCCTCCTCACTAAAAACAGGAGCAGTGAATGACCTCCAAAGCCGTGGGTAGCTGCAAACAGCAGTTAAAAGTGTGTAAGAAATGAAAACGTGATTTATGACTCAAATACCTGGAATGGAAGCACAAAAACTTTTGTGTTCTGTTTAAATCCAGGGAGATTTCCTTGCAGTGACCAACGCACCTATGCTGGGAATTCTGCCTCCTAAACCTTCTGTCTAATCCCATTCATTCCTATTTGTTCCTTTTGCTAATATTGGCCTTTCTAATCTCCCTTCATTTGGAAGCACCAGCCCTCCCAATACCTTTAACCACCCTCATTGCACTTTCATTGAAATCAATGGGGCTTTGCAAATTACCATTGTAGAGCTGGATCCATTATGCCCATTACAGATTTAAAAACATGATGACAAGAAGCTCATCTGCACATACAACTCCCTCTCTTCTGCTGTAAATAACTCAGCCAGATCATTTTTTAAATCCTAAAGTGCCTAAATTATAGACTAACAATACGCAAAATTTCATCTTCAAAATAAGTCTCTGACTTTTTTTTTTTTTTTTTGTAGCTCAGATAACACAGCACTTTTCACAGACTCAGCTAAACTGTGATAGCTTTTGTTTGTTTAGTCTTGTTTCTTGTTTAAAAATGGATAAAGGCATGTCAAGGCAATTTAATTTAAATGGGATGTTCGGAGACTGCGAAGCGAAGTGGCAGAATTTTGGTTCTACATAATGTTAATAAGGAGAATTAGCAATGCAGCATCACTGCACGGCCCTCACAAACAGGCTCTGACAAACTCCTGATCGCATTAAAAACCGCATTTCCCCTCATCAGTGCCAGGCCTGTGCTGGCAGGGAGGGAATCAGCAAAGTTGGCTCCTTGGATGGCACCAGGCAAAGGTGAGGAACCTCTGAGGTTCCAGCCTGACCTCTGGAACTTTCTCCAGGGCCTTTCCTGACCATGTGGCTGTCTGACCCCTCCTCATGAAGCCTCAGGAGCTGTGGATACCTTGAGCTGGCCGTTTTCTTCCAGCTGTACCTTGCAACTTCCTCAGTGCTGTGCCAACCCAACTGAGGGTGAATTCCTGTGCCAGGGTTTTGGGGGCCTTTCTGCTGCCAGCTCTGTGGCAGAGCTTTCATTTGTGCCCTGGGGCTGGGGCAAGGAAAGGAAGAGGAGGATAAAGCAAGTGAGACATGGGGACAGGGAAAGTGTGGGAGCATAGAGGCTGTTCCCTCTTCTGTGGTGATCAAGCCAACTCCAGATCCTCCTCCCAGGGACTGTGGACACCAAGGACACATCCCACGGGCCCCAGGCCCAGTGAGGAGCCCTGTGTCATATCCTGTGACACCACTGTCACCTGGCCACAGCCTGTCACTGTCACAGCCCTCCCAGGAGCAGCACGACAAGAGGCCATGGAAGGAATAAAGTGGTTTTCCCCAAGGAACTTCCCTCCTCCTGTGGGTGGGAATGATTTAGCCCATTGTGCAGTCTCCACCACTGTGTAATTTATATTCACTGGGGTGCCAGAACTGCACAGTCTCCTCTAAATATAAGCAATTAACTCCCATTAGCATTAGTGGGAATCACTCAGGAGACTATCCACCATTATTGATTATCTCGGGTTTTTGTACCATCTCAAAAAAATGTACAAAGAGAAGAAAATCACATAGTTAGTGGCTTTGGCTAAGTTAAGGCAGGCAAATTAGATTCATTATCATTCTTCAGCTAAACAGTGGGGCTTATTAGAATGTAGTTCATTTACATACTTTGATCTGATGGGTGTAGATACCTAATTATACAGCAGCCAGCAACTTATTTTTGATGTTTTTTATTAATTAATATTCAGCATTATAATTAAATGCTCAGGCTGCTCTTCTGCTATTTCTTTTTTTCTTGTTGTTGTTGCTATTTCTCACACAAAAATAACTTTAAAAACATACCTGTGAAGTCCATGACCAGCAACACCATGCAATGGAATGAACTCCATCACTCAAAAAAATGTGGCTGCGAGGGCAAAAATCTGGATTTTGATCTCTCACCCACTAGGATGGAGTAGAGGCTACAGAAGTTAAGAGATATTCAAGGTATGCACCAATCTGCCTCTGCCAGAGGTCTCTTGGTCTTAGCAGCTCAGAAGCCTCCTGTGCAAAGCAGGAATTTCTGCAGGAAAAGGGATATCCATGCTGCTGAAACTCCAGGAGCTGCCTGATGATTAGGTCATTAAATAAAGCAGCCACGAGAGCTGAATTATGTACAGATCACTATAAAAGAAATAATGGAATAAACAGCAAGTGAAGCTCACTAAGCCTTGGAATACAAAGAACTTTTTTTCCTGAGCAGACAGTGCCAAGCAAGCTGAAAAATTAATTTCCTATTTGTTGCCAGTTTTGTTACGATTGGTACCTTCACAAGTCTGAGCCATTAGCATGCAAGTTTACAATTATCCTCTGAGCCTGGTAATGTCCTGTCATTCACCTCCAGGGATTTCTGTCAGGATCCAGCTCAGTTCCTAAGTGATCTTCCAGCAGGACAGAATGACAGCACCATTAGAGCTCCCTCCAGCAGATGATGGTAATGATATTATTATTTCCCTGATCAGCTTGGTGATGACTGTTTGAACTTTATCAGTATTAATAGAGAAAATAATAAAGGTATTAATATTTGAAAGCTCTCTGTATTGTGTTTAGTATCATATTATTGCTACATTTTATGGCAAGTACTTTGACATTTCAGTGAATTTCCATTTACAGTATTACCACTATAATCTACTCATTTTATAATTGCTTCTGGATACTTGTAAGGTTTAATTTCTGATATTTCCTCTCAATAAAGACATCTGCATATGAAATTAATATACAGTTATCCTCACAAATGTACATTGTTAGCTTAGAATTGGGGGCTTAAAACAGCCGAAAATATTCTGTGTGACTACTGGAGCAAATAAACCTTATTGACTTGTGGGGTTCCACAGTGACCAAGATTGCTTCTAATTCTGCAGAAGTATCCTCTCCATCAGAGCCACTGAAAATAGCCACAGAAAAGGGCAAGAGCTGCTGAGCAACCCAGGCTGAGATTTTCAGGAGGAACCTGAGGATGGAGAAGAACACATCAAACAATCTCCCCGTGCTGGAAAAGAGTCAAATAGAAGAGTAGGAAACATTCCATCCAGGAAAAGGCAGCAGGCACAATGACTGGGTTGGGATGGGGCCATCCCTCTTGGATATAACCTGGAAATAATTGATGGAGAGCAACAGCTGCTAAAGAGCCTGGGAAATGAATTTTATGGATTTGCTCTTTGCCAGGGGCTGGGCCAGGAAGAAATGCAGAGAGAAGCGATGTACATGGACTTACTAAAGCTGGACTTACTGAAGCTACAGCATGTGTGGAACACAGCAAAGATACAGAGCACATGAACAAGAATTTGTATCTCATTTCTGCTTTGATGTTACGTTTTGAAAGCATCCCAGCAAACACTTGCCCTGTGCCACATGAACTTTTCCAAGGCAGTGTAGCTGCCCCTGCAGAACTACAGATTTCATTCCAGTATCTGCACAGAATTCTGAGTCGCCTCAATTCTTGTAACAACCTGCACAAAGTTAATAAAGCTACAATTTTGTAGAGGTACAAGACCATAGAATCTGACTGCTCAAATCCTGTTTTTCTAAAGGGAAATAAACAGAAAACTCTGGCGTTAAGAAAAAACACCAGCAGTAGTTTGCCACCTCTTTAGTTTTATGAGTGAGGCATCAAAAAGGCAACAAAGTTGGTAACTATTTCTCATTTTGAGGCTCAGCTTAAGCTGGTGTCTTTGCTTTACTCTCTCAGTTCCAGAGCAGCTTGTAAATCAATGTCAGACATATTCTGTGAGAGATCCCCCACAAAATGTTTCTAGACCTGTGTGATACCCAGTGAGATGCACTCCTAGAAACTACCTTTGGTATTTCATATTGCCAGGAATGCCCTGAGAGCCACACCCCAGCCTTCCCAGCCAAAAGTGAGGTGTGAGGAGGGGTGGCAGATATGCAGGGAAGGGGTTAAACAACAGCCAGGTCACTCTGTGACTCATGGCACAGGATGGTGGCTGGCTCTTGGGAGCCCTGATCACCCATGGCCACCTGTGGAGATGCTTTTAAACAGAAAAGACAAACTTACAAACAGTATAAGCAGGCCAAGGCTGTTAAACAGAGCCTGAATCCAGCCATCTATTTCAGACAAAGGGCTAAACCCCAACACTCAAGAAACTCTTTTGGTTTTAAGTTTTGCTCTTAAAATTCTCACTATGTAAGATAAGAGATTAAGAGGTGTGCTCTAAGGATCTGCTATCCAAACACAGGATTCACTTGCATTATGAAGTCACCAAGGATAGAACTGGAAGTCAAAACCTCCTGTGCCATGCCTTTATTTCCTACCAGCTCATGGAAATGCCAACAGCCAAGATCCCAGCATTTCCTGTTTTCAGCCAGTTCTCAGCACAGATCTGTACTGAACATCACTCATTCAAGTTTTGCCCCAGCCTTCAGCTTGGCCACAGATTGGCAGCTTTGCCTGCAGGCTCTGAGGGCAGGGATTGCTGCCATTCCCCAGGAAGTCAGCAAACAGTGCTAAGGGAGTCTCATCAGCCCAGGATCTCCTGTGACTCTCAAGCTCCTGCCCGTCCCAGAGCTGAATTTGTGCCAAAGTCAGGCTGCAGTGGCAGGAACATTAAAGGAAAGCCCTGGACTAGCGGCTGCCTCACAATTTTATTTACAATATCCTCACTGCTTTTGTCAGGCTGGATCTCCATGGAATTGCATACCCACTTCAGGTTATGAATTTGATTTATCTGCAAGATTCGAGGTGAGTTTCAATCCTTGTGGAAGCAATAGAACAATGGCAGGGAGCAGGAGAAGATCCAGGGAAGATAAATCTGTGTGGGAATTTCCCATCCACGGCTGTGTCAGGGCACTGCAGTGCTGATTTGCAGAGCTTAGCAATACACATTTCTTGTGTGGCCACTCCTAAATTAGCTCAGATTTACATCACTGTGGGCAGCACGAGAAAATACGGATCTGAGGCAGCAAAACAAACACGTGTTGCGTTGAGGTGTCAGGAGGCACAGATGGATTGTGCCACCTGCACTGCTCATGGGCTGCTCCTTCCAGTGGATTCTACTGCCCGTTCAAGCTGACTTCTGTGGCGTTCCATTACAATTATATTGATTTCCCATGGCATTAATTTCATAGTGATGTTTCAAATTGCTTAAGGCTCTGTCCAGGATAATGCTGAACTTGAGACAGGAAAAAACAAGAGGCATTTTGGGTGACTCAAAGGATGTCACCATGAGGTACGGCGTGAGCAGCTCCCGTTCCACAGGCTGCATTTTTCCATGGATTTCATGGGAGCAGCAGCAGCCCCAGAGGTGAAGAACTGTCCTTTAGAGCAGATTCCAAAATGCTGGTTATTGTAAAGCTGGGATTCACTTCAAAGCTGTTTCCAGCTGACATTCCAAGGGCAGCTGAAGGCACTTTACATCCTACTGATGTCCTTGGACCACTTGGCAGTCTCCCAGTTGTAGGTTCCCAAAATACAACCTGCACCCAATTTTTGGATAATACTGAAATACCATTTACCATTCGCAGCTACATCCTAGGGATGTTCCACTTTCCTGCCATAGACCTAAATCTTGCATTTTTCAAATCAGTGGGAGTTTTGCTTGAGGAAGAAATAAAAGATTAGAGCTGCAGAAAACACAAAGTCAGTAATTTGGCAGCCTGATTTTATAATAATCTTTGTCTAATGATTATTTAATATTGTACTAGGCTATTTAAAAGAATATTCTACAAAGTATTGGAGCTTCCTTTTCAAAGCCTGTGTAAAATGTGGTTTGTAATTAGTAGCTTTAGATATGCAATGTGTGTGAGAGAATATTAGTATTCCATAAAAGCTGCTGTCAGTATAAGTTATATGGAGAAGCACAAAATAATATGAATGCTTAATAACTAAAATACTTTATTTAAAATTGATTTGCTAGATTTTATAGAAGCTCCACCTGAAGAACTTAATTTTTTTTTTTTGCTTTAAATTCTGTCCTGAATAAATGAGTTAGGAACTATGACCACAAATGACCTGAGCACTAAGGGAATATATTAAAATTTACTTTTAAGTACTTCAAAGCGTTTCACTTTACTCACATATAGATAGTGGATTTATTCACCCAGCTTGTTACAACAGCTCTGGAAATCACCACTGTAAAGGCTGATTAAATATTCTGATATTTACATTGGGGGTTGATGCAGTAAATTCCACTGAGTGATGGCACCACTGTAAATTCCACTGAGTGACGGCACCACCGACTCTGAGTTTGGAGTGTGGCCCATTCCCTACAAAGTTCTGGTGCATCCATCACTGCATGAGAAGGGGAAGAGCCTTTTTTGTACCTTTTCTGAGAGGCCCAGGCCAGGAGCTCGCCAGGCTGTGCAGCAGAGGGCACTCACACTCTATGGAACAGCGCTCACACCGCTGGCCAGCTCAGTGCATGCTCAGCTCTCCCTCTGCTGCACCACAATTCCACACCAATTTTATCCCAATTCCCTCAGAATTACTGGGAGAAAGGTAAGGGAAACCGCACCCGCCCCGCCCATGATTTCTTTGTTCAGACCTATGGAACCTCCTCACACACATCCTAAGTGTCTCAGGGACAATTCCTGAGGGTTTTAATCAAGGAGCAAAATGTACCAATCCTTGAAGAGCTTCCCAACAGGCAGGATTTGGCCATCAGAGAAGCAAAGGACCAAAAATGTTTCTTAAACTGCCTGGAGCTGAGGGAAGAGTCTTTTTAAGGCAGCAATAACATCAGCACTGGTTGCTCTGTGATCCTGACATGCTGCTACTAAACCGTGAATATTAAAAGGATGTCTAAATTAATGAGTCCTGTGTTCCCTTATGTTGTGCCACGGCTTGATTTCTCCCTTCACCCAGGAGTTTTCTCAGCAAACTCCTCTTCTGACCTAGATAAAATAATTTCTGATTTTTTCATCTACTTCTGGAAGGTAATGGCATGGTGAAGAATGTGATGTGTGAGCTACAGATGGCACTGAAAGAATCCAAGAAATCTAAAAATACAGTAAGTTTTACAGGAAAGGTTTCGTAAGGTGGCTGTCTCCTCCTTGACATCACCATTCAGCTGGCTATTGGAATGGGACTAATTTAATTAAGAGAACAGCTCAGATAAAACATTTTTGTCAGATTCCCCATGTCCTATTCACCTTGCTTGAGAACTCAAGCAAGTCTCCTCTGAAGCAGTCCAGTGGCAGAGCTCCCATCATGCCAGCTTAGCTGAGCACAGCCACAATAGCAGCAACTGGCACAAAGGGAACTACTGAAGTTAATGTAAAGATTATCATATTATTTTTCCAATGCTGACCCAACGGTCAAGGCAATTGCTGGCAAGAAATTGTTCACTGCAGTCTTGATCTTTCACTCCTCAAAAGCTTCAGGTGAGTTTTATTTGCAGTGTTTGGTCCTGAAACCCTCACAGCTTGCCACGAGCTTATTTCATTCTCTGCTTTCTCAAGTATGTGAAGCAAAAGCAGCTATTTCTAAGCAATAAACAGCAATTGTGGGTTTGGGCTTTATTTTTTTTTAGGGTTTTTTTGTAAGAAACATAAGCAGAATGGTGAGACCATAACAGAGTTTAAAATACAAACCAGGTTGTTAATTTGACTGTGCTCCAGTCTCTCCTAGTGTGAAACTCGATTCCCTAATAATAAATTTCTGATCTGCTTTCAGTAGGTAATCAAACACCACAAATCCACTTTGCATTTTAAAAAGAATGGTGTATTTCATAGGAAAGAGAAAAAGCTGGAGAGGATGGGTTTGTGGCTAAACAAGAGTTCTTCAGATCCCAAACAGAACCACTATATTCCATAAAAGCTGGGGAGTGGGTGATGGGGAAAGAAAGGGAGCCAAGGAGAAGAGGGTTAATAGAAGTTTTCCAATCTATCACTCTCAAAGTAAACACATAAACAACGAAAAAAGCCTCTATCTGACCAAGGGAGAAGAGAGTTAGAAGGATGTAATGGAATCCCTGCAGCATTTCAAACTCTACTTCAAATCTAGATCTCTTTCCGCTTGCCATGTTCATTGCTCGCAGCAAAACTGGGTTCCTTTAAAGAGCATGTCCCTTTATCATCATAGAACCAGCAGTTTCAGATTTCATACTTGTGATCTCAATAGCTGGCGGGAATTGATATTCAGAACACAACTTTGGTGTATAAAACTGGGGGGGAATCTCACACAATGGATCAGCAATCTGAGGGGGGACCGGAGTGTTTTAGCTGTCCCAACATTGGTTGTCAGATATTAGGGAAAAAGGGGAATATTAAACAAATCAACAAACACAAAATTGCTTTGTGTACTGTTTGAGAAATAGCAAGGACAGGTCACCATTAACTGTTTAGTGCTTTTTTGCTGAGGGACTGTTCCCTAAGGAAATGTGCTGGCTGCAGCCTGGTAAAGCCTGGTTTAATACCTCTGCATGTGTGTGTATGCACATCCAGACACTTGCACTGCTCATTTACCCTAATTAATGCTCCTCACTGCAATTCCACCTGGTTTGATAACTTGTAAGGGAGCCTGCTCCAAAGTCAGGCTTGCTTGGGCACCAGTTTTTGTGCGGCTCTGTACAGAGGATCAGTCACACACTCAGGTGCACACAATGTTCTCAGGACTTGGCAGGACTAAGCTCAGAATGTTTCTCTCCTTCAGAACTCTTTAAAAGTTTTGATGGCATCTTTTGCCTTCTTTTCTCTATAACCTATTTACAGAAGAGACACGCGATGAAGCCTTCAAGCTTTAGTGTTTCTTTTCTAGTGGTTCAGGTTCCCCCTAAACAGATAAAAAAGTTCCTCCAGCACCTTGAGAAATGCATATTAATAAACACAAATATGAACCCACTTTTCTATTATTTTAATTTTTTTCCCTAGTGAGTCCTGTAATCAATCTTGTATAAAAATCTCTGGGAAAAATGGAAAAGTGTGAGCAAAGACAGATGTTGCTGTACCCCTGACCCCACAAAGTAATCCCAAAGAGGAGCCCTGAGCTGGCATTCCTGATGCAATCACGAAGAACTTTGGGAAAGCAATAAGATCTCCTTCAACAAAAACAATTCCACCCACATGAATCCCCCTCTTGGATATTTTCCACTGGTGTATTGACTACATCAAGATGCTACAGGAGGTAACTTAAGTTGAATGTCCTGGCTTTGGGGAAATTATTGGCATTATTTACCTTCTTTTTTTCTACCTACCAGATTTTTAATTAAATTAAATTCCCCATGCATGGTTAGCTATAAAGTGCATATTACTTACCTGCATCTTCAGATCTTTTACAGTCCCGTGGGTAAATCCATAATTAGTTGGTTTTGTAAAATGCATATTATTTACTTGACAGGCCAGAGTGGCTCTAGAGGAACTGTCCTCATGTCTTGGTTAAGTGCATAATTAGGCTGGTTTTTTAAACCTATGTTATGTTCCCCACATTGAAGCCATTGCACTGCATTTGTTAAATATTCATACTTTTTTAAAATTTTTAAAATATATTATTTACTCCATCGGTCAAGACAGCATGTAATTATGTATTTAGAATGTGTGCAATGCATAATCAAAAATGCTCATGAAAATGTATGGAAAAAATTACTTTGCACTATTAGGGCACTTTTAGGCCACCGTGTCCTCACCAGTGTCTCTCAAAATACCAAGTATGTTCAGAACAACTATTTAATGAAAAAAGTGTTCAACCAAGCACTACTTAACAGGATACTTGCATATTGACCTAAAGCTTTTAGATTAATTTCATAAATAAAGGGAGAATTTGTGCTATTTGGAAGCAGAATAAAACTTGATTTTACAGCCCTACCTCCTCAGTCCTTTGGGACAGATTCTCCCCAGGGTAAAGCAGTGTTGTCCCACTGAAGAAGGCACTGGCTGTTAATCAGCAAAGCAGAGATGTCCTGAAAACCAGGAACTCTGACCTTCCAGGGGCTACTCCTGACAAGGACCCATGAGGATGCTCCTGTCAGTGCAATGGAGACCTTTGAGGTGACCATTCCCCACAGAAAAAGCCTTACAAGAAGGCACTATTTCCATGTGACTCTGTGATACTGGTTCTGCACGAGCTTTGAGGATTTCATGAAGCTGAAGTTAATGGCCATGAGGTTGTGAAGAACATGATAAAATCTGGAGAAGGTTTGAAACTACCAACAAGGGTTTAAGTTAAATAATCAGAGAGGAGCTGGAGGTTCCTAATCTTGTATCACCCTTAGTGCTGCTAAACTGAACGAGGATGATGTGATGTTTAGCAACTCACAGGGTCACAGTTATTCAGAAAGGGTGACTCAAATCAGCTTCTTGATGGAAAGGGCATCTACCTAAGCATCTGCTGTTCATCTGTTGGGCCAACTAAATAAGAATTCATCCCCCCACTCCTGCCATCCACCTCCCAGCCTGTCCCTCCATTTCAGACAACCCCTGTAGCTCCCCAGCCCCTGGCCAGGTGTGGAGTGAGACAGAAGCTACAGTGCCTTGGGGGTTCAATGCCAAATTCCAGCTCAACACCAACAGCAACCAAAAGAACAGAATGTTCTGTCCTGTCACACGGCCCAGGAAAGTGCCAGCTCCCCTCAGAACCTCCTTCACACTCCCTGGAGTTCCCTCCTCGCCCTGAGTGCTGCAGCGAGGCCAAGCTCCACCCCAACCCCTGATGCATCACATGAGGAACTTGCCATGAGCAGAATGTGCCTCCTTTCTGGGATCTGCTCAGGTTATGGGCACACAATCAAATGCAATCAAGGCACAGCAGCTGAACAAGGCAGCACCTGTCAGCTGGGCCTCTAAACCTACCTCTGGAAGAGCCTTTATGTTTCTCTGGAAGCCTGTTATGGGAAGGGCCATGCAGGGAAAGATGCTGCCTTCACCCCTGGTTTGTTGGGCTGTTCATCACCCCTCTGCTCCATGTCATCTTCACATTTCAGCTGGCAAACCCAAATCTAGGAGTGCTCCTGTTTGCTTAGCTGAAAAAAATAAAAGGAGAGGGAAAAATATAAATCAGATGGTTTAGTTAAAACAGATCTCAGAACTGAGTGGCTGCACGAGCACTGAATTGCAGAAGGACTGATGGAATGTTCTTTTCCTCCTTGGACAGCTGGTTAAGCTGGTTAGGGTGATAACCTCTAGGACATCAGCTGGGAGGAAATGAAGCCACTCTTGCACAGCACTGGAACAGCTCCAGCCCACCCTGGCTGCAAAGGAAAACATGCAGCCCTAAATCCCAGAGGAAAGGGTCTCAATTTCAGTTGGTATTCTCAATAAATACGAAAAAAATGGTGCAAAGCAAAACCAGACAGGTTTCTTAAACAAAGACTGTGATTAATTTTAAACTATGTTGTCAAATCGTATTGATCATTATGGCCACTTACATTTGCTATAACTACTGGAGTTTTCCTGTTTTGTTTCTTCACTTCAACACAAAAACAAGGCCTCTCTCCCACAGCTGGCTGGATATTTCCTGAAATAACACATGAGTGGTAGCTATTTTACCCAGCAGGTTCCTTTATCACCACGGAGTAGGAAAGTTGACAGGCTTTGTGTCTGAAATGTAATTAGCTCACGGGAGTACAGTCATAATGAAAGCAAAATTTACATTACTGCAGACGTGACTGTTTGCTCTTTCAAACAGGAGCAAAAAGTGAATTCTGGGGCTGGTGTTTGGGGGGCTTGTTCAGTCAGTATCCTCAGACATCCTGTACTTCTGCCAAGGGGATGGCAAGCATGGAGTTTGAGGCTTTTAAGACCTCAGAAAAGAAATGAATGATGAAAAATGAGCAAAAATTTCTTTTCTAGTTGCTTTTGAAGCTGTTGGTCCCCACAAAAATTTCAGAAAGCAAACAGCTTTTACTCAAACCAGTTTTGTTGTGAGGTTTTCCAGCTACTGATAGCATCTTTCCAGGAAAAGGAGGGGAAATAGGAAATCCTTCATTTCTATGATCTCCTAGCAGGAATACTACAATATACTGTACCAACAGGAGTTTCAGGAACTGCATGGAGAGATCCAGAATCACATTGTGGGGAAAGACCCTGAGACTTAAAGGTCATTTTTCTTCTGAAAGGAAATTATATTCTTTCTACCAGATGTTCCTCTACCTGCTTCCAGGCAGGACACAGTAAAAGAGACTCCAGTGCTGCTGTAACTTCCCTGACCATGAAGGCTTTTTTAAAATCCAGCCTGGATCTCTCTACTTTCAGTCCATTGCTTTGTCCAGCACAGACAGGAAGATTTATCCATCTGAAAAGAACAATCTTGCTCCCACACATCAGTGCCTCAGGCTCAGTAACCCATTTCTTTTCATCTTTGTGGGCCACATTTTCTGGGATTCTTATTTCTCCTCCCTGTTCTGCTCTAAACTGTGTCCTACTGATTCAAATCTTTCCCAAATTGCACTGGCCCAAAGAGGATGAAAGGTGGGGCCTTCTGAGAAATGGGAAATCAATGCAGCTCCTCACAAAATATTCAGTTAAACAAGTTACTGTGTCATCCCAAAAACAAAGAGTGGACTGAAGAGGGTCCTTACTGGAGTGACACAGCCAACACTGCACAAATCCCATCGTGTTGTGTTATTTTCCTTTTTCCTACCACTGACAGGAATAGCACCACAAAGGGAAAAGGAACATGCCTTTAAATTTCTGTGTATGCAGCCCTCCTGATCTTGTCCAGGAAAAAATGTGTCAGACATTAGAGTTTATTTTGATGCAAGAGGCCTTTGAGTTAAGCAGGAGCAAACCTGTCTTTAAGAGTGCAAATTAACTACCCAAAAAAATTTGCAACTACCCAAAAGTTTGCAAGAAAAATCAGCAACAAGTTTAGGAAAAGTAATTAACTACAATTTAGCCTAGAAACAAATATTGTATCTGCACCCACGTTCTCAGCATTTATATTAATGTCAATTTGTCCACTGGGAATAGTGTTATCATTGGGCAAGTTGGTTTGAAATAGAAAAAGCCACCAAGATGATGAAGAGAAAATAGATTTTTTTCCATCTCCCTTGCAGAAAAGATTAGGAATTGTAGAATTTGGAGGTATTTTGCTTCAGAACAGAGAAATCTGTGCATGTTTTGCTGAGAAGTGCAGTGAGTTTGCATCTGATGTAGCAAACTGTGATCCCTCAGAGCTGATACCACAGGACATTCCCTGATTTCTGTTTTGCAGATGAAATGTTCCCCTCCTGATCCACCAGTGCAGCTTAATCCCCTGGATACAGCTTGTGTTGAACGAACTGCCAACAATTCCAGGTAACTGGAGACCAACGGGCATCACAGAAAGGAGAAAATGAAATGCAGTGGTCAACACGCTATGGTTTGATAGTTTTTGTTGTCACTCCATCCAATTAATCAGGAACTATTTCTTAACGAATGGCCTGCCAAAGGGGTATGATTATAGCCTTTGAAGTAAAAGTAGGTCTCAATCTGCCTATTTTATTTTTATTTTTGCCTTTTCCTTAAATCAGCAAATCCTCTACATAGCCTCTTGCTGATTTTAAGAGGCATATGGTTCTTAATCCAGCAGTGTATGAATTATGGCAGTAAATGGCTTTGAAAGTGCCTCGAAAGCAAAAATATGGAAATTTCCCCCCCAAGAGACCAGGACGAGCAGTCATTATTTTTGCGATTGCAGAGAACGCTGCCCAAGTGTTCCAAGACTCCGTGTGTGTAATTGTTTGTCTCTTTCTTGCTTTGAAGTATTTTTTTTTAACAGCAAAACCTCAGCCACACTCAAGGACAGCTTCCACAGCTTGGTCAAGAACACCAGCGTATCTACATATTCACTAAGCCATAAATCTTCTGTACTTTGGCTATGCATATATGACACATGACCCTTATTTCTCCCTTGTGGTCGCAGTCGGAGAGACAATAGAGGTCCACTAAAGCACACAGCTCCCCTCCTAGGTAATATTTCATATTTCTCTTTACAGCCACCAGCACATCAAGGTAGCTGAGCTGCAGTCTGGGAGGGGAGTTTAACCATAATTGTCTTAAATCGTCTAATTTGGCAAGAAAATTCCCTCAGCTATTTGTTAGTATAATAATGTCATCTCTGTGTTTCTTGCCTCGTGGTGTTGTGCTTTGTAAAGGGGAATGAACTACAGTCACATCCTTTGGATATTTGGTTCGATCTGTCTGTCAGACATTAATTAGTTTCATAGCAATCTCTCACTGCTGTCTTGTGGAAAGACAGCAAGACTGAAAAATAAGCCAGGATGACAAAGGGAGAGCTTGACTTGCTTCTGACCAAAGGAATCTGTCATTAGGAAAAGGTTCAGAACTCAGATCTGAGGCTCCTTTGCCTGCCTTGTGGGAGTACAGATGACTGGATTAAAACATTAATGTGTTATTATACACCAAATTGTCTCCTCAAAGAATGGTCTATTTGCTCATTTATTTCTATGTACATAAACAACCGGAGAGAGGAGATTTCCAGGGCAGAAGCTCAACCATGCGACTCTCACTAATGACAGTGGCTGTTAGGCAGCCAAAACCTCCAACGAGCCTTCCAAATTAACCTTAAAATAACATTACTGAGGCCTCAGTAGCAGCTCTGCAGTTAAATCCATATTAAAATTTGCACTTGGAGCATCACTAATGTCCCAGGATTTCCTACTCCAATTGCTTTGCATCATCTCCCTATTTTACATGCTGAAGTCTAATTCTCTGCTTTGGAGCACATTCCTTTAACACGGGTACAAAGCACATTTGCAGCAGCAGCAGAAAGTGCTGCTACAGAGCACAGAGTCGTGTCCTAACTCTCCAGGAGACAAGGGAATTCACCCACGTGTATTTAAATATATTAACTTTCACTCAAAAAGAAATTTTAACCTGTTCCATTAAAAAATCTGGAGCTGTTATTTCTTCACACACGTGGTGATTCCTTCCTTCTATACCTTATCCCTCATAGTTCCTAAACCTCTGAAAATAAACCAGTTTTATTTACATTGCTAAGTAGAGACACTGGAGTTTTAAAATGTTGATTGACAGGTTATGTTTTTACATGAAAAATGTATATCAGGCTTAAAACACTACAATACTACTTTGCAGAAGTAGGCGTGATGATAAATTCCTGGTTTATTTAAAAATTTAAAAAAGGAGAGGAAATAAACTAATCAAGACTTCTTTGAAACATTTCATCCCCAGAGTGTTTTAAAGAACAAGTAGCAAGACCAGGGCTTTCTCAAAGAGATCATAAATATCTACAGGAATTTTGAAATGCTCCTTAAAGGGTGTTTGCTGTCCTAAAATTCCTGTGTAAGTATCCCTCATTCTCTGACACAATCCTGCAATGCATCCCACAAGACTTTGTGCTTAAACCTCAACTGCAAAACCACAGTGAGATCATTAAAAGTGAGGTTTCACTCAAGTATGAAGAACATGCCAGATTCCTTACTCATTTTTTATATGATTTTATTCCAGCTCCAGCAGTTTCAACAGTAGTTCCTCAGACCCCTGGTAGATACTAAAGAGACTTTTGAAGGCAGCTTAGAGTCATGAAGCCACACCAATAACTCTGAGTGCTATTTACAGACATTTAGCTCACCACAAAACTGATATGAAACCACTAGGGAAGAGCTTCCCTGTTGGGAGAAGGAAGATGGCCTTTCCCTCAAAATATTTCAGGTGCTCTGCCACCCTGAATCCTAAATCACCTTGGGGGGGCAGAGGCATTGGGTGTTTGATGAGATGGTTTTTTGAATTATGTCATGGGAAAAAAATCCCCTCACTTGATTTATTTCCAGTGTCTCCTCCTCGAAGGAAATTCAAATATCATGCATTTGGAAAAAAATCCCAGGCAACTGCAGTACAGTTAGAATTTTAAAGGCTATGTTAAAGAGAGGCTCCTAAATCCATGCACTTCTGAGCTTAGTGCCCACACCACAGTATCCCCTGGGCTAAAACCCACTGGGCCAGATTTCACAGGATCACCTTTAGATATTGCAACTCCATGAGGTTGCTGTAGGAAAGCCAGGACTGTAGGATAGGACAGCTACAGCTCTTACCAAATCTCCAGCAGATTGCTTCCTGGTCTGGGTAAAGACACTTTCGATTCCATCCAAACTGATTCACACGTTTTCTTAATAGGAACTTGTGTCAAAACGTTTCAGTTGTCAGAATATTCACCTCTGAGCCTGAGCTTGTAAGTACAAGTCCACACATTAGTTTACCCATCAATATCCTGTCTGTATTTTTGTCTGTGCATTCCTAAAGTGCCCATCACCCTGATGCAGAGGTGCCAGAGCAAATTCTCACCCTGTGTTAGTTTGACAGCACTGTCATCAGAGCTGGCTGGGCTTCAACTGAAATACAAACCCATGGCCACTCCTGTCCAGCTCTGGGAGCTGCTCTGCAAGTTGGTGGCTCCATGACAAGAGAAGTAGCAGATCTAGTCCCATTCTCAGGTCTTTTCTACAATAAAACAGGTTGAAAACCCCAAAAACGAACAGAAGCCTCGTCCTTGGGGAGATTGGGAATGGTTCATGTGGAAAATTCACTGTCAAGGTCTTAGGAAGACTTTTAAGTATGAGGAAGACAAGCTATATAAACAAAACCTATTCTGTTCTTTATCCTACACAAAGCCCAGGCAAGGAGCACACCTTCTTCCCAGAAAAACTCATCCTTGTGCTCAGACAGCAGCTGGAAGAGATACAATAGAGCAGCTCCTACAGCACCAGCACCACTTGAATGGCTGAATGCAGAATTAGAAAGAGGCTTCGCTTCCAGGTGCAGACAGATGTCTGATGTGAAGATATTGGCTGTCTCTCACCAAAAATGACAGGCATTTTGGTAAGGCTTTTCTTAACAGATGGCAAAACTTGGGTCCTACCGATCGCTGCAGGATCTGGAGGCACTCAGCACACAGCAGGATCAGGCCCAAGCATGGGGCTGAACACCAGGTTTCAACCACATTGTTAAGAAAAGTTATTGGTGTGAAAAGGGTGTTCAGGCACTAAGCATCAGATTCAGGGAAAAAAAAGACCAACAAGCCTTTGCAGCGTATTGTGATGTTTTCTTTTGTATACCGTATCAATGGCTGTGTGGTGTGCTCCCTGAAAATCCAGCCCTTGGTAATTGTCAGGGAACTTCATTCTGAGTGCAGGCTCTACTGGAAATTAATTGCTTCAGTGCAATCTGAACCACATCATAAATGTCATGTAGAAGTTGCAGGGAGTGAGGAGGCAATGACAGCTCTATCCGCACTGTTTCATTTAAAGGTGGGTAAAACACACTGCGACAGAAGTGCTCTTCATCAATAATTTAGTCCGCAGTGTAAAGCCAAGCCTTGCCAAAGATGCCAGGGGAGCAGCTACCTCCCTGGTTTTAATGACACCAGCAGGGAGGGGTTGAGGGGCCAGCTCAAATCAACATTCATTGCACATCTGGGCATGTCGGCAGATGAAGATATCTAGGACTGAGCTGACAGGACAAAGGGTTGAAAAAAGAAGTGTAACCTAGAAAACCTTTACTTTGAATTCTTTGTATAAATTCAAGGGGGATGACAGTTCCTAAGGTCATCTTACATAATAAAACTACAGTGATCTACATAGAGAATTTTAACTCTTTCCAACACATAATCAAAGCGACCGCAAGTTAAGTTTATATTATTCACTTTATGAATGTAAAATGCAGAATCCTTAATTCTCTGCAAAGAACTGTTTTAATGAGCAGAATGTTCACATTTATATGCCCGGCTTCATTGCAATAACCCTAATTACAGCAGCACGGGAGCCCCACTGTACTGGAGGGTCACTGAAGTTCCTGTTATAACCCTTATCTTAGGGGAGTTTAATGCCTTTGCCATTTCCCAGCTGAAACTCGCCGTGCAGGTTAGCGCTGGTTTACTCCTCCAAATTATTGTTTTACAGCACTTTTGTTTGGTTCTTAAACAGCTGCTGCTTGCCAAAAATCAGAGTTTTTACTGCATTTCTGACAGCCTCCACACAAAAGCCTATCCATTTGCTGTGAGGAGAATATGACATTCAGGTGCAAGGAGACGGATCCATCTCCGCACAAACTCCGTATCCTCACCCCGGGAGGTTACAAAGCCGGGTGGTTACAACGTGGTTGAAGCTATCCTGACCTGTGGGGTTCTGGCAGAGCTTTCAGGCACCAATCCGACATTCTGGGCTGTACATTGGATGTCTGGGATTTGGCTGAGGGGTGAGGACTTGTGTCATCCAAGTGCTAAGCTGCCACCTCCATCCAGAGAGTAAATTCCTTTTGTCTGGGCAAGAGCAGCTTCAAAAAACAACCACTTCCACTTCCAACATTGTCCATCAAATGTTGCCTCTGCAATAATAATAATTCCCACTGCTGGCAAGTTCAGACTAAATTATTTAACATCACAGTACCTGGAACTAAAGCTGAGGGCTATTGAAGGCTTGGAATTGTTTTTTCCTTATCCAATAAAACTGTGGAGTTAATTCTTTTCTGCTCACATTTAGGATGAAATATTAGATGCTTTCCATGATCTTTAAAGTCATCTAGACCACACCAGAACTGTGCTTACAGTATAAGCTTCATCCATGACAACTTCATTGAGGACTATTGCAGGTTTTACTCCCAGTGGGGGTCAGATGGGAAGGTGACAAACAAAGGAGTCCGGGGAATAGAGGAGGTGGCATCTCTCCTAATTGCATCTGACATTTCACTTTCATTTCCCAGCCATCCGAAGGTACAGAGTGAGTAATCCACTTCTTGATAATAATGTTAAAATGCTGATGGCACCAGGAAAGCCCTCTGAAAGTACTGTAGAAGAGGCATAACATTTACATTCTGGAGAAGTTAAACACTACATGTAGACAGATCATCACTGGCTCTGGTGATGATTTCCAAGAGGGAACCTGCACAAGAGTAGGTCATAATAATTATATTTGGTGTCTGTGAGTAGAAAAAAAACAGTAAACCTTCCTGTGTCCATTCTCAGAAAGGGAGACACTTGTGCTTCCAAATTACATTGTCCACTATAAATGTGAGATTTACCAGAAAGGTCATTTGAAAGCCTACTCCAGTGTTGTTTCTTTGCTTCGTGTGTCACTTTTGGGAAGAAGACTGGATTTTAAAACTGAAATTTAAGCTGTGCATCTTTCCCTGCTGAATTGCAGAAAACTAGGAGCCCTAATTATAAGCCCTGATAATAATAGAATCCCACACTACTAATGTGCACTCAGAGAGATTCAAATGAGGGTGTGCATGTGCCCTGGGAAAGGATAAGCATAAAGCCGTAAGTGGCAGACTTTTCCTTCCAAGTGCCAGGCTAAGCAGAGCCATTTAACACACACAGGAACCAGAAGAATGGAATTTCAAAGACGAGTGATCCTCACCTACAAACAAGGCTCTGAGGTGTGTTTTTAAGGACAGACTCTGTCCCACCATGCCCCCCATACACATTTCCACCCTGTATGAGTGGGGTGTGAGGGAAGGGAGTTGTCTGAGAGCTCCTAAAGAGGCAAAGCACAGAGGTTCAGGACCCCTTAACTGCAGCAGTCAAGTGCATTAACTTGTTTAATTTTACTCAGCGATTGCCAGACTCCCAGCTGGTGCAGCCTGGCACAGCTCCATGGATCTCAGCAGAGCTACTACAACTGACACGAGCTGGGGATCTGGCCCAGTTTCTCAATTTGTCAGAGCTGGCCATTCTTAGGGCACTCTCCCGTCCTACACAAATTGTCATCGTGAGCTTCACAAGCTCAGAGTTGTGACAAGTCACACCAGCCACCCGTCTGCATCCTCACTCTCCTGCTAAGTCCACTGCAGGATTCCTCCAGGATTAACACCACAATAATGAGAGCTGAACCCTGCAACGAGACAATGAACAAAACTATCTGGTTACAGCAGGATTTCTAACTCTGGAAAAGGAAAAAGTTAGCAAAATATTCCAGCTCTAGAGAAAAAAAAGGGGTTGTCTGTGACAGAGTTCATTTTCATCACAGTAGCTGGTGCAGTGCTGTGGTTTGGATTTAGGATAAGAATGACATTGATAACACAGGGATGTTTGAGTCGTTGCTGAACTCTCTAAATCAAGGACTGTTGAGTTCCCCGTGCTCTGGCAGTGACGAGCTGCACCAGGAGCTGTGAGGGAGCAGGGCCAGGACAGCTGACCTGGTCAGAGGGATATTCCACACCCTGGGATAACAGGGGCACTGGATAAACTGGGGGAAAACTGGAGGGAAACTGGTCAGGGGCCCCTGCTCCAAAACAGTCTTGGCATCACTTGCTTTGTGTATTTTTTCCCCCCTTCCTTTTCTGTCCTATTAAACCATCTTTATCTCAACCCGAAAATTTAACTTTTTTTCTTTTCTGATTCTCTCCTCCATCCCAGTGAAAGGAGGGAGTGAGGGAGTGGCTGTGATGTTTTCCTGCCTGCAGGGTTCAACCACAACAAAGGGTGGCATAACATTAAATATCTAACAAAAGAACCTATCCCAGTAAAAGTGACACTGCAAACAGCTAAAGCACTGAAAACAGTTATTTCATACGGCACGAAAATCAGCAATTTTACAAAGAAATGACTGTGAAATACATAATAATGCTACTTCTAAAAAAAAAAAAAAAAGAGAGAGAGAAAAAACTATATCAAAGGGCGCAGCCTCCCCCCCAAGCAAATGCCCATCATGCAGCCCAATAGGCTTAATCTGCCATAAAGCCAAATACTTCCCAGAGGAGGCGATCGTTAGTTTGAACATTAATTTCCCTTCTCCTCTTCTTGTGTATCCATTAAGTGGAATAACAAGAAATGTTCATGGCCATAAGGTGTGTTTGATGGCAAGGAGTAAAAGAAAATGTGCAATTAAAAGATGTAAATGATAAACTGCACAACTTCTCAGCTGGCTTGACCAATATGTGGCACTTCTGGGAGATGCAGGTTTTGTTCTTCCATGCTGAGGTCAATGAACTGCAGAGACCCAAGGATGGCAAAAGTTGGAGGGGAAGAGAGAAATTATTAATGCTCCATCCTTTCCTTGCTTGCTAGGATTTGCAGAACGTGTTTCTTGAATGAGTTTGAGGCCCAACATATAAAAAGCTGACTATTTATATATTTGATTCTTTAAAAGCAATTAGGAATACAAAGCAGATGGTACAGCATTGTAGATTTCCCTTTTCATATTGCTTAAGCACTAGAGATCAATAAGTCTAATATAAACAGATGATTTCCATAGCAGGGTTTATAATTAGCTGGCACTGAATGTGTCCAAACTCTAAAATAATTAGCAGAAGCATGTGGCACACCATTAAAACCTTGTGGCTTGTCTGCATTTACATTTATAATTATTAAAGTTAATTATGATGCTTGTGGTGTGGTTCCAAGCTCCTTTACAACTTAGATTAAATATTTTTTCAGTCCTACTTTTTCTTTCAGCCCACCAAATGCCAGCACTTTCAACAAACCCCATTTCATCAAAAAGAAAAAATGGAGGTTATTTTTATAGGAATGACCTGAATATTTTCCTAACTAACACTTTTATTTTTCTAAAGGGACATGACACAGGAATTGAGTAACTCAGCATTTTGGGGAGAAAAAATCCTGATTAGACATAATAATTTTAAGGTTGCCTAAGAAAACCTTTATACTTAAGCCTGATGTACTGTTTGAAATAAAATTCAAACAAAGAGAAACCATTTAGCAATCACAACATTTCAATGACATTCAAGACCTTACAATATAGTAAATCTTAATTTTATGTGTTCTGAACCTGGGTAAACCACCGTGAAAAAGGGAGCATGACTGGGTGCAAACATCACCTATTGGGCAAGGACTTTTGAAGGTCCAGTTTGGCTTTACACATCTCTTCTCACAACCTGGGCTACAGAAAGCTCAGTCAATCCACCTGGTCACTCATGAAAATAATTTTCATAAACATTTATCATTAAGACATCCCGTGACACATCCAGAGCCCCAAAGAAGTTGCAGTGTTTGCATAATGCCTTTTCTCAATTATTCATTTCCCTGAGTTTTCCTTTCCTTTAGTGTAAACAAAGCAGAATTCCACAGTGCCACACATGTGGCTGAGCGAAATGGGCTAGATGCCCTGAGGAGGGGTGACCCTGTGGGACATGGTGCTTCTGGGGGACACACCCTGTGATTCAGGGTCGCTCCTGTACTGGGCAGGCAAGGAAAAATAGATTTAATTTACTAAATCATCTCATCCTGTAGGATCAGAGGAGCACTGCAGAGAACAGAGTCTCTTCCATCACACATCAACGTGTCTGTGTGAAATTCCTAAAGTTTCTGCAGCCAGCTCCCCCCTGAAAACCATGCAGTGACACTGACACCTTCAAGTGCAACCAGCACGGAAGCAGGCACACAGGGAAAGGTTTGGGGAGCAGAAAATGCCCCAAGAACCAAACCCCAGTGGGAATCATTCCCACACACCATTCCCAAAGAGAGCAAAACCGAAATCTTTGCATACAAATGGTTTTGATCAGCTGTTGGAGATTACTGGGTGCAGCAGATACCTGAGAACAGGGCCTAACTCTCTACCTCAACAGTGCTAGTTTTAATCCTGGGAGTTTTTTCAATAAAAGGATATAAAATGTTAAAGGCCTCAGAGAGGATTAAGATTAGATTTTACAGAAACAGAGCCTTGCGCCTCCCAGGTGGTAAGTATTTCATAGGCACAAGCAGTCCCAGATCTGAAATCACCAGGTCTACCCCATTGCTGCTGCAGAGAAGCCTCCCCTCCTTTTAATGCGTTTCTGTTCTTCATATAACATGTCCATCATGAACTTCTTGGCCCTCGTTCTTGTTTCCCCTGGCTCAGGCCAGACCTGGAGATGTCTGGAATGTGACAAGGCAGTATTAGCCTGCCAACTATATTCTGTTAGCAAATTTATTTTCTTCTCCTAGACTGATGATAAAAATGTCATGGTGTGATGCTTTAGCAGGCCCAAGAGCTGCCCACCTACAGCTGCAGGGCTTGAAGAGAGCTCGGAGCCAAGAACGCCATAAGGAGAGCAGACAGCAACTCCACCAACTTTGCTCCTTCTGCATTGGTTATTCTCCTGCTAAATGATGCAATGTGACCCCCTCAGGGATTCCAAGTCTGATCATGTTTTTCTCACTATTTTTTCTTCCCTACTTCCTCCTTCTCCTTGACTAAAGCAGCCCAAACTGCTGAATTTTTCATGAAAGAGATAATATCATTGTACATAAGATAATGGCATTCAAATACATCCATCTGCTTGTTAGCTCTGACTACATCGATTGTGTTTCTTCTGAAAGAATATTTACCAAAAGGGGGGGGGAGAAAGGAAAGGAAAAAAAAAAGGTTCTCTTTTGTGGCATAAAATATGCACATTTTCATAACTGAAATACAAAATCCCTTTTACATACTTTAGATAAGAGAACAAAATGAACGGAGAAATTAGGAAAAGCACCCTTGAGGTCTTGCCAGGACAGAAGTATTTCCTCCTTCCAATATTTCATTAAAAATCTAGACAGGTTTTACACTAAAACACTGTTGATTTTTTTCCCTTTCAGTAAACAATCTCTCGTTTCAGAGGTGAAATACTGCATGCCAACGATGGGGATTTTTACTGGCCTAAAAGTTTTCAAACGTGGTCTAGAGGATTACACCTAAGGCATCCAGTCTATCTCACTTTCCCATAAAAACTGCCCAGCCTAAAGTAATTCAATTTATCATTTTATTCCTTTTTTGGGCTATTCCGACAACACAGAGTTAGACCGTAAAATATGTGATATCCAATTACTGAAAATGTGATGAAAAATTACTCTCAAAAGTAGGACAAGCGAATACATTTACTGGATTTCAGATGCTCGAGATAAAAAGGATAGCAAGATAAAAACTGCCTATCAATTTTACACACGCTGAACCTCTTCCACTTCATTTCCTATAGGTCGTGTACAACCAGCCTGGCTTTTTGAAGTTTTATTTCAGCAAACAATATATTCTAATTGGCTTGTTTACATTTATTACTGCCACGTCCTAAACTCTGAGATGTGCTTTGTGCTCTTCCTTTGACCTGTTCAGTGCAGCAGCTCCCCCGGAGCTCCTGCCACCTTGGCTGGGATTTGAATAACTCCTGTTTAAAGAACAACTGCTGAACCAAAGGCTGCCTTTCTCCCACCGCCCTGAGCACATTGCAGCACTCACTGCTGAAATGGCAAACATGGCAATTAAATGGAAATGACAGCAGTTGATCTGATTATTTCCTTCCCTCCAATCTCCCTTTTATTACAAGTTTGCATATTAAGGAGGCAGGAGGGAGCAGCCCCCCTGAACTTTTGTCCCTTTGTTTGCTGGGGAGGAGACCCGTGCACAGAGGGCGTCTTGCAGGAATCTCTGGAATGGGGTGAACGGGAAGAAATCCTGATCCACAGGGAACTTCCACACTTCAAAGCCTCCAGCCCACTCCCCTGTGAGCTTCACTCCGGGATCCCAGGAATCAGCAGCTCTCCATGAACTTCTCATGCCTCCTCAGAAAGCTGTGGAAAGAAAAATGCATCCTCCTGAAGCCAGGCTTAATCACTTGCAGTGTTTCCAGAACGGAAGCTGAGCTTGTGCTTTCTCTTTTTGGCTGCTTTGGAGCTTCTTTAGCATCACACGAGGGTTCCTTCTCTTTCAGCCCAATTTGCTCTCTCCTGGTTTCCACTCCATTAGCAGAGCCACACCTGCCTGAATCCTGGAATGCCACAGGCTGGACAGAGGGCAGCATCCCCAGTACCCAGTGCTGCCTCCAACATCACTCTCCCTGATGGTTTCCTGAAGTGGAACTTCATCATCCCTTGGACACAGAGAGAACGATGCCTAAATGCTCCTCAGCGACGATTTGGTTTATTTCAGAACTGAATTCAGTACAACCACACCTAAAGAGACTGCAATTTAATCACAGATGTTTAACAAGGGCAAAATTATTCACAAGTTTGGAGAAGTGAATTATTTTTCAGCTCCATTGACCAACATGTCTCACTTTACACTGTAGTACTCCATATTAATAGCTGATGCTGAGTTTCCCAAATGATGGCATCTGTGTGGCAACCAGGGAGTGATTTTTCCTGGACAAATGCCTCTCCTTTTCCTGACTTCTGAGCTGCTGCCTGTCGTAAGTTGACTGTGCAACACCGACTGTGGGAGCTTTGTGTCCTAAATACAGAGGACATGTCCAGTCCAGCAAAATAATGCTCTTATAATAATAATTGCTTCAATGCTGTTTGTGCAATCTCTTTGCAAAATCTTGTTATTTGTGATTCTTATCCTACAACTTGATATGCATAATAGCTCGAAGGTGCTGGTGATGGAATTTTTCCAGCTCTTTGATGTGCCAGCAATGACTTGTCCATGTTTCACAGGCACAGACTAATGTGGAAATTACTACAGCAAAATAAACACTAAGTCTGGTATTCTGTGGGATACCATGCATGTGTCAATTTATGATGCAATCTCACATGCAAAACATGTATTTTTAATTCTGCACATGATTTCTTAGACAATCTGATAGTGTCTTAAAAATAAATTAAATCCATTACCCACACTAATCTGCTGGTTCTATATCTTGCAGAAGCTTTTCCTGCTCTGGACTAGTGCACAACCTTGCTTTTCTTCTGACTGATGATAAATCTGTGGACTTCAGCTGCCACAGCAAATTTGTTGGTCGTGAACTAGAGGTCTTCTATAGTGTGTGCAACGAAAGCACAACCACCTGCGCAGAGGAGTTCACATATAACCTTCTCCTTCAGTGCTGTGGAGGCCTTCAATCTGCTCAGGTTAAAGAGCTTGCCAGATGTTCAAAATTTAATAAATATTCCTGGCATCATGTCTCTAGTGGCATCATCAATCATTACTACAAAGAACAGTCCAAAGAACAGCCTGTGCCAAAATATACCTTTGCTTGACTCCTTTTGCTGTTACAAATGGATCCAACAGAGTGCCAGCCCCAGCCTCTATCCAGCACACCATTGTGCAGATGACGGATAATTTCACAAACTTTTCTGGACATCCAGGAGTTGGGAAATATTGCCAATAATTTTCACAGAGCTGCAAGCCTGAGAGCATCAAAAGCATCGCTAAGGTCAATGGAGACTTGTTACATGGACACGTGTTTTGCTCTGTTTTTTTATTGAAAACAGCAAATATTAGACCCCATCTTGGATAATGGGCACCACCCTAATATCTGGAACCCCTGGATCGTATTCAGTCAGCATTTGTCCTTTTCCTGAAATTGGAATCGCTATAGAAACATCTTTATTTGTGTACCCGAGTGCTGGAAGATAAAGGGGTATTTGACATTCACAGCCTAAGGGCGTGTAGCTTAGGCATGTGAAGATGATGATATGCATCTGTTCCCAGAGGAATTAGGGTTCCCAAATTCTTACACCTTGTTTTTTGAAAATTCCCGTTTTAAATTTTATTTATCTACGTTCCTCCTTAATTTATTCAAAGTCAATTTTTCTATCTTATAAAAGGGCTGAATGCAACAGCAAGATTAAAACAGCTGAGTGAAGCCTTGCTGAGGTACATTTTGGTCTTTCTACAGAGAATTTAGGATGCTTGTTTTACCAAAGCACATGGAGTGACTCTTAACATGGCTTTACAGTCCTTGACATCTTAATTCCCTACACTTTTTCCTTCTCAATTTGATAATCTCCCTCCTGTTGAGATCATTATATGGTCTATTTTTAGTTTCTTAAGAACTCGTGTCCCACTTCCAATGCAGGTATATAACTGAAAAAATCAACAAGAATTATGTTTAACAAATACAGAGGAGAAAGGGAATTGCCTTCTCCTGCTCCATGACAAAGATATCCAATGGAAGTGTTGGTTTAGTGGAAGCAGAGGTGAAACGAGCATTTTCAGCAGTTCAGAATCATCAGACACATCTCTTCATGTTTGTCTGTTCCCAACTTCAATCAAGAATTGTTTAAATAGGAGTAAAACAGCCTGAATTACTTATTTGCTTGACTGCTTTTGCCTCGCATAGCTCTGCATTAGCAAGTACTCACTAAAGCCAAAAAGCCAACACTTAAGTTACCCTTTCAGCTACTGTGCAAGAACAGAAGTGCTGCACCTTTTCTACAGGTAGATTTTCCCAAGAGCAAAAAGCTCCTCATCCTGCTGCCAAATTATGGTCTCAAAAAGCTTTAAAAGTCCTAATTGGGAAGTACTGGGCCACTGTGCTCTGTTTGTGGTCTTAGACTGGGCTTTAGCCACATCCCCAGGGCTGATGGTGGTATCCCATGAGTAAAACCAGAATGCCTAGGGCTCCACAAAGAGTGGGGCTTCAGTTTCAGCTGGGAGTGCTGAAACCTGCCTGTAGGACTGACCCACCATCAAGAAAATATTCAAATCTCTCAGTTTAGATATATTCAGAGTACATAAAGGCAAATTATGTGTCAGAGAGAGGGATCAAGGCTTCCCTGGACTGGGGAGAGGACAGGCACATGTCTGAAGAGAGTTCTGTCCTACAGCTTGATGTTTTTTCCCTTCTCATTTATGTTATAAAATGATGTTACTGTTTTTAATTTGTTTGTGCATCCTTTTATTCAGTACAAATAATTCATACCGGGCCACTGCTGATTGTATGGACAGTTGGTCTGCACAGATAAAACCCTTCCTTTATCCCCATTGGTAAAGGTGTGCTCTTCAGACAGCTGCAGGATATTCTGTTAACAGGATTTGGCTTTCCTGGATGCCAGCCAGCTCGCTAACACCTTCCTTGACTAAAGGACAACTTGTTGATCAGGGGCTCCATGCTGTTTGGAAGGTTTTGGCATGGGCAGCAGGTTAGGTACCTCTGTATGTGCAGGGCCAGCAGCACAGAAGCAGCAAGATTCACCTTGCTCACTGCTTTGGTAGGGCTGAGCGAACAGGATGTCAACCCTCTGACAACCTTCAGGTTGTCTCAGACCCCACAGGGTACAAATACTTGGCAGGTCTTTGCATTCCTGCAAATGCAGGCCCCCACTTGCAGCTGCCACTCGTGCTCCTGGGAGCTTCTGTGCACCCCCTTGGAGCCACAGGCATGGGAGATGGAAGGAGCCACTGACTATCCAAGGGAAAATCTGCAATTCTGGGCAGTGATTTTACACAAAAATCTCGTATCAAACACTGCAGTTTTGGGTTTGCCTAGAGCATTGCTTTCAGAGAAGTGTTCAGTATTATTTAAGGGCTCAAAGGGGTGGATAATGCTCCACATCCTTTGGGTGATCTTTTGCAGTGTTACTTCCAGTGTTACACTAAAGATCAGCCTGGCCCACATAGCACAGCAGATTTCCAAAGAGCAGGTTGTAGCCAGCTGTAACTGGGGTTGATATATCATGCCATATTTGCCCAGCAGAATCTCAAATGGTTGCACGAGACAGATACTGAGTTTCGGCACATTAATCTGATCTTCAAAAGTCCACAGGTCCAGGTAACGCTTTGACTTGGAAATACAGACCCTCTCAATGACGCTTCTACTGGGTATTCTTTGTAATGGAACTTTATAATGCAATTTGCTTTTTCTGATTGTGTTTCTCAAACACCATTATTGCTGAGCACTAAGTTTGTAAAATGCTTACACCAAAAGCAGGGGTGAGATTTCTTAGGAAGATAAAAATGTTTCTTCTTTTAGTGCTTAATTAGAAATTAGCCATACTTTAAGGAAATATAAATGACAGCTCTGGAACCCTATGTCACACAGGAGGCAGGGAGCTGAATTAGCACATTAAGTGGGACAGCCCCGTTGCTCAAGAGGCAGGGATGTGTTGGAACACAGCACCCAGAACCTCACCTTTGCATGGGAATGGACCCCAGCCAGCATTGTCACACAGCTTGCCTGGCTAACATTAGAAACTCAGAGCCACTTTTACATAAGTGACCTAATTAGAAGAGGTGTCATAAGGTAGGTGACTGAAAACATGGCCTCTTGAAAAATCAAACATGAATTCATTGTAGTAGTTCTACCTTTAAATGTTCTCTTTACTCTCCATAATCACCATGCAAGCACAGAAGCATTTACCCTAAAACTTTCTCCATGGGACACACTAAGCAGCAAAACCCAAACCAAATGTTCCACTTGCCATGTGGCTGTCAGAGAGGAAATAATTCAGGGAAGAGATGGGAAAAAATAGGAGGGACATGCAGGAATATTAGCAAGGCTTCCTTTAAAAGCTAAGTTCCTAAGAGCAAACCACAGCATTAAAGAAAGCTGGTACTTTGCCTCAAAAGAGAACTTTGGTGAACTAGACTGGATAAAATTATGGAGGTTATTATGCCTGTAGCCTCCTTGCTGTGCATTCTTCCACAGAAGTGCTCACACCTGCTGTGCGTGGCCAAATAACATGAATTAAAAATGCTGCACAGCAACGAAGTTGGGTTTCAGATGAAAATACCTCAGAATTGGTCGGCTATTAACACCTCGGGATCTCCAGTGCTCCCAATTCCTGCATCTCTCCAGGCTGCTGACAATATAATGCAACCAAAAAAAATTTTTTTTAACTTCCAGGCACACCTGAAGCCAAGCTGGAATCATGAGAATCTCCAAAGGCTGAGGGATACCACTCGAACCCCGTGTCTGGAGGAGGAAGAAAAGGCCTAGAGCCAGAATTTCTCCTCCCAGCCCCCAAAGCACAGCACAGTGGCCCATCTGCCTTAGATATAAAGCACATGTTCCAAGCCTGTGTTTGCCATGACAGCCATGAAATCCCTGGGCATTTTGCAGGAGCCATTATCCTTGGGGATCCTAAAATCCTGTAAGACAACAAACATAGGAGGTACCGATGCCAGGTCAGGAAAGAACTGTTTTATGGGGAGCTGTATATTAGCTTTAGGACAGGGCTACTGGCAGCCAGTGCCCTAAATTATGTCTGGGAGACACGTGAAGTGAGACAAGTGGAATGGACAATAAATGCCAAGTGCCGCAGGCAAGGTTTATGGGGCCAACAGTGGTTTAACATTTGGGCAAATGTCTTAGCCATGCTAATTTTCTGCTTCTCCCTCTGACTGAAATGACCAATTAGCTGAAACCAACCCAGTCCAAATTTAACATATCAGGCATGGAACCCTCACGGAATCCCACTCGCGATTTATTCTGCAGGTAAACATTCCCAAAAACACCAAGTTACTCTGAATAACAAGTAAATACAGGGAAATTGCAAACTGCTCACAGACATTCTGTCAAGTAAATTAATTGCTCAGTTCTACTTTATTAGGAGACCTTTATGGTTGTGGGCAAGCTTGCCTTGCTAAAATCCTTTGATCACTCTTAATACTGGAAGTCCTCTTTTGTGAGGCTAACTTAATACTGTTGTATTCATGCAGCTTAATCTGAGTAGGTGCTAAGTGCTTTGCCAGCCGAGGAGTCGCAGAGCATGGAGGAGAGATCATTCTATTTATTCAATTTTATTCCATTCAATAGGCTGGACTTCTTTGTTTACATGATAAATTTCTTAGCTGTCTTTTTTTTTTCCTCTCGGTTTTATGTATTATGCTGTATTCCGTCATTGTGTTTTTCTGTTTCTCTTTATCAAAAATCACAGTCATCTCAAAAAAGCTGATCTTAAATCTTTTCTGCTTCAAAATTAGCTGTTGCCTAAGCAATCACACATGCAGGTCAAAGTTTAAAGGCTGATCTATATCCAGAGAATTCCGTACTGAAAGTCTATTTTAGACCAAAGAGAAAGAAATGCAGATTCAAGATTATAACTTGCCATTTCAAATTTATCCACATCAACACAGTTGTAAACAAACTAGTCTATACATTAAAAACAAAAAAAGAAAAAAAGGGGAAAAAAGGTAAGTCCTGATCTCATCACAAGACACCATCCAATCCCAGCAGGCACAGAAAGGCAAAGTCTTCGAGGGGCATCCAGGACCTGGTAAAGCCAATTTAAATAAAGCCAAGATTTCACCAAGACACCCCTCTCTCAGTGATTTCAATTTCTATGGCTTCAAAATGAATTGAAAAGATATTTCAGGAAAAATAACAGAAGGAGCAAAATGTTTCCTTCAGGAAAATGTGAGGGTCAGTCCTGCAGCTTTGCTTTAATTGTGCTCCTCTTGAGATAAGAATCTCTTGACGGTATAAATTGCCTTGCACTCCCTGTATGTGTAATATCCAAGGAGTGCAGGGAAGAGCTTGCAGTCTTAATGGGGGAAGAAAACATGTAGAAGTTAATTTTTATCCACATCACAAACTTTCTCTGTGCATCCCATGAATTAGGATGTACAAGCAGACAGCAAAGTCGTAATTAAAAAAAATCAGTGTAAATATTTTATCCAGAATCGAGGTAACTTGTACATGCCAAACAAGGAAGTTTCACTTTTTTTCAGATAAAATCTGAAATACTCCTTTTTATTCTCAGAAATACGATCAAATGAACCACAAGTGCCACATGTGAGTGGTGAAGAGGGGCAGTGTCTAACTAAGGGGATTGCTGAGGTCATACAAATGATGGGAGCACTTTAAGTGCTTCTTTCTCAGGAGTCACAGTGACATTCCTGGCTTTTTTTTTTTTTTTTTTTTTTAATTTTATCTTACTGGATTTGCTATTTTCCCTTCTTTCTACTAGCCCTAATCAATGCTGCAGGTCAGGTTGAAAGAATGGACAGCCCTAGAGCCACATACATTTAAACCACTTTGATGCAAATATTGATCCAGGAGCATAGACATGTGGAGGTGCTGCTTTTTTTAATGGACAAGCTTCCCCCTCCTTCCCTTCCAGGTTTGCACTCCATGAGATAAAGCAAAGTGTCTGCCCAAGAGCGGGAATGAATACATGAATTAACAGATCCAAAGATAGACCAGGCTCAACGATAAATTCTGTTCAACCCAGAAAGCAAGATGCCATCTGCATGAAGTGCATCTCATGGCCTTGCTTCCTTTAGCGCTTCCATGTCTCCATTCCTTTCCCAGCCAGGGTGCTCTGGCTGCAATGAATGCAGTGGTGGGACAGCAGTGGTGCTGCATGTCAGCACCAACGGGGCTGCTGACACACAGTCCACCACAGCCCCGTGCTTCACTCCCATGTACACAAACCTATCAAAGCATTTTATTAGAAAGCCACTGTCCATGGCTTATATTTAGAAACAGAGAGTGAGTCCAAGCTGCAATCCAAAGACGAGATCAAGGGGAGGAAGGAATTCTAAGGACCGCTTTGAAATTCAACACTAAAAAGATCTGACATTCTTCTATCTGTAGGCATTTTTAGGCTGGACTGAAAATAAAAAGAAAACCTGTTTGTACAGAGAAAGCTTGCCTGGCCCTGTGCCAAGACAGGAAGTCTATCAAAGCTGGGCAGTGTTTGAAAGCAACAGAATACTAGAACCAAAAAAAGAAAAGGGGGGTGTGAGGGTGAGAGAAACTAGAATGAAAAGACTTACTTCCACATTGACTTTTTCGCTGTTTTTCAGATGGTTGCGCATGGTTGTTGATAACTACAGCCCTCCCTGTTTATTCAACTCAGCTTTTCCCTGGGCATGGCCTGACTTCCAGGTGATTGCTGCACAAGCACGATGTGGACATGAGCGTCTGGATCCACACCTTGGCAGGAATCAATCCATTTCCAAGCAGAACCACCTGATTCTCACAGGATAAATCAGGCTGGGTGGTGAGCAGCATATGCAGAGGAGTCTCCCTGTAAGTTTATCAGGGATGTTAAGGCCTGAAGTTAATCCCCGTGGGTCAGAGGTGGATCTGCTGTGTGGTGGAGAGCCATTCACCAGACACATTCCCAACACACACAGGCACACAATTATAGCAACTCAGGGAGTGCTGGCTCCCAGCCTTTGACCTTGGAAGAACATTAATTCTTAACAGACATCATCCTTTTTTAAACTTCTTTAATATTTCCCCGCTTTTTTTTGTATTTTTCCCCCGAAATTCTGGCTATAATACATTCAGCTACAAATGGTGCTGTCATCTCGAGCTACAAGTTAGAAAGTTATTACTTTTAATATGCCACTACCTTAGGCCTCTACTGTTATGTAAAAGAAAAATAACCTTGTGTGACAGTTTAACATTGATCGATGTGCCTGCCAAATGCAAAGAGATAAATAAGCAGGTGATGAATAAACAGCACTTCAAGTAAAGACATTACGCTGCATGCATAAAACGACGCCAGGCACCTAGGAGCTGTGGGTGGCCGAAGGTTGGCCATTTCATGCCCACTCACTAAAGCAGACTTAATCGCTTCCAATATTTTCTGTTAAAAAGCACGCTTAATGAGCCAATTTCACAAGCCCAGAGAAACTGATTATTATCTCCGAGTTCCAACCGAGTTGGTTGTTTTCCAAGAGCCGGTTTTTTCCTTGACGGGATAAAAACCTTTTAGAAAAAAAAAAAAAAAATAAAAAGAAAAATTAAAAAAATAAAACGAGAGAGAGGAGAGCAGCGAGGCCGAAGGCGGGGAGGGTGTGGGTGGCACTAGATGGCAGCGTTGCTCCGCGGCCGGGATGCAGTGAAGCTGCGGGAGAGGAGCGGAGCGGAGTGGGGCTCTGCCGCTGCCGCGGTCCGCACCCGAGTCCTTGGGCCGGGCTGCCCAAGGGGGGATTGGCTGTGGCCTCACACCATCACAGAAGAGGCTGGGTTGCGAGTCCGACCGGGCAGCGATCGCCACGTCCAGGCTTTCGTTAAACAGGTGCAGGGATGGGGACTCCGCCACCTCCCTGGGCAGCCCATCCCAAGGTGCTCCCACTGGGTACCACCACAGGCCAGCCGCCCCAGCCAGGCTCGGGAGGGCTGAGCAGCCTCCTCGCTCCCCTTGTAAAAGCCAGCGAGTTGTTTTGGGGAGGCAGAGATTTGACCATATCGCTGATTTTAATGAGAGTCCTGCGGGGATCTGCCTCTCGCAATCCTTTCCAAGGCTTTGGGGAGGAAGACAAGCCAGAGCGGGTCCAGCAGGGAAGGGACTTTGCATCAGGGCACCCACGTCCTTCGCAGGGTGGTGGCGATGTGCCACCTCCAGCTGCGGAGCAACGTTGGGAAAGACGCACACACACAAACAAAAAACCTCAGCCCATAGCAAAGCGCACAAAAAAAGCCTCCCCAGCCCGGGATTATTGTCACCAGCAGCAGTTAGTCAATCACCACTTAGGAAAGAAACCCCAGCAACTAGACCTCGGCATATAATTAACTCATCTATCAAAAAGAAAAAAAAAAAGTGAACTGTTGTTGGGTTCTAAATCAGAAGCCAAGTTAATTATTTTTTATGAATATTCATAGGAAACTTGTACAATTTCCAAACTAGGCTTTCAATTACTAATCAGTTAACTAAATAACTGGTATGACTACTTCTTCTCAGGAAAACCTGATTTTAAAAGTAAAAAGACAAGGACATGGATTTTTTTTTTAAAATGAGGGGACTGTTGGAAGCTGGGTGGTGGAAATCCAGCATTTCCATCATGGATGAAGAGCATGTTGAAGGATGCAAGAGACCTGCCAGGTTCCAGGCAGTGGAAATGCTTTAAGGCATTCATCAAAAAATTCAAATGATGCAAGACTCTGTTGTGATTTCCCAGGTGTACAGAACTGGGTGCTCTCACTGACAAAGCAGCAGCTCTTGCCAGGGAACTTGGAGTTCCTCACTTCATTCCGTAGGTGCTGACCCATACCTGGTGCACCTTCCAAAAACCCGAGGAACACATCCTGTTCTTCATCTGGAGTTCATGACTTCTCTAGAAAGGCAGCTGTGAGAGAGATTGCACACATCATGAGATGTTGAGATTTCAGCACAAACTCACTCCTGCTGTGCACTCTTCTAACTCCCCTCCTTATTCAAAAAATAACGTTAAAGCCCAATGCCCAACTGTTCATCTTCCTCATGAACTGCACAGAAACTAAACAAGATACTTCTGCCAATACATGGCAGATTTATTTATTTGAGATTAAATCCTTGGAAGATATTTAGAGATCTAATATGTCCTGAAATCAGTCTGAAGTGCCTAAATGCCTTTGAGGACTTGGGCCTTAGCAAGAAGGAATATTCTGCTAAAGAGAATATTCTAAGAAAGTATTTGTGTGGTCAGCGTTAGCCCTGGGAATTTAAGAGCTCTCCCCTGTATTTTGCCAACTTAAATCAGATTTTGATTGGTTTCTGACCCAACAAAGAGACAGATTTGATGAAATAAGACTGGCAAAACTCACTTTAGGACAAAGGTTGATTTGATAATCATAATTGCATTTCTACTGTACCTATTTTCTTAAGTGTTAGTAGATTTATTAGACTTTTCCTGTATAACCTATGGCTGATTTGCAGCTTCCTTGGTAATTTCTTAGTAGGCAGTAGCAATTTCTTATATCTTCAGTAATGTCTTGAATGTACATTTTTTATATTAATGATCTCACCAGGAGAAAAAGTGTACCGTGAATGCATGATGGCCATATGGAAAAGACAATGAAGTTTAGTAATTAAAACTGAAAAGGGAAAGAACTATGCAGTAATTAGAACACTGATTAATCAGCTGATAATTTTATCTTGATTAATGCTGCTGATTTTCCTCTTCTTATTGACCTAGGAAAGGTAGGTTTAGACCAATTAAATATAAATTATTCCCTTTTTTCACATTCCAGGCAGCTTCCAGTGTTCTAAGTCATACTACACTTAAGATGCAGCACTGAATTGCTCTTACTAAATTGGGCAGCTCAACAAAAGGTAAAATAAGGTTTATGTTCCAAACATGCTGATGCTTTTATCTAAGGCAGAATTGGACAGAACTGGTTATTTCAGTATTATCTGGGGAATATTAAAATTGGATTAAATTGCAGTAGAAAAAATAGAAGACTTCACCTGTTTTAAACCCATAACAGTAGGAAAACTAAAAGGATCCATTCATTTTATTGGGCCCAAGATATGGATGCATAATGCAGTCCTGCAGCTTAAAGAAAAGGTTCTATATTAATGCATGAATTTCCCTTCATGTGCAGAACTTTATTATTCAGGGGGGACAAGTGTTGCTGTACCAATCTCACTGTGGAGCCTGTTCACAGACCATAAACAACAACACCTATTCGCGCTTTGCCGTGCACAGTGCAGGGATTAAAGCTGATCATTTTAAATCCTGGAACACAGAAAGGAATGTTATGGATAGATCATTCCCTTGCTGTGTGAATCAGGGTGTTTCCTGGTGGGAGACACTGGCACTCCACAAGCACAGAACCCTTGTGGATGGTAAAGATTCCGCTCCTTCTCCCACATAAATATCTGGCAAGCACAGAGAAGTTCACAAGCAGGTGTCTTAATGCTGGAAATTGTGCTGGAAAGTGCTGTTTGCTAGGGGTGTGCTGTGACTTGCTGTGGGAGGGAAACACTGCATGGAAAACAACCCCCTGCCCCTCCTTGAGGGCTCACCTGCACACCCACTCACTCCAGTTTTTTCTGTTTTGTATATGGGAGCAGAGTAAGATCAGCCAGAGTGGGGAAAGGTGAATCCACACAGGAAATCCAACCCCACACTCCAGTGTGCTGCTGCCTGGCTGCTTTCTCGTTGCTGGATTGCAGGGGGCAGAGCAAAGACACATCTGTGTATGATGGCAAAAAAACCTTTTAGGGAGCAAAGGGAGCCCCACAGACCATGAGTTAAGGATTTCAGCTGACAAAAGACTCCTCTTGATCCATCCTCTGCACTATTATTCAGTTCTCCTTATTGTGAAACAGAAGAGCAGGTAGAATTAAATGTAGCAAAGAAATTCTCCAATTGATTAACACTTCCTTGCTTTCCCTGCACTTCTAATAAAGTAAACCTTTCCCATTATTTGTGCAACATAAATCTAATTCTGCAAGTCAGTTTCTAAGTGTATTTGACCACTTATAAAAATCACGTGTCTTTGTTTTCTCTCTTGGATGGAATTACTCTGCAGGGCATCATGAATTAATAAAAAAATAATGACCGCGCAGTAGAAAATGTTTTGTTTGAATATAAATAACTTGTTAACAAGCACATACAGGTGTGCATAAGAAAAATACATCTTCCTGAAGGAGAAGTAGCCAAACAAAGAATAGGAAAAAACCAAAAAGCACTGGAGAGTTTTTGCATTATTAGATCAACCCAGTTTGTTCCTGTCTTTTATTATCAATAGAAATGGCATCTCTGTGTCCTCTGGTCAGGGAACAAAATAAAGGATGCTCTAAGTTTGAAACAAATCAGGTGAGTGAAACTGGATGGATTAATCATGGATAGCAAATCATTGTTGCACCACTCCAACCCCAAATTTGGCTGATTGTACAACAAAAAGTGCTTATTTTTGTAACTGATTGCCTTTATGTTCACAATAATCCAAACTTGGCAAAGTTTTAGATATTCTACAAAGGCTAAGTATGACATACTAATAGGTGAACCGTGCACCATGAGAAATCTTATCCTGCAATACATTTGCTCTATGGCTGAACAAAAAACTCCCCTTTCAGGGATCTAAATTCCATAGGCACAAAATGAAGAAATGAGGGAGGGTGGACATAAGCCTGGGATGAATTTCCATAGCTAAACAAAGAAAAAGAAATATCCCATGAATTCCATTTCCCAGATTTCACTTTATCCTGGCTACGCTTGGACTGTTTTGCTGTGGTTCTGAGCTTTTGGAGACAGGAATGTGCAATGCCAAACGTAGGCTGGGCTTATTTAGAAAGAAACAAAAGGTGATGTTTTCAAATCAAGGTGCCTAAAGCACAGCTCTAAAAGGTGCAGTCTCAACTGTGCACGTGTGGTGTCCCTTAAAAGTATCAATCACCTGCCAATTCTTGGGCATCTCAGAATTCAGCATTTTTCAAATCAGGTCCATCCAAGAATGGATTTTCCAGCTGAATTTTAGGCATTGCATTTGAAAGGGAGCTGGACTGTGTTGAACTAGCTGGAAGCACATCTAACTGGGAACATGTTGTCTGTTCAACCACAGAAGTTGCAAAACAAAAGGAAGCCAAGAATCTGAGAAACAGTAACATAAATAATTTCCAACTACAGCCACGCAACTGCTGCTGAATGACAATTTTCTGGAAAAAAAAATGGTAGATCAAGAGATGCAAAATAGGAATTCAGCTCAAAGTAAGGCAGATTCCAGGAGAAGCAAACACCACATCCCCAAGCCTTATGATCCCATTTGTGCACGAACCACACAATAGAGGGGAAGGAACAATAAGAGAGACCCTTCACATATTCTTACTCGTTGGAAAGCTTTTGTATGTGACTGAGGAGCAGAATGTAATTATATATAATTAAGTATAACTAGTATCCTAGCTTTTAAGTACAGCTATATACTGGTAATATGACAAATTGGTGAGATTCCACCAGAAAAAGGGAAGAAAATCAGTGACTAGAAAGACTATGTCTGATAGTTTGAAAAAATGCACTGTGCACAGTGAGGTGCTCATTTTTATATCACTATTTCCACAAATATTTCCAACAAAATGACTAAATATTGTAGAATTTTAATATAAACTGAGATTCCTAAGATTGATTATCAGTGCTGTTTTATAAATCAGCTCAGTAGCACCAACTTCATTTAACAGAAGCACGTTTCAGGATCACAAATGAAAGGCAAACCAATCCATTGCTGTTTCAAATAGCTTTAGGTGCTTTAAAACCTAATCATATAGATATAGGCAAAGGGCTAAAAAATATAACAAATTTCAGAAACAGGGAATATGTAAATTACCAGGGCTGACGCTTTTAATTTTAATTAATAATTGAGGAGTTGCCTGAAATCTCCCAACTTTGGTTCAGAAAAGTCAAGACACTTTATCTTGAGCTCAGGCACTGGTCTTGCTTCGGATAACATTTTAATTAATTTACACCAGTGAGAAGCTCTTAGGTAAAGAAGCTGCTCAGGAGTTTCAGCACAATCACCTGCAATGATAACACTGCTGAGTTAAGAGCAAGAGGATGGATCTGAACCTGATGGCACTGAAACACAAGTTAGTGGTAAATTCCACAAGGACCACAGCAAAATGAAGGAAATGGAACACATTGGAAAGGATGGAGCAAAAAATCCACAGAAAAAACACCCAAAATGCTGACAAGGAAAGTGTTTAAAGCTCAGAATGAATGACAATAAATTCTCTATTAACAACACTGTACAAAAAGTGAATAACCATCTGATTTACCAAACCTGGAAGGCAAACAGAAAGACAGAAGCAACCACACCGAAGTCTGATACAAAATTATTTTAAAAATCATCCAAACACGCAGTGTTAAGGTAGATGATACTCAAGGAAAAACTTTATTAGAAGGAAAATGAAAGTGAGGAGATTACTCATGATACCTGATTTGTTATTAAGATCACAAAGTGCCATATATACAACTGAAATTATGAGAGGAAGTTCATGGATAGAGTCAAGAGCAAACACTGCTCCAAAGCCATGCAAAAGCCAATGAGAGGGGCCAGGCTCTAGCACTGGAAATCCAGCTGAATTTTACTAGACAGGGCACAGAGGCTACTTTGGTTTAGCTAAAAAAGTGCCTCGAAGTAATGAAAAGTCTGTGTAATCAGCAAAGAAAACACAGAAGTTCATTTCAATACGTGGTTGATCAACTAGAGAGAGTAAGAACAACATTGTAAGTCCAAAAAACATAACAAATATTCTCAATTAAGGATGAGAAATGCCTGTAGAAAAATCAGTAGTACTATACCAGCAACTTATCACAAACAGTATCAGATCCATTCAGTGCCTGTTATTGTACAGAAATTAAAAATCCCTCAGTGAAACCTTCCCAGGGAAGCCAAGACATCAACAGTTACCCAACTCTGCCATGTACCACATCATTTTTTCATCATTTCATCACTTGTGCAATTCCATACAAAACAATGTTCCGTGTTAGCAGCTCTGGTGATAAAATGGGCACATCTGAACAAAGGATCATCGGAACAGAGGAGACGAGGCTAGAAAAATTAAAAGGTGATGATTTAATTGGAGGGAGATTCAGCATTATAAACAAAATAATTTGTGATCTCAACATCGCCTTGCCAGTTATCTGAGGCATGGGCTCCCAGATCCCAATCTTGTGCCAAGAATTCAATGTGGCAAATGATGGAGAGATAGGGTAAAAAAGGAACATGTTCATAGCTATGAAATCCAACTCCAAAGAGCTCCTGAGCCAACGGGGTGCTCAGAGGGTCTCCAGGACAGTGAACAAACCTCAGCAGGAAGGGATGCTCCAGGTGTGGAGGACTGACAGGGAAGGACCTCCAGAGACCAGGAACTACAGATGGTTTTGGTGGAGCACAGAGCTCCCAAGGCACCTTGAAGAGGTGACCACCAGCAGAAGTCATCACCAGGGGTTCAGCGACAGCGAATGGGTCCCGTATGAGGAACACCCACTCAGTTAAATTGTGGGAACCTCTAGGTTTCAACCAACTCTACTTTCACATGCACAGTAGGATGCTGCTCGCTCATGTAAAACTCAGTGTTCAGCTAACTTAAAAAAACTCTCCCTCTCCCACCCAACAGAGAATGACTTGCCAGTCCCACTCCAAGTCTTGGCCAGTTTTTAGACTCGAAAAATTGCATACCTAAATATTACAACATTACAGAACAGAAGAAACAAACTCCACCTCACAGCTCTCAACAAAGGCATTCAGCATTTCCTTCCTCGTATTTCTGGTGGTTCATAGCTTTCAACAAATGGCACTATTTATGCTTTTCCCCTACTGTTCAAACAGCCCAAGTTCTTCCCTCCCAGCATCATTGAAGGCTCATCTGGAGTCCCATCAGAATTTTTTTTCCAAACCTGTAGCTCCCAGCTAACTGAACATGCTGCCAATTCTCTACAAAGCTTCACCTTCTCTTTCCAGCAGATTTTTTTCCTCCCAGCTTCAGCAACCCACAATTCCACACCTGGGCACACTTGTATTTCTTCTCAGAGAAGCCATGACTGCCCTTGGTCAAAATTATTCTGTACTTTTCTGCAGCCCCAACAGCACTTTTCACAGTCAGGATTATTCTCCACATTGTTGTCTGCAGTCAAAGTCACTCAAAAATTCCTATGGTCCCAGCAGCACTAAAAATACATAACAGCCTCCTTACAATAATGGCTGTGAATCACAGCATTCCTCAGCTGACATAAGTAGTTAAAATAGTTTAAAAAAAAGTTAAAATAAAACTTTTTAAAAGTTCAAGTGAAAAATGAAAAAAGGTTGAAAAGGACTCCCCTACCGTCTAACAATATTAAAGTCTGCCTCAAATTTACAAACGTACTCAGCAACATCAAACGCGCCGGCTTCAAACACACGCGGCAGCTTCAAACCTGGCAGCTTCAAATGCGGCAGCTTCAAACACACGCGGCAGCTTCAAACGCGGCAGCTTCAAACACTTTTGTGGCAGCCATCTTGCACACGCTCAAAAGAGCACAACCTTAGAAACCTTAGGCAGGCACCTTATCCACGAGGCTACACAGAGGCTTTGTTACAAAAAAGAATTATTGGAATTTGCAGACGTTAAATTAGCCCGTAGAGGGAGCTCACACCGTCCCATAAATGTACAATAATTGGAACATACTGTAATTTAAAACATTTTCTCTATTAAGCTCTCTGTAGAGAGGCTACAGAGGTCAAAGTAGAGCATTCCTTACTTCACACCAACCTCTGTGAGCCCATAAAATTTCATTCAAATTAGACACCATTGACCACGTATTTTGTAGCTCCAACAAACAGAAGAAGAGGTGTTTGGCCATGAATTCTCCACAACAAGCACGGCTTCTCCTAATCATCATTTGCTCCTGATGTTGGGAGAAGAAAGTCTATGTCGGAACGCGAGGAGAACAAAGAGCCGCCGGTCGGAATTGTCATGGCAATGCCCTCGATCTCCCCACACGTTCCTTCTGTTCAGGCAGCGATGGTAGTGCTCTTTTTATAACTTGACTAGAGCTGCTCCGGCGTCTCTCAGGTTTCTGTGCTCCATGCAGTGCTTTCAAAGACTATTATAATAGAGTGTTTGATATTCAAAGGTTGACGATGGAAATTGTTACCTACTGGATGCTCTTTAATGAAGCCACAAGTAAACAATGACCCAAATTCCTCTGGAAACGTGGAACAGAATGGCTACTCTACAGAAGAACATGTATAATAAACGTGAAGGGAAAAGGCATTTTCTAATTCCGTGTCACAAAAGCTACGCTGGAGAGAAAGCCGTACCCTTAGCTGGAAAGGTTCTGAACACACATATTGATTTACATCATGCAAACTGAAACAGCAGAGCCCACTTAGTCCTCACAAAGGAGGTTGCCTTCCCTCAGCCTGAATGCACAATAGAGCAAAACAGTGTGCAAGGAAATAAGAAAAAGTGTTAGCAAAGAGAGATTTTGTTTGACTTAACATAATTTGGGACATTCTAAGCATTGCACAGATTGATGAGAATTCAATATTAAGTTGTATTTTCTACTCCATAACGAAGCCAGCCACCATTTCCTTCTTGTGTTGGCTTTAGAAATGCAGGTGCCTACATCTTTTAGAGACTTGGTGCCTCCCATTTTGCAACAGTAATTTTTAACGGCGCTTTCACTTCATTAGGCAAAATATGATTGTTCTGAGAGCCAAGTACTCAAATCATCAAGAACCATGAAGAAAACTAATGTTAATATGACACATCAGAGCAGGAGCAGCCTGTTTGCTAAAGCTTTCTCGAGCATCCATATAAATCTGTCTAGATGATCTCACCAGCTCTCAGCAAGATCATATGCTTTGTTTTCAGCCCATGCAGCTCATCTCCCCCAAAGCCACAAGTCACCTCCATGTTCTCTAATTAAAGCAAACCAAACCACCCTTCTCCACCTCTTTTCCCCCCAGTATTACGTGAGACTGACATTCACCAAGACATTTCAATTAATACAAATTCCAGCACCTCCAACTTTCAAATCCCAAACTGAAGATCCTGTGTTATACCCTCTCTTTCAGCCCTTGCTCACCCAGTTGCTTCACAGACTTGTCAAGGCTCTGACCCAGCAACACTCTTTCTTCAGGTTTAAAGGAGATTAATCCAGCTGAATGCAGCCAGTCAAGAACATGCTTTTGTGATTTCTTGGAGTGGAGAAAGAGTGAACTCTATGTGAGAGTTGCAAATCAGAAACTTTTTTAAAAGCAGATTATTTAATAAAGCTGTAACAAAAATTAGGAGATCTGTATCTCAAGGTGTATAGTGAGGTAGAAAGTTTGGCTGTTAATTCCAGCCAGAAAAACACGGAGTACTTCTCACAAACACAGACTTTTTTCTACAGACTTGGAAACTTTGGGTGCCTGCAGATCTGGGCTGACAATCCAGAAAGAACGAGACCTTTAATGTGATCCAAAATACGTTTCTTAGGTATAAAGTTAGTATTTCCTACTGTATTTTCAGCATGCTTGCCTCCACTCCTCTGTGAAATCAGAAGGTGCAGAGCTAAGAAAAATGCAGAAGTATTTTAAAAACACACAAGGCTCTTTCCCCCCCACTTTTGAAAAGCCCTAATTAAGGATTAGCTCCAGTTTTAGCTGTAGGTCTGGGTGAATAGTCGCTACACAAGTGGTTCATTCATTGCTACTGATCTAGTGCAGAGCCTCACCCACAGGTGCAAAATATGAAGTTTGGGGAGCTGATCCTCTCCTCCTCTTCTCAAGGAACTGGTATGAAGGGCTATTTATTTTATTCCTAAAAAACTCACATAAAGAAGAAATCTACTTAGGCTTGCTGGTTAATTCTTCCCCTCTAGATTTAAGCCTATCTAAATTTGATTTCTTGCTTAGTAACACAACCTTGTTCAATTTCTCCTTTGAAGTGGTTATGTAGAACTTGAGTTTAATGCACTAAATGAAAAACATCCCCACCTTTATACCTTTAAGCGGCTATAAGAAGAAATAAAATTATGTAAAACAGAAATTAATAGCTAATAAACTTCCCAGGATCCAAAAGCAACCTGAAAAGAGAGCCCAGAGATAAGACTGTGAGGCAGTGTCTTTTGTGTGAGAGCTCTGTTCTCCATCAGTGCATCCATTACCTCCCGGGATGCAGAGTGAATAGAGGACTAATGCCAGTGGGGGTAAGGGACTGGCTATGGTTACGGCTATAGTTTAACCAAAGAATGACTTGTCTGCATCTGCTCTGCTCTCCTCACTCCTCCCAGAGTGGAGCCTGCATTTCCACACACAGCCAGAGTGATCTTTGGGCAGCTCACGAACACGAGGCACATGGATGTGCTTATTCCCAAGCTTCTTTTCCCAGCCTCCAGGAATTTGCTGCTCAGGAATCTCCTGAGACAAAGGTGCTGGCTGTTCTCAGCAGCTCTCACCACTCCTTCTGATTGCTTTGTGTGTAAACTTTTAGCATCCCCAAGTTCTGTGCGTGTGAGAGCAGACAAAACATAATTGCCACTGCTCACAAAATACCAACTTGCTCTGCATTTCCCTGCCAGCACCAATGCCTGACTGGGGCACATTCTGAAGGGTACTTCACAAATATCTCCAAGAAATTGGTGTAATTCTCTGAAGGTGTCTGATTGGCATAAAATTACATAAACTGTGGGGAAGGTGATGAGAAGATTCCTGCCTTCCTGGCCATCAGTCTCTGGAGTCTACACGAGGTCTCTAACCTCTGTTGAATATCACACTGGCCTGGACAAGATAAAGTGAACTTCCTAATAGAAGAAATTCTAAAATCATGCATAACTGTAGATTTGTCACCGAGCTTTGATTAAACCAGCTACATTTCCTTCCAAAGCCTTGGGAGCCGAGGAGTCAGACAGCAGCACTGGAGGAGCAGCTGCACAAAGGATCATTTGGGCTGTAGCATCTGAACAGGGAGAGAGATTTCTTTTCTGGCATCTTTTTTTTTTTTTTTTTTTCCCCTAACAGGTTAAATACGAAAACCCAGAGAAACTAAAGAATGACTTATCTTGTATACACAGTATGTGCTGCTTATGTTTAGGGACCATCTGTGAATGTATTTCACGCAGCAAACATTCCTCATGTAATAACAATGATCTGAAGGCTGAAATTTGTTGGGTTCTTTTTTTTTTTCCTCAGAAGTAAATTAAAAAAAATTCCATTTCAGTTGCAGTGCTAAAAGCCTGGAGGTCAGTTTATTCTAAGTAGGCATCACCGATGGTGGCAAAGAGATATTTTAAGAAAGCTTATTTGTGTACAATATCCACAGGCCATCCACCTCAACTATTTATATGAATTCTTCACTTGGTATATAACTGGGCTAGCAAAAATGGAAAGTTGTATTACCATTTGTCATACCCTAAACATTCCATTTTTCAAAAACTAGGAACCAGTGATTTATTTTTTTTTAAATATATGTGCCATTGTAATATTTTTAAAGCACATTTTTAGATACTCTCTTCATTTTTTATACATACATTCATCTCACGCTTAGGACACATGCAAAAATAAAATAAAAAGTTTCCTGTTAAATATAACTACAGCATAGCAATAATGTTTCCAGAATGCAGTTTAAACACCATTTTCAGTGTATGATTCCATTGTCCTGACACTGTAATCTCCTCTCAGATGTTGTATGGAATTTGCAGCATTTTTGTCTGTTCGTGATTCTCCTCTTACCTGGTGTTTTGACTCTACTTTCAGGCAATTTTTTCCATCTTCATTTTTATTAGATGGTTGTAGAGATTTTTTTTTAGCTATTTTTTTTTCCCCTTGCACTGCATTTGGAAATGAAACACTTGATACTGGCACTCTTTTTCCACACCAGCATTCCCTGAAATCTACTTCTGAGGCTTTGGTTTGTTTGTTTTTGACCTAATAGCTCCATTTAGAGTGGCCTGCAGGGATGGAAAACAGGAACCTGCCCACACCTCCCAGTCACCTTCTCCCAGTTCCTCCCCAGCCCTCAACATCCAAAGGATTTCTGGTGTTTTGGAGGAGTGGAAGTTTGCAGAGGCAGCAAACCAGCAATTCTCCCTGTGGCCGTCATCCAATGCTGCGTTTTCCGCCTGCTTTCATACGAGGAGATTTCTCAGGGCTACAAAAGGCACTTATTTGACACCAGATCTCCCCCACCAAATTCTGCAGAGGCAGAGAGCAATGCTGGAGTCCCTCTGCCCACCTACAACAACCTTCACATCAAGCCAAGAGGGCAGCAGCCTATGCTTTTTAGAGATGGCTGGTTTCTGTATTTATAAAGTCCTGAAAGTTGTAAGCCAAAAAAATCCAATTATTCCTTCTATTCTAATCTTTAATCAGTCCACCTGCATGACTGCAGATCACTTTTCCCAGTATATAAATATCTGGTATTGTATTTTTTGACTAAATGGATGCTGCAAATTAACCTAATGTGCTGTTTACAGCCCTGGTCAATGCATCTGGAGATCAGTAATTGCAGCTGGAGACATTGATCCTACACCAGAAAAACTAAAGGAAAATCATATTTCACACCAACTCCACTAATGCAACAGCAAACAGGAAAAAAAAAATCAGAGCACCTCACTCATAATTATGCAGTTATTCTAAAAGAAATAAGGCAGCTATTGATAATAAAGAATTCTGCTATTGGTATTAAAACTGGTGTAAATCATAGACAAAACTGAACAATGAGATGCCACTACAGCTCATAAGAAATTTCTTGTAGGGATCAAAATAATATGCATGAGGAAGTATTTTAATGTAGAGAGTGTTGGTAACAGGACTACACATCACATCTGAGATAGTCCAATAAGAGAATACCTTGGAATAGAAATGGCTTGAGCAATGTAACACAGATTTCCTGAGAAAATAAGATTGTCATTCTAAACCAAATGCTGAATTACTGAAAACTGACATCAAATATTAAACAATTTTCTTAATGACAGAAGTCACAGAATATTGCGGTCACAGGAAGAAAAAGGCTATAAATAAACAAATAATAAAAATGGTGTCCAGCAACTCTGCTGGAACTGGAAAATTCAGGCGGGCAAAACTCTGGGGCCAGAATTTGCTGTCATTTATTGCTCTTTCCCTTGATAATAGCACCACTGAAATCAATACAATTACATCAGGGGAAAGATGAATCTGCCTTCTAGTGTTTCATGAAGTTGGAAGACAAAATTAATGGAAAGCCCTAATATAATATAATTGACACGAATGCTACAGAGCCTGTCCCGCACACAGATCCATCAGCTTTGCTCTGCTGGCATAATAAATTGTTTTCAGAGCACAAAGTTAGCTACTAAAGGCAGGGAAGTGAGAACATAATTTAATGTGAATGACAGAAAGAGGAAAAAATATCTAAGAGTTACACGAATAATATCAGGAGAATGTTAATCGTATGATGATGGGTGTAACATTAACTACATGTTTGGTCTATCTTCAACATCAGTTTAGAGCATTTGTAACCATGGAAGCTGATTCCAAAATGAGATATGCTGTTTTCTAGTATTACATTTGTTATTATGAGATCTGAATTACAACAGGATCAATTGCTCTTTTCCTTTTTTTTTTTTTTCCCTTTTTCATTTTCTTTCTTCATTTTTTTTTTCCTGAGGGAACTGAGGTTTGTTATTTTTTGGGGGGGGTGGGTTTTTTATGTAGAGCTTTGCTTATGTGGCAATACCATTTTAAAATTCCAATCAAACCTTAAGGTCGGGTCTCACTGCATATCCTTCTTAGAAGGATGGGTGGCATCCTTAAGACAATTCCCACTGATCACTTCTTAATGGCACTTCCAAACTACTGGAACATTAAAGAAAAGGTCACACAAAGCCCCTGTGTGCCATCCTTCAGGGCACCAAAACTGTAATGGAATCATTTATATTAACTCAGTCAAATAAATTGTTCTTGTTGCCTTTTCTGAGCCATGGAAATAAATAGGTTTAAGGTGTGCTTTAGGCTGTTGAGTGGGATCAGATGGTTGATTGCCAGTGAGGGGGGAATCATGACTTCTCCGAGCTGTATTTTCCTAAAGTACATCAGGTACAGCTTACATAAAACCGTTCCCATTATTAAGGAATATTTTTCTTTCAATTCAGGTTTAAGGATAGGAAATACTTCCATTTTTATTATTGTTTTTGCCAAAGTAAAAACGCTGCACCACATCTTCCCCTCTCTCAGCTCAGATTCCTGTATTGGATCCTTTGGAGAGGGACAATCCGCATTAAATGGAGGCCCTGAGTTACTGCTGAGCACATTTGGCTCATTTGTGCATTCAGATTCCTGCTTTTTCTGGAAAAGTTTGGCAGCTCAAAAGCAAAACAGGAAGGCTTTTTTCCCAGGATGCTGTACATGACTTGGACAGGTTGTGAGGTTTTGGCAAGGTTGTCCAGAGGCTGGTGCACACCAAAGGTCAGCGGGCAAATGTTTGGGGATTTCCAAGATAGTTTCTTTTCTTGCAGTTTCCTGCTCTGAATAACCAGTTATGTTTCGTTTGAAACAAATAAATAGTTAATATATTGGTTTTTAAACAAGCCATTTGTTCAACTTGCATGCAGACAGAAGTGGGGGGAAAGATGTGGCATTTATTAATAGAACTATTAGAAGTTACCATCATCCTCTTATCTTTAAAACAAGCTGATGGGGAGCTCAATGCCACCAAAATGAGGATTGTTACTGTATTTTTCCACCAGCAAAGGTGTTCTGATTGTAGCTACGAATGAAGCTAGCTAGCGACTCTTAGCTTTAAAAAAAAAAAAAATTGTTGCCATCATAAAAATAAATGTAGGCAATACCTTTCACTGGATCTCTCTGCAACCCAAATTATGTTCTTTTAGTTTTAGTAATTTCTGCACATCTTTATTTCCAAACTGTCTGCTTCCATCGAGGACAAATGTCTATTGGATGAAGTGCATCATCTTTCTCCACTCCCGTCCTAGCAAATACGTGCAAAACTAATTTTCTATTCATGATTTCACTGTGATTTGGAGTAGTCAGTCTGAAATACAACTTTTCACACCAACATATTCCTAATTACTGGGATTTTGTATTTTTAAACCCTAAACCCACATAGCATTAACTTAAGCAGCTTGAATAAGTCTAATTAATCAATACAATACTGAATATTGAGCACAACTTTGAGTTATTGGGACATATTCAAGAGACATTTCCTTGGGATCAACATCTTTTTAGGTTTACTGCTATGCTAGTATTTTCCAATACAGCAGTGATATGTAAGAGTTTAACATATTTTTCATTTGTGGTTTTTCCTCTATGCCTTAAAAGGCTTTTAGGCTAAGCCTGGAGTTCTGTCTGAACACTCCAGAGATTGACAGCAAATGGTGGTCACAGCCCTGATATGTTTCAAGTTTAAATTGAAGAATTATTACTTACATTGAGAGAGAGAGAGAGTATCAGAGAGAAATGTTAAGTCTAAGTAATCAACCACAAATCGCCAGGAAGTAAATTAGCTTAGAAACAAGAGACTTCCAAAAAAAACCCCAAAACCAAATTCAAACAAAACCCCTAACCATATTTAATAAATGCATGGTTTATACATATTTTTATATTTTTCATATAACTCGGACCCCAAGCTCAGGGCTACAGGAACAGCTCCTGTCCCAGTCTCACATGCAGCAATTTTTGACTGTATTTTGGGGTTAATAATTTCCCTTTCTGCAGTTTATTTCTAAGAAACACCCCACACTTTTAAGAAAGATCACGTAGCTCTGTCTGGGGAATTCTCAGTCATCATAAAAGGCCTGTCCTTTGCATAGGGACACTGAGCAGGGGAGAAAAGGCACCGTGGTAGAGCCCAGGAAGGGACAGAACAGAGGTGACAGGGGAGGTATGAGAGGCAGAATGACCAGTAATGTCATTAATGTAAGGTACTGTCCCCCTAAAAATGGATTACAGAGTCATTTCTCAGGAAGAGCACTGATGAACTCAACTCAGATCATTTTTCATGTCCTACAGGTGGAAGCCACGCTAATAGGCGGAAATGAGGGCTCTCCCCAGTTGATGATGTGAATATTAAGGAGAATTAAAAATTCTTCCTCTGGAAGAACTGATTGAAACCCCTGTGACAGGCACCTCTGCAGGGCTGGCTCAGCTTTAAACTGGAGCTCAGCTAGACTCTTTCTATCACAGGGTATTCTGCAGAAACCCCCCAGCTTTACCTATACAAACCTAAACAGAATGTCTTTTATTCAAAACACCAACAATTAGATCACAGCATAAGACTCAGCCCCTCCTTGAATATTTACTATTTGCTGGGCAATGAATTCCAGCTCACTTCTCTTGCTGTCTGAATGAAGGCTGACCCTGAAATGACCAAAGCAGTAACCTAAACAATCATGGAAATAACTTCAGGCATTTTCACCCTCCATTTAGTTTAGATGTTTCTTACTGTTAGAACTGCTATTCCTACAGGATTAATTATAAATAGTTATCTACTGATATCTACAGTAATACATTTTGCTTCTGAGCATGCACCACTGAGTTTTATAATGGGTTGTGTATACACTGCAAATGTTAAACAATATTCTCATTGAATAATGACAGGCAATGTGTATTTGCATTTCCTGGGAGATTTAATGAAGCGGTGGGATAGCTGGATGGAAAGTGGGAATTAATATTAAGACTTAGTGCCAAAGACACCTCCAGGACAGCAGGCACACTGCTCATTAACTCAAGAGATTTTGAACCCTTTTGCCCTGTGCTAGACTTCGGTTCTTGGGATCAAAAGTCACTTTGTTTTTGCTATCCCTTCTGTAGAGACAGAACTGAATAAAATAGATACTGCCTCAACTTCTCTTTTCCTTCACCAAATGCTCTGAGTTTTTTCTCCAGAAGAAAAAGGTTCTCCCAGCTCCCCAGATTTCCTCAGAGCCCTCTCCTGCCACCAGCCCTGGGAAGGAGATGAAGCAGCAGCCCCACAACTGCTCCACCCTCCCCAGCTCTTCTCAGCCCAACTCTACAGCTGCACACACAGAGCTGATTTCCCCCTCTCCACTGCCCCAGGGGCTGCACTGCACTCCTGGAGGCACAGGAGTTGCTCACACCCATAGGGAAGAGGAAGAAATAGGGGAAACAAAGAAAAGCAGTGTAGGGAAGTGATGAGACCACCACATCCAGCAGCCAGACACGCTGTGCTCCAATGACACTTGTAGCACTTGCTTCAAGGGTGCTTCAAAGCTGCAGGGAGCTGCTGTTACCTTGGACACATCTACTGAAGTTTGCTGAAACTTAGAGCTGGGACAGTGGCAGAAAGAGAACTTTTCCATGAAAGCTTCAGTTTATCATTTATAGAATGTAAAAAACTAGACAGAAAGAAACCAGAAAAAGCATCTGCATGGTATTTGCTGAACAGCTCTGCTTCCAAAAGCAAATTAAGGTACTCTTCTCTCTTTAATGCCAAGTCCCTCTCAGACTACTGAAAAAAACCCCAACTTCCCAGGCTTGCAAGTTACAACACATTTCTAAATAATACCATACATTGCTCAGTCTCCTCATTTCTCATGATAACCTAGAATTTTATTTTCAAAGCTCAAGGTGAAGGAGTTAAAGCAGCCACACTTCCAACCACACGGAAGTTCCAAACTTGTTTTTGCTTTCTCTCCTCTCTTCCTGTGAGCCTTGTCCATGGCACAATCTGCTGAATTCATTTTACAGTGATATTTTAGTGTTTCTTCTCTCATGGAATTTTAATGTATTTAATCTGACAAACTGAAGTCTAAAATATGCACAGACCCATTTTTCTGAGTTGTTATGAAGTCTTAGAGCCCCTGCCTTACACGCCGTCCCTGAAATCAATATAATTACACCTGATAAATATTCTCTTCATGTAAATTAGAAGAAAACATCTCTCAGGTTGAATATTTCCAATCCTCTGCAAGTGGACATACAACAGGAGGCAGCATCAGGGAAAATGAAGTGTTAAAACAAGCTTCCTGAAAGGAGCAGTTTGTTTGATGGAGCACTGGCAGACTCCTTTAACAGAGCCCCAAATGGAATTCAAAAATTATTTTTAACACCATCCTCATCATCAAAAGCAGGTTTTGTCTGTGGTGTGGCTGACCCAGCACGTGCAGGATGCCACTGGTGGCAGCAGGCTGAACACTCTTCAGTGGCTGCTTATTCACTGCCTAGTTTTAGTAAGCTGAAATCAAAACTTTATTCAAGATGTGAGGGTGGAACCTTGTGCAAGACCAAATTTCATGGTTAACTGTGTTTCACTCAATGGATATTTGGGTACCTGGAAGGTAATGTGTGTTTATGCTTAGAAAAGTGGCAAAGAGAAAACAGAGCACCTTCAAGAGCACTTGTACAGCAATTCTGCCCTCTGAATGAGACTCACAGCTCTGCAGTAAAGCAGGGTGGTCTCAAACCCCACTCATCATGGAACTGCAGTGGAATTAGATGGCATCTAAGTCTATGGGATATCCCCCCACAGGACAAGTTCCACTCCTTCAACCTCATTCAGGTGGACTTAGGAAAAATAAAACCAACAAAACTTTAGTCAAAAGAAAGATATTTTACGTTTTGTTCCACTTTGGCTCTGCTATCCTGTTCCTGAGAAAGTTAACTTATATTTCCCTCCCTCTCCATTTGTAACTTGTCAATCAGAACCAATTTGTTTTTTCACAAATTATATCTCAGCACAAAAACATATTCAAATGCTGAATTTATTTATTATCTAGTCCAAAATCCCTGTCTAGCATTGCTACTTCAGCCATCCTGGTGAGAAGCAGATGCAGGAGTTTTTCCCTTTTCCCAGAAGTGGATGTCAAAGTGTGTAACTACCCTGGAGCAGTTTTGGGTGGCCTGTGCTTCCACCCATGGGGGAGCTTGTGCTGGCTGTACATTCAGCTTTTCAAAAATAAGGTTTGTCATTAAAATTCCTTTTTTTAGTATAACATCCTCATTTAAAAGCAATAAATATCAACTTGAAGCTCTTAAGTACACCAAAATGAGGATTAAACACCACTAGAAATGTGGTGCTGAACCAAAATATTATTTCTCTGTTATTAATGGGAGCAGAGGTCTGTAGGTAAGGCCTGAAGGAATTTGGATTCATTCCCTGAGCTGGCTGTGACCTCTGGCAAGTCACCCAATTGCCTTGTCCTCACCTTCCCCCTGTGAAGCAGGGACAGCTGCAGCTCCATCTGCACTGAGGATGTGCAGCCACGTGGTCACAGCCCCTTCGTGCACGTGGCACCATGAATTTCTACAGAAGGTACCATGGACAAGCTGCAAGTCCCACTAAACTTCTCATGGAGGTGGAATCCCTTCTCAGTACCCTTTCCCCTCCAGTAGAACAGTTCCCCTATAAAACTGAGATCTCACCTGTCTTTTCTCCAAACCTCCGTCCACCTTGCCTGTCGACCTTTGCAAACTAAGAGTTTTTATTCATCACACACCAACAAAGTGGGCCTTGTCCACAGCTTGCACCTTCAGACACCCCATCACAGGCAGTAATCATAAAGAAAATTTTGATTAACCCATCCACTTCACATCCACTGATAAGGCTCAAAAATGTCATAAGGCCCTGTTGCTCACAATCAACTCCGGGCTCCTGAAGCAGAGATTACTTGAAGGTGGGTGTGTCCTCAGGGCTGCACTCTGTTCCTTGGGATGAGGGGAATGCGATGCAAAAGGCTCTGGCACCACTCCTCTTAAAAGAGGTGACATCTCCACAAAGGCCACCGATTCTGAATGACAATTAACAAACAGGCAAAGGGTGGCCTCGGGAATGCATCTCCTTCCTGACACACACTGGCCACAACAAAGGCTGGAAAACCAAGATTTCACTGAAATTTATTTAGACCCAAGGACCCATTTTGGCATGGCTGCAGAAGGAGAATATGCAAGACAAATTGTTCTGTGTCTCAGTAAAAGACACATGCAACCACAAAGAGAGAAGAAATAATTTAAATATTTTATCTAGCTGAAAACTGACCTTCCTTAGCTTGAAACTGCCTGTAGGAGTCCCAGGACAGGTTGTTCTGACATTCTTTTAACATCGTTTCATCAGCACAGCCAAAACTAATCACAAGAATATTACCCGATGACAGGTGCATTTATTCTGTCAATTAAATCAGATGGTTAAATCGAAATGTGCCCCAAATCTCTCTTGTTTGCATTATCCATATTGGCATTTCTTGGCTGTGGTTCACTTCTGGCTGGAAGTCATCCAGCCCCTGCAGAGTCACTTTGCAATCCTGTGCCAGCGACTTTCCTGCTCTGCAGCAGCACTTGCACCGAGACCGGAGTGGTCCTACAGCACTGACCTGCAATGTTCCGCTGCTTCACTTGGATTTATTTAAGACAAAAAAAAAAAAAAAAAAAAAAAGAAGAAATCCCTCTCACTGAAGGAGACTTAGATCAATGCTTTTGAAATGGAAAATGATATATCACTTCACACCTAACCACTAGTGACATGCATGCATTAAAAGACAGAGCAGAATACAGACTTTTGACATTAGCAAGTGACTACTATGCAAGAATACAAATTAAAACCTAAACTCGCTTCCTTAAAACCTATTGTCTGGGGGGTGGAGAAGGTGTTGCTCCTAATCCATCAGAAAGATGAGGAAAACAATAGACATCAAGGTATAACTGCAATAGAAATCAAGCATTGAAGCACTATTCAAGACCCAGGCACAGGGTGAGTTTACACGAAATATTTCCTGCCAAGAAAAGTTGCAATGGAGCAAGTGAAGGATGCAGCCAAGTTTTTCATTTGGTTTTGTGGCGTACGTGCCAATGAGTACATCCCAAAATGACAACGTGGATCAAACCCCAGCACCAGAGATGGGATACATGGAAGGATAAAGACATATAAACACTGCTTTGTTATGTACTCACTTAACTTGTGCTTGATAGCCTGAAATATTTCCCTTTCCACTCTGATTTTGCCAGCACTCACACAGTCATCCATTGGGAAAAGCACCAGCACAGCTCTTCTGAAGAGTTTCTGTGCAGTACAGTAGGTACCTTTTAGCACTAGGTATAAAAACTTACTGCTTTCTTGAACTGACAAATACCAGGCTTAATCCAGCAATCAAGATCTGACAGGAAAGCTGATCCAATTCTGAATAACACAGGTAATAGCCCTATAAAACATCTGTATATTTTTCCTTTCAGTGTATGGTATCTACCTATGCAACAACAAGATGCCATGGTGCCTGAGTCCACAAACCATTGAAACTTGAGCAATGCAATTCACCTATAGTTTGAAGTTTGGATGTTCAGTGTAAGATTCTTAGACTAGAAAAGTAAGGATTTGCTCTTTAACTGTCCTATTTGTCCAAAAGACCAACCATATAATGCCACATTCCATGTGTGTCTCTGCCTTTGAAAGGAAAACCATTACAGTGAAGTCACCTTTGTCCCAGTGGTACCAGAGCACCATAAGGTGACGTTCCCAGCAGTGTTTCCAAACATGATGGAGGGATGATGGCACAGGGAAGCAAGAAGCCTTGTGTTAGGTCAACACAGGTATAGCCCTGACATTCAATGTGCTCCTAACATAAAGTAAAAATGCATAATTAACCATTTCTATCAAATTCCCATTATTCTACCTTTTACAAGAAACAGCCTAACAAGGTTCCACTCACAGTGTAATATTAAATACCTGAAAATTAGTTCATGACCCATTTGCTGATCGATGTGGTTTCACAGTCTAGAGCAAGTTATAAGTTAATAAATATGATATTTTAGTAATTATTATTTAAAGACAAGGATTAATGAAAACAATGATTATTCCATCCTAAGGTCAAAGTCAATTCTTATGTCTGTCTGAAATCTACCAGGATGCAAGTCCAAGTTTTTGCACGTCTGCATGAAATTGGAATTCTGGCTTTAGAGTGACAAGCACACATTGATTTTAAACAACAGAAAGCTGTGTAGAACAACAGGATCTGTATTAAGGGTGACACCACTTATCTCCTCAGTGCTGTTCCCAATGCCTTTTCTTTCTGCTCTAAATGGTTTTGATCTTACTTCCTAATTAATCTATCTTTAAGAAAGCCAGTAATATTCAGCTAAGTAAATTATCTTTATTTCCCTGGCTGTGTGCTTCCATCAGTTGTGTTGGTGAGGAATCCTGCAGGCAGTGCCGTGTATTTAGCCAGATTTATATTAGCCACCTGAAAGATAAGAATGTTTACTTTTTTTTCCCAATGTAACTCCTTAAGCTGAAGGGCTCTGAGCCTGCAGTGTTGCTGGTTGGAGTTGTGTGCACCAATAATGTGCTCTTATGATTTGTCGGCCACAGTAATTTTAACTCTTAAAAAAAAATTAAAAAATGTCTTTTCTGGTAGCTCCCAACAGTATAGAAAAAAAATTAATGGATTATTTAAATCTTAAACTGTGTATTTTTACCATTTTTGACCAGTCCCATTGGTCAGGTAAAGCCTTATATATCTCAGTATATTTCAGAGATCTATTTCAATGCGAGACAATATTGAAATCCCTCTCAGCAACCTTTGGGTAAAAAGTCTGTTTATTTTAATGTCACATTAATAAAATATAAAACACAATTGGCAAATTATGGGTATTTATAAGCCAAAAATACTAAAAGTTGCTGTTGAAAGACTTTAACAAAGAGTTGGTGCAAAAGTGCTATTCTTATGCAAGGCCATGCAGAGGAGACAGTAAAAACACATAAGAATAACCAGAGAACAAGTAAAGCACCAGTCACAGCATAATTACCCTTTGCTTTCATTTCATAAACCCACAGCTTTCCAGAGACACTCACTAATATCTATGATTTTAAAAATAGCATAGCATGCATTATACATTCACTCCTCTGTCTAACATAAATTATAGATCTGTTAAATTACACATTGTGTTGAAAAAATGGAGGAAAAAACCCCCAAACCCAGCACATACATGATGTTTTTATTTTCCACATGCTCCTGATGGTGCCCATAACGCTAATGCCCATTTAGGGGAATCTGTTGTGGGATGACAGCACAGCAATATTAATAAGGCCAGCATATGTTTGCTCCTTTTGCCACGCTGCCCCTTGGTGGAGTAGCTCCCTCTCAGCCTGCCTGGTGCTGATGGAATCCTTTTGCAGGTGTTTGGTTGCACTCATGCAGACACAGCTTTCCCAAAGCTCAGCCCCCTCGTGCATCGTGCAGAATTAGCTCCTGGTTTCCTCCATGATGCAGCTGACATAGGTCTTGCTTCACAAAATTATCCTAAATAGCATCATCCTAGGGAATGCCTGCCCCCTGAATACCTAAAAGGACTGGGCAATTCACATTTCCCCAGTTTGGATCATACTTTTGGGTTTGGTTTCAGGTCATCAGTGAAAGCCAGGTGACAATAAACTGGAATTATCACATACAGCAAGGATTTTCCCCTGAGAAGCTTCCCCATCTTAAATGTTACCTGGAGACTGCCCACCTCCAGCACACAAAGCCAGGAATCTCTATGCACAAAGCCTCATTTGAAGGTACCGTTCAATCTTCATTCAATTTTTATCCAGCTTGAAAAGCAGCAGTGAGGTAGAAATGTTTGTAAAGCAAAGAAATGCATCAGCTAAAAAATCAACACTGATTTAACCCAGCCCCATAAACACTAAAATCTGGGGAGATTTCATGGGGTTTTATGTTTCTACAGACCCCCAGCTCCCTGTGCTCCTTTTCCACCCAGAGTAAAATGTAAGCACTCAGGGTCTTGAAGAAGAAACGAACAAGACAGAAAAAAAATAAATATGACACAAGCAGAGAAAGTCTAAGTTCATATTTTTATGGTAATGTGCTGGTAAGGAAAGGGCCTCATTTGGGAAGTCATAAAAAAAAGCGTTAGCAGATCTCCAAGTTAGAGCATTGAAGCTTTCTCTGCAGATGGAGGATTTAAAAGAAGTAAAATGATAACCACATAGTCGAGAGACTAGAAAAGAGACCTTGATGTTTGATAGTTGTAATAACCTGCAGAGTGCTCTAATGGCTCAGGGATCAGGTGCAGAACTATAGCAATAACAAGAGCTGAATAATTATCTCAGCCATATCTGTATAACCACAGTCCCAGAGTATGAACTATATAAGGAGGCTTCTGCTGCCTCTCCAAGATTTCCTGAAATGTTAAATCACTGAATTGGGAGCACTTCCAGCATTAGTACTGCCCAGTTAGAAAGAAATAAAGCCCAGAATCCTCTAGTGGCAGTTCTAATGTCTTTGTTAATTATGAATTATGGGTAAACATGCAGACTCACAGAGGTCACGGCTGTCAGCAACAATACTTTTCAAGAAGGATTTTTATGAGGGTCTTTTTCATTTTGCCATAATGTCCTTTACATACACATAAAACGCACCTAGAATACAAAAAATAGTGTTTGTTTTTAGGGAAGATGTAATTATTTTTCACTTGTTTTCCACCCTCTGTACAGTCACGGATCCGCTGCCAGGACCCAGTTGATAACTCTGAGCTCCTCTGTGAATGACAGCAGCTGTACAGTCCCAAGGAGCAGGCAGAGCAGGCTGGGGTTGGGTTAATGATCAGACACTCTGGTAACAAGAAAGTTGTGGTTTTCCAGGGAATGGCCAGCCAGGATCCCAGCAGCTCCAGTCACCTTTCCCACACAACATAGAAACAAAGGCTGCATCCAGTATGCTTGATTAACCTCACTTAAATGGCAGCACTGATCTCAAATCTGTCCCAGGAGTGTATATAAACAGGATTAAAATCATATTATGTGTGGATCCTGCCCAACAAAAGCAACTGGCGCAAAATCATTTTAATTAGGTGGTAGCGGCTGTAACTCATTCAACTTTGGCATTAATTCTTTTCTGTCCCATCAAAGAACTTTTGGGACTCTCCATGAATGGTGGAAGGGATAAAGGAGATTTAGAGATAACATTGAACAACATATTGCCATAATTGTTGGCCAAAAGGAGCTCTGAGTTCAATGCTCCAAAAAGCTCTGTGAAAGGTGCAGCTTTCACTCACAGTTTTCAAGGTAGGCAACAGACTGGTAATGAAGGGCAAAGGAGGTTTTATAGAAGTAAAATCCAAAAGTCTTGTCCATTTTTCAAGAACCCTCTTGGCTGTGTTGCTTGAAATCTCCCCATGAGCTGAGAAACCATGAGACCTCCAACAACATATGGGTTCGCCTCAGTTCTGAGCCCAGGAAAATAAAATTGTGGCAAGCATCTTTTCAGGATAGCAAACAGAGAACTTTCTTCTGGCTCTAGATACGTTCTCTCCATTTTGTAGGGAGAGTGGAATAATAAAGACCTATCAGGAATGTGACAGTTCTCCTGGGTCAAAATAAACCAATAATAATAACATTCTCATAAACCCTCGTGAGCACACAAGACACAGCACAATTCTAGTAAAACTGGTATACATCACATTTATCTGTACTCAGTCTTGTGTTGTGCTCCAAAAAAATCAAACTTTATACACAACCTTCCAAAACACACAGCTTGTTTTGCCAAATCATGTTCTGGAAAAAAACACCCCAGAAATAAAAATCTCCCCAAAAATTAATTTAGAAACTTGAACATTTGACACAGCACTGTTGATGAGCAATAATAAAGTTTAGTTCTCTTGATTATGACAAATCTGAATGAATGAAAAGTTCTCAACTCTATGCCAGATCAGAAAATACAGGTTAGATATTTCAAGCAGTCAATTAATAACTGACTCTCATCATGCAACAGAAATGTAACCTTGGTCCACAGCTCTGACAGTAGGAAATGAAGGTAAAAAATATTCCAACTTTTTTTATCAGAGATAAATAATTTCTTTCATAAAAATTTGTTACCCTCAATCTCTCTGAGTTAAAGAAATCTGGCAAAGAACAGAAGGGGGTGACTACAAAGCCCCTGCACGTTCTTGGATGTAACAACTGCAGAAAAAAAAATTAGAGAGGTTGAAATCCTTCTCCCTTTGCCTGGCGCAGAGTGTAAAATCTGTGTAATCTGCAGTATATTCCATAGGGGGCACATTGGCAACGTGGGAATGTCACAAGCAGAAAAACATATTTTTCATACCAAAATATCAGTAGCAGGTAAGACAACTGACCATTATGTTACATAATAAAGATAAGTCATGTGTACTTGAATAGTTAACAGATGGACTAATTAGTGGCTGAATTATTTGTGGTATAACTGATAGCTGGTGAAATCAAGGTTACTGAGGGAAATGGACTTGACTTTGGGAAAAACAGAGGGTGTTTGCAGGGCTGAGGGAAGCTGCTCCTCCAAAGAAAGGGTTAATGAGCAATGAAAGAACAGAAGTGCATCTAATTAAAAGACATACCAAGGCACACAGAGAATCCAAGGGTAAGCAAATGGCAGAGACCACATTTGCCTGCAATACATGAAGAGGCAAATGTGGAATGACATATAGGAAACTGGCACAGAGGGCAAGGTGTCTGGCGGGGAAAATAAGCTTCCATCTTCATAAGATATTTTATTTTTGGTACAAATAAATATATACAGGCACACACTGAGAAAAACAAAAATGTGAAGAGGACAGGAGTTGACTGGAGGCACCTATTAATAGAAATATTGTACAATAATGTGGTTCAGGACACAAAAAATATATCGATAAACATGAATTTTAAGCACGAGAATTTCAACGTTGTCTCATTTAAAATAGATTATTAACTTGCATGATGACCTTTGGAAATATCTCCTCCCCCCAGATTGCCAGTAAAAAAAAAGCCCATGGGAAAGATAACATTGCTGCATGGGTAGGTGTCATTGTCTAAATGCACAAAGGGCCTAAAATGCAAAACACCAGTGAGATGACAATTGTCCTTCTACAACAGCATCTGCTGTGACATGTTCGTGGAGCCATTACAAAGCTGAAACCACCACTGCCTGGGCTCACTCAGCACACATAATGTTAAGAATGAAAAGGAAATACTTATAATTGTTACCTCCTTGCAAACCCTTTTGCAGCTGCAGCTCTGGGTCAGCACTCGTCAACAGACTGCAGAATCCATGTAGGAAACTTCAGAAAAAAATACTATTGTGTACAGCACTGCCCAAGCTTCAAAAATTATCATGAAATTGAAAGATCCTAATCAAAAGAGACCAAAACTAGGAAGGACCTTCTTTCAGTGGGAAGGCATTTGAGAGCACTTGCAAGTAGTGGAACCAAAGCTAAAAGGAGTGTAAAATCAGCCAAGTACTATCTATTTCTATAACAATATTTGACAAGCCCAGAGGAGAAGCACAGAGTGACTCAACCTTACAGAAAGCTGGAGAGAGTAATTCCAAATGACTGAGCAGAAAGAGCAAACAGCTGAAGCACCTCCAAGAATACATAGATAGATATACACGTGTGTGTATTGAGAGGATGAGGATGAAAATGCTCCAGGTGATGTATTCCTACACAAGGATGGCCATGCCATAATAATCCTCAGCAGGAGGGGAGAATCCTTAGGCATAATCCATAGGGTTTGTTTTGTTGCCTTTGGGAAAGGTAACAAAACAACCTAAGGTGTGTTATTTCAGTCAGACTCAAAGGTGCAACAATTGGGCAAGGGTAAAATCCAGGAAATGAAGAACTGAAGTGAGGACTTCTCTGTAGGTGTGAAATGGTATAAATACCCCAAACAAACACACACACACACACACACACACTGGACTTGTGTCACGTTCCTCTGCCTCTGGAACTCAGATCAGTGCAATTTTGTCTCAGTTCCCCCTTGCTGAAGGACTCCTTTCCCCAGAGTTTGGCCTCGCACAGCGCTGACATCGATGGTGTCTTTCCATTGACCAAAATGGGCTCTCAAACAGCATTTTTTGCCTTTCTAATTGAGTTGCCGGGTGACGCTGCAGCAGCAATGTAATAACACTTTATAAATCATATTTGTTTGGAGTGGGATTCCTGATGGGTTAATATCTCATAAATAGGCCATGATTGCTCTCATTTCTAGGTTACGCACAACATCTAATCCTCCAGCAATGTGCTGTTTAGGGGCACTGGCTCAGATATTCTCTGAGGTCCCAGACAAAAAAACCCATATTTTGCTGGCATTTGGCAAATTTTTTCACCCACAAAAACCAAGCAGGACTGAAGAAGTAGGAAAATGTTATAGAAGTACTTACAAAAGAAAAGCTATTAAACTGGTTGGAAACAAAGCAGCAAACCATTACCTTATCCATACCCTTTGCAGCTCCATGGCCAGCAGAGACAAAGCTTTGTAAGGAACATATTGGATACATCATTTTGCCCATGGCCAAATAAATGCAGGGAGCCTGTCCAGTCCCATCAGTTGATCCCGTTTCTTGGCAGAGACCTGGATCCCAGATACGGCTCCAGAGCTGTGGATCCGCCTCATGGACCCAACTATGCAAATAGTTAATTTTTTCAAGCTGACAGCCAAACTTCAAAAAACCTCACAACAATACTAGTGGCTTGGATCAACCCAAGAATAGTCTTTACAGCAAAACAAAATTACCATTTCACACCCTACGAAGGAAATTAGATTTGTTACAAAATGAAAGCGCTTTGTTGCAAAATGTAGAAATGAAACATTTCTGGGGAGGCTGAAAAAAATCCATTGAATCTGAACTGAATTCACAAATAATTTTGGCTCCTCAGCTTCACACAATAAGCCTCTTGGCTGGTTACTGCAATTCTTAATTAGGAATGAAGCTGCACTCACTGAACGAGGGCAAGCACATATATCACAGATGTTACCACCCTGAGGAGCACACACTGAGAACTCTGCTTTCTCTACTGACTCTCCCCTGCTAAACCTGGCAGAAATGAAAGTCTTTATCCTGGGAGAAGCCAACCATGGTGTGGGAAACTGGCTTTGACCAGCAGAGACAATCTGCAGCCTGAAGGGAAAGGTGCCTGCAAGAGGGACAGTCCACAGCACACCACAGCTCTGCTTCCCTCCGCACAGCCACGTTTCCTTCTCAAGAAAACCAAATTATGAAAGAAATGGGGGTCTCACCCAGCACACAGTTAGGATGCAGCAGAGAAGACCATATCCTTCAAGATTACTTACTTCTCTGGAGAACAGGGAGTAGGAAGGATGAGTTGGAAAGAAAATACCACAACAGCAAGTCCTCAGCTATGGGACTTGCTATGACAAGCAGAAGACCAAACAGGGAGCAGCTACTTTAAAAACCAGATGCCAACACAAGTTCTAAATCTATCTATCCTTTCCAAAGCAGCTCAGAAGCACACACAACTGAGTCAGTCTGCCACACTTAGAGGGAAACAAACCCACAAAAAGGTTTCACTCGTGTGGGATGAAAAGAAAGACAGGGATGGAGAGGAAGAAAAATGCTATTCCCATTTTGAACACTTGGAAATCAAGACCAGAATAAGGTCAGCATAGTTTGACCCTTTAAATGAATGGGATCTTCAAATGCTCACATGGTGAGTTGAGGTTTCAGGCTGCAAGCTCATGTGGCCCAGAGAGCCACCACAGTGCTGGGTTGATCCCCCAGAGCTGCACCACACTTGTACCAGGACAGCACCAGCACAGGCTGGCAGCTGGACAGGAGACTCCACCTGCTCACCAGGATCTGCTGATAGGAGAAGGGAGGCACCCACAAACCATGGCAGCCCCCCCAGGGAAGCACCAGGTCCGCATGATATCCTTATTGTCTTCTCCTGTTCCCATTTCTTCCCCGTTCCTCATTTTTGCTTTATCCCTCTTTTTTTGTTTTGTTGCCTGAATGTACGTCTAGAGTCCCTTGCCATGGCAACACCTGCAGGTGAAGGCAGAGCTCATCATCCACAAGCATTGCCAGTGTTGAAGAGGTAACTAATCACTCCACAAGTGGAGAAGTGTTATCTCCAAGATACCCATGAACAATTTGCAAACGTGGGTGTCCCTGAAGCACCCGCTTCTCACAGGTGTTTAGCTCGCTTCTGCGAACGTCAGGAAAAGCACTTTTCCCCCTGCCTGCATCTCATCATGCACCTTGCCCGTGCCACTTCACAGTGAGCTGCAAACTCCCAGCGTAACGGGGCTAAGGAGAGGAGTCTCTCCTGCAG